>CM062808.1:652534973-653037452 GCA_031772625.1 Pinus tabuliformis | reverse complement strand
CCATGCAAGTGATTCAGACAAGAGGAAAATTGGATAGAATATCATTTGGAGAATCCAACACCATCCACCCAACCTAGAACTGACTCCTCCAATTCACCCCCGAGGCAAGAGTTCTTGCCATTAATCAACTGCCTCTTGTTAATGTCTTCAATGGGTATTTAATACCCTCTTTCATGATATGGTTTCCATTACTAACATCTCTCTTTTATGTATCTTTTTATCCATTTGCCTAGGCTTTTCCTTGAAAAGCTCACCTTTCTCTCTCGCGAGGCTTTTTCTCATAAAAGCTTTCCTTTCTCTCCACAAGGCTTTTATGTTTTCCTTAACCTAGCATATTTCTCTAGCTAAGTGGCTTAATGGATATCTATCTCCAGTCCACTAAGTTTATCTAGAATTGGATCTAGAAGTCTTATCATGAAAGAATTATCCCTTCCCATTCAATAATGGGATTTGGCAAGAATCTCATCTCTTGGTGTCTCATTTTTCCAAGTGATTAAATTATTTTATTTCAATAATTAAGAAATTACTTTCATTGTTACACATGATACCTATATTTTCTTAGCTTAGGTCAATAGAGTGTTCCATACAACAAAGTGGTGTTACATACTCCCCCCTTTAAATTTACACCATCCTCGGTGTAGTACTGCATGGTATAATTTATTTCCTCATTCACAGGTAACTGTTTTCTGAAGTTTCAAGTTCCTATGGAAATTCAACCTAAATTAGAACTTCTGATATATCGGTTACAAAGGTGTTCTATGAGTAATTTCCTTCCATTGCTACCTGTACATTTGTTTCAATCAATTTTGTGAGATATTTTTAGATAGAGAAACTCAATTTTGTTTACCATAGTTAATGTATCAATAATACTACATGAGTAACTACGGGTTAATGTGTCCTTCCATTTAATGATGATTCCTCTTTTTCATTGAGTTTAAATAATAGGAAGAAATGCATGTTCTTCCAAAGCATTTGTGTTCTTGTCGAACACTTACCTCCTGCAGTTTCCCTGCATTATTGATGAGAAGTCAAAGTAGCACATTTGACCAATGAACATGCATAAAATATCATATCAGGTTATCTCAAATTCATATGCCATATGTGTACTGTGTATGAATCAAAATACAAGTACTTATCCTTGAATCACTTCTTCACTTGTTCTTTCTGTACACACTTCGGGTCAATTGCCATACCAGACAATCACCCACTACCTTCTCTTCTACCACTTGCACCTGCACATAGTCCCCATTACACACCCGCAACTATACATGTCATATATTATGTTATACGTGCATCCATACTAATACCATATGTATCATTTGTACACAGTACCACCTAAATAGGTGTATCCAATATCAATTCCCATAGCATCACCTACATGACATATACTTCATCCACATGTTTTCAACCATGTTAGTATTATGCCGAAAAAAATATCCATTTAGTTATAGTACCTTTAGGCAAGTTTGATCAAACTGTGCTTAGTTTATCGATTGGAGAATAAATAATTTCATGGACTTGTTCAACTTCTGTAACTGGTGAATAATTTTATGTCAAAGTATTCATGTGATTTTATTTAGAAAATATCTTTCATGTGTCTTGTGGTTTCAGTATAACGTCAGCAGAATAGTACATAGAGGTACTCATGCATACTACAACATTATCATACGTATAACTTGGAGTTTCAGGATTGAATATGTCACTCACACAAGCTTTTATCAACAACGGAATATGACCTTCATTAAGTAGAGTTAGTCTAATATAGACTTCAATGTTATATTTGAAGTATAATAACAATATTATCTTTGTTCCCGAATGTGGGTGTTTTCAATGGTTGATGAAATGGTGGAGATACATGCCACCTAGTGGCGTAGCCACATGGCTGCCCAAAATCTCACACACCGCGCCATTAAAATATCTTACAACCCTTCATAAATGCACTTCAATGCTGCACCCACACCAATTTGCCACTGCCATCCCACCTCGGCTCTTCATTATGGAGACCTTAGGTGCTCTTCGGCCCGCATCCTCATCTATTTATGCTCCTCCTTCTCTGAAGTGTAAGTGCCCCCTAGCTGTCATGGAGCCAAGCACTCGCACAACAATAGGTAGGAGATGCTAAATTCTCTATTGTACAGAGTTCGAGAAGGGAAACCACTATTCGTAGAGCCTGTTATATAAATTGACTCTTGCTTCTGAGCCTTCTGCCTCTGATAATGCCACCCTAAGTGACCATTTCTACTTCGTGCCTACTCCTCATAGTGAGTCCCTTTCTCCCTATGAAATTATGCCTCAGCTGCGTCAATGAATGCATTGTAGGAGGGGTAACAGTAGAGGCAGAATGCTCCATTCTTCACCCTCAACTATCTCTGACTCCTCCTCCCTCTCATCAAATCATTTCTTGGCTCGTTATCCTGATACACGCAGTGGCAAGGATCGCACTCACGTTGTTAGCTCCTAGCCTTCTCAAACATGTCCATCAACTACTGCTCTCACTTCTAGCTCTCACCATTCTAGTTATATAGCTCACTTCACATACCAATGCTCTCTGGATCGACCTCTTATCAAGGCCACCCTAATAGTTACGTTTCAGGAGGAGCCTTCCATCACTGAAGGATGTCCCACTAGCACAATGGAGAAGAACGACACTACTCAGTGTGAGCCTTCTGCTCTCAATTCTAGTAGCAGCAGAGAGGAATCAAGAAAATATGGACCACTCCACAGTTGGCAAGAGTGAGAAGGAAGACACAGGTGAACTGAAAAAAGAAGAGGATGACCTCGATGCCTACAGGTGTCTAATTCTTGAAGAACACCCATCAACACTAAATGAAAACTAGACCAACATGGTTTTTCAGGTTTCAGGTTCCCGACACCCAATCTTATGGGTTTATTTCTGCATTTTTGGGCAAAATAATTAGTTTTGAAGCTGTTTTCAAAATAATATCACACTATGTTCACATGTTGGTTTCCCCTGTGAGGGCAACAAATCTATTTTGGACCGGATTGATTTCCCTGTTTTGGGCAGTCTTCATTTTGTTTTGGTTGAAATATGCCATGAACTTTGGCTAAGAATTGCAGAGTCTAGTTCCTTCATGTATCATTTTGTTACAGTAATAGATTTTAGACATATTTAGAAAAAAAAAATAATATATAGTACCTTTAACCAAGAAAATAATCTTTTGGTACTCAAAAGTACTCCACATATAAACTGTTTATGTCATATGATTTCATGTTTTCTCTTTTTAACACACACTTACAACCCCTTATTGGCCATTAACAATTCAATGTATACTCAAAATCAATTGAACAATTAGTATATAAGTACATACACCTCCTATATATGAGTCATGACTAAAGGTTACAATGTTTTCCCATTCCCCAATCTCTTACTTTCCAAGGTACTCTATATACCGGGATGGGAGCTTGAGTCATTAGCATGTGGATGCCCCACCTTAACACTATATCATGACTTGGTAGAATAAAATTCACCAACTTAATTGTTAAATTCCTTAAATCAAATTGTTTAGGTAATAATTGTTATGTTGTCGTATTGAATTCCAGACAACAGTATCAATACAATCTCATAGGTAAAATTTTCCCATATTGCTTGATTTCAGATTGTACAAATGATATTTGCTACATATCACTTTATTGAAATCGATTTGCTTACCAGTATCATTTATCCACTCAATATGGTTAAAACATTAAGCTATTGTGTGGTTTAATATTCTCTTTTCTAGAACCTTTTATATATCACCCCTTTGGTGCATGTATTTTATTACTACCATAAGATCCTTAGATCATCCTAAGTTGTATTAATGCGAATTTTTTTTGGGTTTATAAAGAATTTTCTTATTAATTCAAAGAATCATGTTCTAAATCTAATGTACAATTCTTGTTATCCATTAACCTACTCTGAATTTCTTTAATACAACAAGCACCACCATATCTAGTCTGCAAGCATACTTTGTTTATATAAAGTAGAAGAACAAAGATTATTTTAATCTTATCACTTCCAACAAGAAGTACATTTGTAAGATATTCAATCATTCTACAGATTGGAAAGGTTCCTATTTGTGAGATATTACCAATGGAACCCCATTTATATCTGGATGGATATGTACATTAAGGTACACCTTAAGTTGCAAAGTTTCACACATTAGAATTTGAGTGAACTATTGGAAGGTGATCTTGAGCTTAATACAATCTTTATGGTATTAACCAAGAAGCAGGATGAGTTACTTTTACATTCCCATTATGTATTTATTTTAATAACACTAATATTTTCAATGTTATTAATTTTTAGTCTTGTTTATCTTTCTGGCTATAGTATTTAATCACCTCATTTTCAATGGGTTTATTACACTTTATCTAACATAGTGTCATTATTTTAATACTATTTTCTAACCACTTTTTCAATGAGCTAATGACACTTTATATAACCTAAATACCATTTGATGACCATCTTTTTAAATGGAATTTAATTTTCTTTATTTTAATTATATATATATAATATATATATATATAGATAATTTTATTTCGCACAAATGAAATGACATCTTTAGAGTGTTTATCTAGTATTATGAAATACATTTTAATATTATACAGATTTTGGGTATGCACCATAAAATTGTATACCATATACATAATTATAAATATTTTGAAATCAATTATAATGTAGTAGGAAAATAAATGTATAACAAAATGATTGATTGAATAAGATAAGAAGTATAAATATAAATATACGAATCATGTATATCAACTTTGTATATTAACAATAAAGTAATAATTATTCTACATTTCAAATTAACAAAAAAAAGAAATATTATAGAAAGGTTTTCCATTTGAATATTTTAAATAAAGAATGATATCACATATAAAATTATTCTATGTTGTCTTAATATGCTTCCACATATAATGTGGACATCTCAAGGACGAATTCACCTAATTTTTCTAATTTGGCCATATGAAACACCAATACTACTTTGAGAATAATATAATTCTTGAAAAATAATTATATTTTTTTTATTTACAATTACATATTGTATTTGGACATTGAAATATTTTATTATGATCAACAACAAAACACTTTTCTATTTCTTATAATTCAATTCTTTATATAAATATGTAAATATTTTTTAACATCTTTCTATGACTTTATTAATATATATATATATATATATATAATTATAATTTAATTATTTCACCTCTTTAAATTTATTATAAAATTATTTTACTTCATATCTATATATCAAAACATTTTATTTAGTATAGAGAAATATTTTTATCACATTTTTTTTCATATAAATTTTTTTCCATATAAGTTGTAATATCAATAATCAACTAATCTAACAGAATTGATATTTTATAATTTTTTGATTTAGAATTACACCATATATATAATCAAGATTGTCTCTTTTATTTGCAAAATATTATTTATTTAAATAATATTTTAATTAAAAAAAAAAAAACAAATCAAATCAATCATAAAAAGAATTACACATATGTAAGTAAATACATTTCACAATTTACATTTCACAATTTCGTGATAAAAAAATGCATTGAAAGTGAATGAGTTAAATAATGGGATAGCAAAACTGAACGATTTGAAGAAAAGGGAAAGATGGATGCGAAAACATTCTTTAAAATGTTCTTACGAGGGATTTGAAAGCGTTTCGGGATAAATCAACCTCCCATAGAAATATCAGAAAGGCTTCTACAACACCTCTCTAAAGAATGAAAAAAAAAAAATTATATTATAGACACGCTAGTTCAGCATCTTTCATATAGAATTTATTAGCCGGAGCCTCAAGGATTTGGCCCATGATGGTTTTATTCGCGCACATCCCCACATTACCTAAAGGTTTTAGATCATCCTGTCAGTTTACAAAAGCACATTTTTTCCGAATCTCTCCTGCACTCCCAGTGAGCCGTTCAATCTCTCCCATCCGTTGCATCGAAAGTTTGAAGTTTTCAAAAAACTCTGTTTGATTACGCAGATTATCAACGTTGGCCTTGGAAACGAAATTGGTGAGAAGCGCGGCATCCGATTGTAGCAGGCCTCTATTTAGCTCCAGGTTACCGAAATAATGGCTATCGAAGGCGAGGGAGCTACCGGGATCCATTTCCACTCTTGTTGTATTGTCCGATAAATTTTTGCACTGCATCTTAAGCAGCTATGCGTACAAGTTTTCCAGGGTAGGATCCATACCTCCACTACCTCCAAAGCTGTACAGTCTGTTGCTGAACGAACTGCAGTGTGACATTCCAATAGTATTTGCACCTGCAACATAAGATGATCAGCGTATGACATGTCTGCAAAAATACTATTGGATTGCATTTGTATAGATCTAACCAGTTCGGTTTGGCAGGCACTATACCAGATAGCACAACCAAGTCTTGAACGTTGAGTCCTTTACTGGCGAAAGAGTCCTTCAGCTGTTGAAAGTTAAATGTTGGCCCTGGAATGTTGGACAATGCCTCACTCTCCACCGATATCCTTCCGTCCATGCGACCCGTCTTCACCTGCCAGAACGGTCCTCCTCTCTGTGAAACTTAAGACAACAAAATTAGAGGGACCGAACACGGCCTGATGTAGTGCAATTAGGTTTATAATTGATAGGAGCGTTATAAAGTGGATTTATATAGCTGTTGTTTAAGAAACAGAATACAGATTTCTCTCTGCACTGTAATATATATGAACTAATGGTATTGAATTATGAATACCGCAGAAACAGCATCGCGAGCAGCCAGAGCGACAATGTCAGCACATGAGACCACTCCCGGACATTTATCCTCTATATGTGCCTTGATATTGTCAAGAACTTCAAATCTACGCACGGTGAGATTAGGAATTGCATCTTTTTCTGCTCTGTTTTTTTGTGTAGAATTCAACAGCAGCGAGCCATCGCAACCCTGGAGTAGCACCAATTCAGATCACATCTTATATCGAACACAAACAACAATCTATTTAGACATTCAACAGTTTACATACAATAAAGTGTTTAGACATTCATGAGTTTACATACCCTCACAAAAAACATTCATGAGTTTACATACCCTCACAAAACAATCGTGGAAGTGTAGCCTCAAAAGAGAAGCTGCTATTGTGTGATCTGCCACTATGTACTTATTCACCACTTGTCGAAAAAGACCCTCAACCCCGGGACAGCTTTTCAGGTAGAAATTATATATGGGTTGCCCCTGTGCCTCACACATTGGCACAAGTAGCACCACTGCAATCACTACAATTCCAAACATAATAGCAGAAGTTGCACGAATGACTGAATTAAAAACAACACGTCGGTTATTATTAGTCTGCATCTTGCACCTGCCGCAGTTGTGCTTCACAAGAAAACAAACAATTGCACACAAATATTTTGAGACGATGGAGAGGCCGAGAGACTACCATTAGATTTATAGCATTGTTGTTGTTGACAACTCTGGAATTAATGCTGTAACCATTTCTTCTGCTTCTTTGATCATGGCGGGCATATTCATGTTTCCAAGTAAAATAACATTTTCCACGCAACTACTTTTCCAGTTGTGCCAGCAAGTTCCATCAATTTTATGCCTGATATGTGCTTTATGATTTGGAAAAAGGTGGAAATCTGGGCAACGAGAAAGGACACAAAAATCAGCAACATCTTACTAATTGGGCAACCAAGAAAAAGCGTACTATTTCATTGGAAACATCCAAGAATAGAAAAGAGGGAAACATCTGAAAAACTAGGAAAAAGGAAACATCTAAAATATATTGACTTTATCTAATTATGCAGTTTGATTTTATCTTTTGTAATAAAGAGAATGATGGCATTGTTTATAAAATGCTCATCTCTTCTTCATAATAAAGTGAGTGGTATTGTTTACAGACCTGTGTTATTCCAGTGTTTGTGTCTACAGTCTGTTCTGTGATTCTCTGTTTTTTTTAATTTTCAGATCTGCAAGTAGATCAATTGGTATCAGAGCATAAGATCTTGGAAGCCATCCACCTGGCGATTCTCTTTTTTTTTTTTTAAGGGTCATACATTTCACTCCATTCAGTGGATGAAAATCATGCCGCCCCGTCAAGAGCGTCAAGAGCCCTCCCATGCAGACTCGCCAGTGAATGATTTAGCTAGGGCTCTTCAAGAGCTAATTACGCTGCAACAACAACAACGCCCTACAGGGCAAATGCAGCTTGATACACGCTTTCAACTGCCCAAATTCTCAGGGCAAATGAATGGTGAGACTGTTGATTCTTGGATCCGCAGCCTCTCCAACTATTTTAGAACCTGTCCAACAATGGACGAGGAGATGAAACTTCAGATCGCCAGTCTACAATTGGAAGGCCTAGCACAAACATGGTGGGATACTCATCTTGAGAATATGTCCTTGGGTGTGGAACTTGGAGAACAAGCCGAGACCAAATCGACGCCTATCACATCTTGGAATCTCTTTTGCGAGGCCTTACGTGAATGCTCTCCTATCCTCCAGGGTATATACAAAATCTCATTGCCAAATGGTTGCAGCTTCGACAACTACCCAATCAATCAGTGCAAGCCTACATTGATGTCTTCTACAAGTTGCGCATTCAACTCCATATATCCGATCCAGAAGAGGTACTAATTATCAAATTTAATTCTGGTTTGCTAATGCTTCTTTGTCATGAAGTTGAGTTGTTTGATAGTGCTTCATTAGACAAGGACTTTATTCGGGCCCTGGCGGTGGAACGCAAAGTGGGTACTCGAATCCGATATCCTCAAGCCAGAAATGGTCCATCTTCCTTTGATTCTTCTAATATCACCTCTGCCTCATCCCCCACACCTCACCGCAGCCCCTGGTGCACATTTCAGAAGACCAACTCACATGCTTCTGCAGATTGTCGAGTATTGAAAAATCTCCGCCCCCAAAAAACTCTTTTTACAGAGGTCGAACAACCAAAGGCCACTACCCCACTTCCAGCTGTTTCTCTCGAAAATCCGACAGAAGTGGACCCCTCTCTCATCCTCATGACTGCTAATGCAACAAACACCTCTGTTACGCCTTTGTTTACCCATAATTATCAAATCAAACATGAGTTGGCCACACTTATTCTTGACAATGGGAGTCAAAAGAATCTTGTGTCACAAGACTTAGTTGAACGCCTTTGCCTTCCCGCCACTCCTCACCCCCATCCGTATCAGCTCAGTTGGGTCAGAAAGGACGGTCCTCGTCTTACCATCTCACAATGTTGTGCTGTCACCTTTGCTATTGGACCTTTTCGTGATACTGTGGTATGTGATGTTTCTCCTCTAGATTGTGCTGATTTATGCTAGGAATTCCATACCAAGAGGCTCGACATGCTCTTTATCATGCAACAGATCACCAATACCACTTGTAGCACAATGGGCGCACCTATGTGCTCACATCCTCAGCTAGCACATCAACCCAACCTTCCATTGGCAAAGCTCCCATTATGAGAGTCAATTTAAACCAAGATGTTTCTTTGTGCTTGGTTCGCCCTGTCAAGCCAGACAACCTCACCAATCCAGTCTCTCCTTCAATGGCTCCTCTACTCCATGAATTTGCAGATGTCTTCACCCAACCCACAGGGCTGCCTCCAGCACGCTCTGTTGAACACCACATTGATCTTATTCCTGGCGCTTCCTTACCCAATGCCCCATCTTATCACCTTGCTCCTCGAGAGGCAACTGAGATAGAACGCCAAATTGAAGAATTGTTGACATCCGGTCATATTCAGACGTCATCCTCGCCATGTGCATCTCCAGCTTTTATTATTCCCAAAAAAGATGCTTCTGAATGGCGCCTCGTGACAGACTATCGAGCCCTTAATAAAGCCACTGTTAAAAACCGCTACCCCCTTCCCCGCATTGAGGATTTGTTGGACCATTTACACGCGGCTTGTTTCTTCTTCACAAAGATGGATTTAACTGCAGGCTACCATCAAGTTCGCATGCATGCAGCCGACACATGGAAAACTGCTTTTAAAACAAAGTTTGGGCTATTTGAATGGTTGGTCATGCCATTTGGACTGACCAACGCACCGGCCACCTTTATGAGATTCATTAATGATATTTTCAGGGCACATTTGGGTAAGTTTGTGGTCATCTACCTTGATGACATTTTAGTATTCTTTAAATCTTGGGAAGACCATCTTCAGCGTGTTCGCACCATACTTGAGTTATTGCGAGCACATCACCTTCAGGTCAAAGAAAAGAAATCCTATTTTGGACAAACATCAGTTCAATATTTGGAATTTATTATTGACAACAAAGGGGTTCGCCCAGATCCCTGTCGTGTACAAGCCTTGGCGCAATGGCCAGCCCCTTCCAATGCACATGACCTCAAGAGCTTCATGGGAGGTATTAATTTTTACATAAAATTTGTCTCTCATTTTTCACAGTTGGCTCGCCCTTTGCACCAGTTGTCTCATCAAGCAATGTTTATTTGGGATGTTGAATCTGAGCAACATTTTGCTCAACTGAAGAGTGCCTTATGCTCTGCTCCTGTTCTTCGCTTGCCAGATATGAATCAACCATTTGAGATGGAAACTGATGCCTCTCAATTCGCCATTGGAGCTGTTCTTAAACAGGGAGGCCACCCTGTGGCATACCATTCTGAGGCACTTGCGGATGCTAAGCTCATGTACAACACCTATGACAAGGAATTCTATAGTTTAGTGTAAGCTTTGAAGCAATGGCGCCATTACATTCTTGGCAAAGAGACCATCCTCCATACAGATCATCATCAGCTAATCTTCATCCACTCACAACGAAAGATTCAAGAGCAACTCCATTTAAAGTGGGCTTCTTACGTTCAACAATTCCATCTGGTGATTAAATACAAGAAGGGGACAAGTAATAAGATGGCTGATTTGTTAAGTCGACCGCCTGCTCAGGTCCTAGACATTCTAGAGGTGCGTTGTGCTGCATATGATGCTTGGAAAGATATATATGCAACAGATCCGGTCTTTGGTGAGATATGGGAAGCTTTGCAACACCCTACAGTCATCAACCAAACTCCCTTTCTTGATTATACCATTCGTGATGGTTGGTTGTATAAATTGAACCAACTATGTGTGCCACAATCTGATGATCGTCTCATTCTCATCCGTGAAGCACATGCCTCTTCATGCAAAGGGCATTTTGGCACAGCCAAGACCATTCTCAATCTTCAACGCCACTTCTATTGGCCTACCTTACCAAAGCAAGTGGAAAAATTCATTCGTACATGTTCTCTTTGTTCACAAAGCAAGCCCTCAAATCATAAGCATGGTTTGTATCAGCCATTACCAATTCCCTCTCGTCCTTGGGAATCCATTTCCATGGACTTTTTAAGTGGCCTTCCTACTACTTTTCGTAAACATGATGCTATTTGGGTAGTGGTATGTCGTTTCTCCAAGATGGCTATATTTCTTCCTTGTCATAAGACTACTTCTGCTGCTCAAACCGCGGATCTCTTCTTCCATCATGTGTGGCCACACTTTGGTTTGCCAAGTAGCATTATTTCAGATCGTGATTCTCGCTTTCTCAGTACCTTTTGGCATACTCTTTGGTCTTTGTTGAGTTGCCAACTTCGTTTCTCCACTGCCTTCCACCCACAAACAGATGGACAAACTGAAGTTGTCAATCGTACTTTGGTTCACTCACTTCGCAGCTACTTTTCCCAAAACAAACAGTGGGATACATATTTTCACATCATTCAACATAGTTACAATTGGGCAACACACTCCTCAACTGGTTTCTCACCTTTTGAAGTTTGCTTTGGGTTTCAACCAAGTGCACCCTCTGAGATGCCATTGACAGTCACCCCTTCTGGGTCTGCACATCAACAACAGGAACAAAAATCAGCTCATCATTTTATACACTCCATTTCTCAACGCCAAGCTCAAGTAACTGCTACTTTGCAAGAAGCCCAAGATTGTGCCAAACAGAGACATGACAAGCAGCGAACACACTTGTCTTTTCAACCTGGAGATCGTGTGTGGCTCTTGTTGGACAAGCAACGCTTCAAGGGCCAACATCATAAGCTGCACCCTCCGAGATATGGCCCATATATTGTTCTGGAACGCATTGGAGAAAATGCATATCGCTTGGACTTGCCTTCCCAACTTGGCATCCACGATGTTCTTAATGTTAATAATCTCAAATTATTTGAACCACCTCTCCTTGAGGAATCTGTTACAATTCATCATCCGGTTGATAATATTCCAGATTTTCAGCCTCCTCTGCTCAAAGATACAATTCTGGACTTCAAGAAACGGGATACACGACATCAGCCATACTTCTCATATTTGGTTGGTCGGAAGGGACACACACCAGCACAGGCAAAATGGATCAATGCAGAAACATTGCAACGCAATTTCCCTCAGTTGGTGGAGGAAGCCGGGACGCTTCCTGATCTAAACAGGGAGGAATTGGGCAACCAGAAAGGACACAAAAATCAGCAACATCTCACTAATTGGGAAACCAAGAAAAAGCGTACTATTTCATTGGAAACATCCAAGAATAGAAAAGAGGGAAACATCTGAAAAACTAGGAAAAAAGAAACATCTAAAATATATTGACTTTATCTAATTATGCAGTTTGATTTTATCTTTTGTAATAAAGAAAATGATGGCATTGTTTATAAAATGCTCATCTCTTCTTCATAATAAAGTGAGTGGTATTGTTTACAGACCTGTGTTATTCCAGTGTTTGTGTCTACAGTCTGTTCTGTGATTCTCTGTTTTTTTAATTTTCAAATCTGCAAGTAGATCAAAATCACTGGTTCTGCACTGAGCCAATCTCATTCTTTTCGCACTCAACTAAGAAGACAACTATGTAAATTATTCATACCGATATATTAAATTGTTTTGGCTTCTCAGCATTTTTAGAAAATTGTTTACTATTTCGTAATTTTTAAAGATTTTTTTTCTCTAGTTCCTAAATTTGCAGCAGGTTTCCTGTGGAGTTTCTTTATAGTAAATATATTCTGTTGGTATGTTGTAATAAAATTATTTTATTTTTTTAATCAAACTTATACTCACGGTACTTACATTTGCCATTGTTCTTTGGGTTTGTTATTCATTTTTAATCATTTGTAAATGACATCTAAATAATATTAATTTAAATTTAAATAAAAATAAAAATAATTTGTTGTTTTAATTATTTAATTCCATTTGTATATTTGTCTTCTTTAATGAATAGTGATTCTTTAAATAATAATTTAAAATTATTAAATTTTGGTTATATATAATTTTAAAATATCAAAACTGGTAGGTGTGGATGTATTTTAATGTTTTGAAGACATTATAGGTTTAAAATTTTTGCGAAAAGATAAAAAAAAAAAATAATAATAATAATAAAAAAAAAAATCATTTTAAAGGTTGGTATAACTTAGGTTAAGCGTAATTTTTACATTAAAACATTGTATAAAAATACATAAAACTAAAAAAATTTGTTAAAGTTTTGTATGTAATTTTTAAGTGATTTTGATCACTTAGATTCTGTTCAATGGTTGCTAAGTTATAATTTCTTATAACATATGTGTCACAAATCAAAACAAATGTAATAAACAAAGCTTTGCTTAATACTTATTTCCTCTCAAGTAAAACAATTAATAATTTTACATAATAATTATAAACATAATAAAAATAATTATTATTTATTGATAATTTTAACATATATTTAAATAAATATAGTTTAATATAATTTTATACTAATATAATATTTAAAAGTGATACACAAAATTAATACACAAAAATTAATAAACTACTAGCTTGTTTATTTAGTTATTTCAAAATATTAATAAATTTCATAAAACCCATATGAATTTTTTTAAACTAATTGAAAATCAACATATTTTTATATTTTTATGAAAAAAAAAACACACACATACAATTTGGAAATTAATATATTATATATCTAACATTTCTTAAATAATAAAATTAAATAAATATTTTAGTAAATATTCAAAATTAAATTTGAAATTAAAAAAAACAAAAAACATAATATTTTAAATGCGAACAACATTACTATTGTTTAGCTTCATGTATCTCTCGTGTAATACTATTCAATCACCTATTACACTTCATCTAACATAATGATCCTTATTTTGCTACTATGTAATGACTAATTTTTCATTGAGCTTATCATATTTTATGTAACATAATGTTTATATCTTAGTACTATTCAATTATTTATTTTAAATTAGTTAATTTTATATATATATATATATATATATATATATATATATATATATATATATATGTGTGTTAAATAATAATAATAAAAAAAAACATTCTATTTTTAACATTGCTCATAAAGTCTGCCCTTGCCAGAATGAAATGGTATTTGTAAGGCATTAGGTAATAGATTTTAATATTATATAGATTTTACATATCTATGTTATAATGGTACATAAACATAATTTTTTGAAATTTTTTGAAATTTTTTATTTCCATTATAATGTTATAAAAAAATAATATAATGTATTGATTAATATTTTAACAAAAAGAATATAAATATAGATATATTAAATAATATTTATGAATTTTGTAAAATTTATTATGAGTAATTATTAGCTGTAATTTCAAAACTTTTAAAAATAAATATTATAAAATAATTTTGTATTTCAATATTTTAAATAAAAATGATACGTGAGAAAATAAGTTTGTAATTAAAATTTAATATATAAATTCTTAATACTAGTTATCAAGATAATAACTTGAAATATTAAAATATTTAATTTTAATTTTAATTTCTGTGAAAATTTTATAGTATTATTAATTGTGGAGGAAATCATCAAATCAATATATCTAGAAATAATATAGGTCATTAATATTTAAAATTTATATTAATGTGAACTTGTCATTTAGGTAATACATTTCTAAAACAATTTTATAATTAACTTGAAATCTTGTTTTGGTATATTAGGTTATGGTTTATTTTTTCAAAGTATTGATTGTTGACGAGAATCATGAAAGCGAATATGCTATGATAGAATTTACTGAATGCTACTTACATGTCTTTAAACATTAGTGATTATCAACAATACATAAATCTCCTTCCTTTCACTGATAATTTCTTTATGACTTGCAAGATGAGCATGTGCTATAGGAAACCATTTCCTATCGGATTTCAAATAATTGTTTTACACCCATCCTACTACAAACCAAAATTTAACATGGATGGATTTTTAAGTGTCTCCTATTAGCCACAAGGGGGTTTCAAAGCTAGTTTTCCATAGAAATGAAGGGGCTTTGAAACAAATGGCTCTAATGGTATATGAATCTAAAGTGAAGGACATGAGATAGAAGTTCATCCAATTATATTATACTTGTATCATCATACCACTTACTATAATTTCTTTAGGTTCCACCACACATTTGGCCACTACCACAATGTGCTAGCATGGTTTTATCCTAGGCTCTAATTCTAAAAAATACCTCAATTTTTTGAATTCGATGTAACCAATTTGGGTGGCATTGAATTACATCTAAATATCAATATTGAAATATTACTCTCTAGGAAATCATGGAATCCACATGGTCATCCTATTCAAAATGTGTTTCTACTAGGAAACTAACTACATAATGTCTAACCTCAATCTAATCCTATAACACAATAAAATGTCAGGAATAAAGGAATACTGAGGGGTAGAGGGGTGAATTAGTATTTTACAAATTTATGCTCCTTTAAATAAATGCTAAATCAGAGGAAATAAAGAAATCAACAAAGCATCATAGACATTATATTTGTGCACAATGATTTAATGTGGACACCCTTTCGAAAGGAAAATTACAGAAACTTGTCTTATTATGATGTTAATATTAAGCCTCTACTTTATATTACATCAATAAATTTTAGCACCCACTCATAGGAAGCTCCAACCTCATCACATATATAAGTACCAACTTGCTAGAGGCAAAAACCTACTATACATAGAAAGATCTATATTTCGTAGATTTTTAAATTGATATCTTTGGTATTGTCCTTAAGTTTAACTTCTTTTAGTATCTTTTCATAATTCTTCAGAAGCCTAATTTCTTCAACTAAATTCTCATCCATACATCGGAGAACACCTTCATATTCATTAAAGTTCAATGTTCTCATGCAATTTATGTATATTTGATACTCCTTTATTTCGTTGCTATATGTTTTAACAAGCTACAAGTATCCATTTAATTTCATTTATAATTTCATGATTTGTCTCAACCTCTTAATTGAAATTGAATTAGTAGAAATTTCAATTCAACAAACCACCATTTGTGGGTTTCTATAGTTGGAGCTCCCTCAATAATTGAATCCACCATTTTACCTTGATAAAATCTGCTTTGCAATATCTACTTACCTAGTTCATGTGGCTTCAATAGTTCATTTTTTTATTTTAAATTGTTCTCGACTTAGCTGCCTATTAAAAATATTTTGGTGCTCAAAATGGAAAATTTAGTTTGTGCCATGCCATTAAATTTTAGTTCCTGGAATTTATATATCTGAGAGATAAAACTAATTTTTAGTACAAAATGTGCTATAACTTGAAATCTAATTATCTGGGGGGGTTTGTAATTGGTTCTTATAAAAAATGCCTCGATGCCTAGATAACTTTACACTAATGAGCACTTATAAAATAAGGCCCTATCATTAATCCCAATGTTTTTCCATGTCATCTATTGATGTCATTATTTTCCACATGCAAGTCTCTAAATGGTTCCATGTGTCATTGAGATTCAATCCTCTTGGCCATCATAACTTCCAAAAACACTTACCATGTGTTACCCTCCTAAGGTGCCACATTATCATGCCTTCCATGTCATCGAAATCGATCTACCACCTATCACTTTATTATTTGGCCATGCTGGAGCATGGTTCCATAATTTATGTTTTGCAATGTATGCCTTTGTTATTCAAAAATTCCTAAGGGATCAATTTTCATGTTATATGCAATTTTGGGGGTATTTCTGTCTAGTGTCTTTTATTTCACAGCGCTGTCCTCTATCACTTATCAACCAAAGAAACTTCCATGTTGTGACATCAAACCTTAATTTATTTTATAGAACTATTTTCATCTCACATAGTCCATAAATTATGGGAAACTCTAAATCTACACTTTTGAAACAAATTGTCTGTCAACTACCACACTATCTCTCAAATTCTGTCTAATGCACCTGGTGATGAACGTTCCAACGTTATAACTTCTTGAACTTAGAACATGTCACAAATCACTGACGTTTTCTTCCATCCATCATCCCACGACATCACATTGTCATGTGTCACCCTATGAGTGGTGGCATGTGCCACCCAACAAAAATCCACTTAAACACAAAAAAGTGCCAAATTTGCATCCCATTAGTCCTTGAAATGTCATGGAATTTCATCACCCTCCTAAGATGTTATGCTAGCAGCTTTCCCCATCATCTCCTAGCTGATCATTATCCCTCAATAACACTCTACCATCTGTCATGTGCCACATCACTATTTGTATGACGGAAATGCTCTGGGTCTATTTTTTTGCAACTATTTTCTTTGTTAACTAAAATCCAGACAAGAGTTCACATCACTTACTAGTGTTGTAAAGGATTTTCGAATGCACCTGACATTAAGCATGCACATTATATATAGTCTCACAGTACTTCACTTTAACTAGACACGACACGACATTTGTCAATTGATGGAAAATTTCCCATCCTACGGGTTTTGTCATCCATGACTCCCCATTACACTCCTGAAAGACTTGTTCAACCAAAAAATGTGCATCACACTCTCAAATTATTAGTTAGATAAGAGGAAAAATCTTGTCCCATGCCTTATGTCAAGCTGTCGTGGCTTGCGGTAGTGGACACTTAATGAAATTAAAATTTGAATACTCCTAATCCCATATGAGTTTCCCAAAGTACCATATATCATTGGAAAATGAAGAAAATTGTATGGACCATACACAGACTAATGTAGTGTAATTAGATGGACCAAATTGTTGGACCAATTAGAATAAGTATGAGTGTTGTAAAATGGATTTATATTGTGAATAGATATTTGTGTCTCCACACTCATGGTAATGTTACTCAATCGTGAATACCAGAAAAATAACATCGTGAGAAGTTAGAGCCAGAATGTCACCACATGAGACCACTCCCCGACATTTATCCTTTATTTATGCCTTGACATTATTGATAACTTCAAATCCACATAGGGTCAGATTAGGACTTCCATCCTCTTCTACAATGTTGTTTTGTATACAATTCAGGAGTAGTGAGGCATTGCAACCCTCGAGTAGCACCAATTTGGATCACATTAATCATCAATATAACTCATCTTAAATACCAATATGTGACACATACAATAACATATTTATAAATTCCATAATTTACATAAAATAATGTGTGAGTTTACATACCCTCACAAAATAATCAGCGATGTGTAGCCTTAAAAGTGAAGTCATTGTTGTGTTATTTTTCACTCTGTACTTATTCACCACCTTTCAAGCAAATCCCTCTACCCGTGGCCAATTTTTCATGTAGAAATTTTATATATATTTCCCTTGTAGCTCTTGTGTTGGTGCAAGTATCACTACAAAAATAACTACAATTCTCAGCATAACAAGAAAACTTGCATGAATGAATGAACAAAAAAAAACATGTAGGCTATTAATCTACATCTTCCACCTACAATAGATCTTCACAAGAAAAAAAAATTCACACAAATATTTTGACACGATGGGGAGCAAGAGGGACTATGATTATATTTATAGAATTCTATTAAATATATCTTATTACTCCCTCATGCAGATTTGTATAAATTTAGAGTGTCAATTAACTAAGTCAAGTTGAGTGAGTTCGGGTTCAATATTATTTTGAGTAAAGTCTAATTTAAAAAAAAAATCACGTTAATTTATTTTGAGTGATTCATTATTCGAAAAGGTTAAATACCCCTCACTGGGTTCATTGTAATCATCAAGTTTTGTGTGATAAATAGAATAGTTGTCGCTCATGTTATTGTTTGTCTGTGAAAATTGTGCTTTACCTCTTCTGTCTATCAAACAAATTTCTATTAGGGATTAGGGAGGACTATGAGATCTGTGGAGCCTGCAGAGCCAGCAAATATAAGGCCAAGTAAAGAAGACCACCATTTTTTTAAGAAAGAATCACCATGAAAAAGTGTCACGTCAACATGATTCTAGCCGCAATTTCCACAATTTACAAGTAAATATTATGATGTTTGGGCCATTAATATGGAGACCACATTGAAGGCTTATGAAGTTTAGGAGCATGTTGAGTTTGAGTTTGCAGAACTTAAAGATGAAGAAGCTAAATGAACCCTCACTTTTGCAGAGGAGCAACAATTGAGGAAAGACAAAAAGAAGAATGCACAAGTACTGTAACTTATCCACCAAGGAGTCGACACAATAGTGCTCCAAAAAATCATTGTCACATCTTCAACAAAGACAACATTGAAGATTTTGGAAACAAACTATAAAGGTATTGCCAAATTCAATATTGTTTATTTATAAAATGCTTAGAGATATTTGAAAAGTCTACAGATGAATGAAATACAGGATATTGATTCATTCATGAATCAACTTCTAACTATTGTAAACTAGATAAGGATTTATGATGATTCCATTGAAGATCAAATAGTGGTTGAGAAGGTTCTCATATATTATTCTACCAAGTTTGATGTTGTAGTAGAAACCATTGAAGAGGCCAAGGATTTGACAACATTCATAGTTGATTAATTGATGGGATAAATTCTATCCCATGAGTCAATGAAGGCCAAAAATAAATATTCCACCTTAGAAACAACTTTTAAAAATCAGGTTTCTATTTCAAGAGACAAAGGTGGAGGCATAGGTATATCAAGAGGCAGAGGACGAGGAAGAATAAATGGTGGTAAGAGAGATTTCAGAGAGGGGCATGAACAAGAAAGTGGAAGAAACAACAAAAGCTTCAACAACAATGAAATAGTGAAAAAATAAAAGGTGAGATGTTATTATTGTAATATATTTTGTCTTTATGCCCATGATATCAGAAATAGGGTAGTTGATCAAGCAAAGAAGTGAGCTAATGTCACCATAGAAAATACGAAGTCCGTGTTCTTCGCTTGTCATTCCATGCATGAAATTTTTGATAATGTGTAACTATTACACAATGGTTACATTAACCACATGAAAAGGAAAAAGAATTTGGTTCTAACATAGATTAATCAGTCAAGACAAAGGTAAAGTTCTTCACTAAAAAGAATGTGGATGTAGATGGAAAATAAATGGTAAATATTATGACCAAGCAAGGGGAGCAGAAGACATTATCAAAGGTATATTATGTCCCTGGTATCAAACATAATTTGATAAGTGTTGTTCAATTGTTGCCAAAGGGATACATAGTTATTTTTCAAGGACAATAGTGTATTATCTATGAAAAGTACCCAAGAAAGAAACCCATAGGAAAGGTGCAGATGAAGAGGAACAAACCCTTTCTTCTAAACATGAATTATAGTGATTAGGTAAAAAAATTATGTATGCATGTTCTAATGATTACTGGTTATGGAACCTTTGGTTTAGACACTTTCGTTTCTCTAGTTAAGGATTCTTGAACCAAAAATAGATTGTTATAAGATTACCTCTCATAAAATAACCTTCTAGTACTTGTGAGTGTTACATCTTGGGAGAAACACTGTGAAATTTTTCAAAAAGGACTTTCATACAAAGCAAAGCATCCACAATTAGTGGTTCATACAAACTTGTGTGGACCTATGCAAATAAGCTTAATTGGTAGAAGTTGTTACTTCCTCACTTCCATTGATGATTTTAGCATAATGACTTGGGTTTACTTCCTGAAGCCAAAGTCTGAACTTTCACAAATTTGAAAGAATTCAAATCCTTAGCAAAGAAATAAAGTAATCAACAGATCAATATATTGGGATCAGATCATGGTGGGGAACATGATTCGAAATAATTCCATGCTTACTCACAACAACATGGAATCAGAAGGAAATTTACAACTAGATAGAGACCACAACAAAATGATGTAGTAGAGAGAAATAACATGAAAATTATGAACATGGAAAGGATCATGTTGAAAGTAAGAAACTTTTGTAATGAGTATTGGGTAGAAGTCGTTGTAGGCATTGTTTATGTGATAGACAGATCTCCAACAAAGAGTATGATGAAAAGTTTGTCATAAAAAGCATGGTCAGGAATGTCTTGTAGTGTATCTCATATTAGAGTGTTTGTATGTGTAGCCTATTCACATTTTCCTAAAGAGATAAGAGGTAAGTTGGATGATGAAAGAGAAAAATTCATATTTACTGGTTATAGTGACCAATCAAAAGCTTGTAATTTGCATAACCTTGTCACGAAGAAGATCATAATAAAAAAGGATGTTGTGTTTAAGGAACCAATGTCACGGAATTAGATTGGAGACAAAATATTTGATGCAAGAGTACCATTTATGGAAGAACAAGATGTAGCAGAAAAAGAGAAGCAAGAATCTCTAGAGAAGACACTAGACAGTGTCACACTAGCAAGGACTCCAATATTTTATGAACAACATGGTGTTGGAAACTAGATCAATACTGAGGGGGTTGGTTGAATCAGTAGTGAAGGAATTTATAGTTTTTTCTTCAATTAATAAAAACTTTAGACCATGCATAAACTGAAGCACATAACCTAATATTAGAGCATCAAACAACAGGGAAACCATGCAAGCATTAAACATAAGAGACACAAATATTATGGTGGAAAACCCTCTTCCTAGTTAAAAAAACACCCTTGTTGCTCTTGAACTACTTAATAAATTTTATTTTCTTAAGAAAAATAACATAGAGACTCATCTGGCTACTCTCAAATGGAGATGTCTTTCTCAAGCAGATCTATGGACTACCATCCACTGTAAGCCACCATGACCAACGCTCCTCATCTGATTACTCCTAAATTATCAAATGATTGTATCTACTACTATCTACTAGAAGCTACCACGAAAAACTAGCCTCACCGAGTTTCCTTTGAACTATCCAACTACCACTAAATTGAGAAAACTGGTCACTTATATTGATTTCACCGGAGTCCTCCAAATCCACTCCTCTATGTGGTTATAGTTTCATATATTTTCATACTAGAACTGAGAATTTTTCAACATGAACAAAATAGAAACATATCTTCAAGGCACATAATCAAAATCCAACATTACAATCTCACCAAACACTACATAAAATAATATGAAAAACACATCAGCTAAAGCATTCTCATTTATGAACAAATAAAACTACTCACAACTGAATGCTACATTAAATCAATAAGCTACACAATATACTAAGAGAAAAAAAATCTCCAAATACACCTGGAGTCAAACTCTATTTCATCTCCTTACTCATCACACAAAATGTTGGATGAAACATGCTTCTGTTACTTGCTACAACACCAGCAAAATGCTTCCTCATTACATTTTCGATTTTTCTTCCATCTTCCAGTTGAGTTTTTAGATATGAAAATTATTTTTTGATGGCACACTCTTTTTCATAAAAAAATTGTAGCAACATTCATTGACTTTTATATTCAGTTGCAATTCTTTTGATCTCTGTTTATAGGGCCATTATCTTGGATTTCTCATCATATTTTATACTCATCTGTTCTTTTTATTATTCTTGATCGATTCTTGATCTATCATTTATGTCACTAGGGCTTTCATCTCCATGTTGTGAGTGACTGGTACTTCCATCTTCGTCTTATGAGGATGCTTGATTTGTCACTGCAATAAGAGTAGAATTCTTTGCATGTTTTTCCATCACTAAAATCTACAATTTTCTTCCACAATACATATTTTGAAACTCAAACAACATCTCTTTTGCAGTCCCATAATGCTTCACATACAAATTATTAGATATTTAAATCCTATGAAAGATAATATTTTTATCCAAATAATTAAATTCATATTTAACTCCATACCAAACTGATAGAAAAATATTTTCATCAAGATATAGAAAATATGAATCCAATTTCATCCTCTAAGTTGCAAATTTACCTTAGTGAAGTGATGGAATTCCTTGTTGATCCATTTAGAAATATTTTCCAAATTATGATGAAACTGCTAGATCTACTATCCAATGATCAAGCTACAACTGAGAGCCCCACTTTGAGACCAATTGTTATAAACTAGATCACTACTGAAAGGGGGGCGAATGAGTAGTGATGACATTTATATCGATTTTATAACTTTTTTTTCCAAATTAACAATTTTCAACACACATCCACAATATTATCTTATCAAAACATGAAAGAAATAGTAAAATCAAAGCATAATAACCATGGAAGGCATCAACATAAATAAGAACACATGAAGACACAAGTATTTCTGGTGGTAACGCTTTTGGGACAAAACCCCCTCGATGTTGTTGCACTGCTCAATTATTTTGTTAATTTTCCCAACAAGATTTTATGTGGATTGGCTTACACCCATAAGACAAAATACTCGGCTTGCATTACAATATGCTGGAACCTATCAATTAGGAAATTTGTTTCTCTCACATATCTATGGAAATCTATCTGCTGGAAGCATCCACAACCAACGATATTCACCCAACACCCATTGAACTATCCAACACCAACTAGATAGAGAAATTTCTTGCTTCTATTGGATACATTGAATCAATGTCTACTATGAAGCCTCTATGCCTTCACTTCCTCCATGCAAACCACATTTCATATATTTTCAAATTGGATTGTCAATTTTCTCAACATGAGGAACCCAATAACATCATTGTTCTACAACACAAAATATGAATCAAAAACTCTACCCAGAGGAGGGAAATTCTTAACTTTTTATCACACAAAAACATTGCTCTATAACACACCATAATTTACCAATTCTTCTCCTCTCTAAACAATATAACTTGCAAAACATAATCTGTGAAATTCCCCTCAAATAATTCTCTGAATTATACATACATAACATTGATATATCTTGCAATACTGTGCGAGTAGTTTCTGAAATCTCTACTCACTCACCAAACCCTCACAATGGCATGCGCACACACTCTCAACATAACCAACCAAACACAATCAAAACCTTCTTCTATTTATTATTTTTAGATATGGTTAAATGAGTAAATGCTATATGTGATGAAGTGGTCAATAATTGTTTCCATACATTTGAATTTTCTTGGATCCAACTCCTTAATGTGATCAATCCACTCTCTAAAATAAATGAAGAATATCTTCTAGTTTAGTCAAATTCTATAAGTTCCCTTATATTTTTATACCATTTAGGAGAATTTTTTTATCATCAAACTTCGCCAAAATACCAAAATTATCTGAGATACACAAAGAATCCTAAGAAATTCTAGTTAAATTCCCAACTCCATGCACACAACTAATTGATCCTAGCTACAACTACATGAAAATGATTGTCTCCATGTGGTTGGAGCCTTTAAACAACATTCACAAGCTTAGCTCCATGCGATTGGGGTAGGGGATGGGAGAAAACCATTCAAATCAGCTCATATCCTGTGCAAACTTCTTCTTGAGCTTGAAAAGCCTCTATAGGACCTCTAGAAGCCACTGGCACCCCTGCAACAATTTACCAAGTCACTACCACATCACCATCATCATCACAATTCAAACAATGTTGATTTGGATCCCAACCTTCAAATACACTAACACCTAGGCCATCAACCCATTCCACAACAACTCTGCAATGAGTATGCAGCTCCAGAAAATGTCAGACATCTTCCAACACTTGTACAACTAACTAAAGCGTCATATAACACTTATAGATCCTCTCCAAGTCATATATATCATATCATCAACATGTCGACCTAATCTGCGATGTGGTGACCTAATCTGCAAGGGTCCTCGTCCCTAACTCCTATAGAAATTTTATGAACAAGGAGGTCATCACATTTCTACTCTATACTGGCCATGAAAAACCTTTGCTAAACTAATTATCATGGCAAGTCCAACACACCACCATCCAACTCTATACAACAACATGATTATGCGAACCTTGATAATCTCTCCTCACACTTTGTATGAAACACTTGCAAATCACAACTCCATCCTCACATCTCCATGCTTGTATACATCCCAAGACCAATGCAACACAACATCCATGTGTTAGCCACCTACAACCAAATCATAAATATGCTAACCAACTCACCTCCAAACCATTTGTCTAGGTTGACATCAATTCCAACCAATAATACATCTACAACATTGTAACACATATCAATTCCAACAATGGGTTATGGGCCTACCATGCTTCCGTTGCACCACTCTGATTTGATCTCTTGTAACACATCAAAATATTGCAATCATTGGCCTTGTGGAAAATATTGTCACACACAAAGAATCTTATGTCACCAAGGAAATGAGGAATAGGCTGAAATATTCTATTGATCTGATTTGTATTCCTAGCATATGCCCTACAATCAATAGTCCTACAACCAAAATCATTGAATGAGAAACAATAACCGTAAAAAGGACTAGTACCCCAGACACATGGTGAATTTCTTTGCATTCATGCTTGATATTGCTTCTCCTTTTGTTGATTCTATTGATGAGAGGGTATGATCTCTCCACTATTGCAGATTGTTGATATATGTCCATGTACTCTGCTATTATAACATCTCTCATTTATATTCTTCTTATTTGGCCTTCCTCGCTTGTCCTTATTCTTCTTGCATAGATGTTGATTCCCATTTTTCTTACTGCTACTAGTTTCTCCAATAGTTTGTGATATTCTTGTAGATGCTTCAACACTAGTTTTGAACCTTTCTAATTCCTTTCTTGCATAAATTTCTTCGTCCTTCAATTTTTTGCACTCATCCTCCAGCTCACACATAGATTCTCAAGTAGATTAGCATACATAAATACTTCTAAAAATCAATCAAGAGATTAATGAGGCAATGGTAAGAGAAAAATGAGAAGCTTGCAAGATATTTATGATGATTTGGATGTTAGTTCAAATTTTTCATTGTTGTCATTTCAACTTTCATCATTTGAAGAAGCTATTAAAGATGAAAATTGGGTGCAATCTCTGGATGAAGAAATAAAATCTATTGAAAATAATGATGCTTGGGATTTGGTTTATTTTCTAAAGTACAAAAATCTCATTCTTGTAAAATGGTTGTATAATAAAAAGTTCAATTAAAAAGGAGAGATTGACATATTTAGAGAAAGGCTTGTGGCAAAAGGATTCTCGCAACAACATAGAATAGAATTTGGAGAAACATGCTCTTTGATAGAAAAATTCAATATTGTAAGAGAAGTGTTAGCAACAACAACTTAGACCAAGTGGAAAGTGTATCAGATGGATGTGAAATCAACATTTTTGAATGGAATTCTAGAGCAATAAATCTATGTTTAGTAGCCTATCGGTTATGAAGTTGAAGGTCAAGAAGATAAACTTCATAGATTGAATAAAGTGCTCTATGT
This sequence comes from Pinus tabuliformis, assembly GCA_031772625.1. Taxonomy (NCBI): domain Eukaryota; kingdom Viridiplantae; phylum Streptophyta; class Pinopsida; order Pinales; family Pinaceae; genus Pinus; species Pinus tabuliformis. The sequence goes on along the minus strand of CM062808.1, from coordinate 653,011,070 downwards.
ACTCAAGCAAGCACTTAGGGCACAATATAGTATAATTGATATTTATATGATCCAAAATAGATTTTGTAGATGAAACATTGAGCCTACCTTGTACACAAAGGTAAATGAGCATGGACAGATTTTGATTGTTTGCTTGTATGTGGATGATATGATTTATACTTATGAACTTGAATTATATGAATTTAAAGAAAAATTGAAGAAATAATTTTAAATGATAGATATTGTTCTGATGAAATATTTTCTTGGCATAAAAGATGAAAAATCTAACAAAAGGAATTTTTATTTATTGAAATAATATGCTCAATATTTGCTGAGAAGATTCAGTCTGGAAAATTGCAAACCTACTCCTACACCACTTGCAACAGGTACAAAATTAAGTAAGGATGATGAAGGATTAGATGTCAATCCAACTCTATTCATAGGATTGGTTAGCATATTTCTATATCTCACAGCTACAAGACCAGATATTATGCAAGGATTTAGTTTTATTTCTATATTTATGAAGTCTCCAAAAGACTCACATTGGAGAGTAGGAAAAATAATTCTGAGATACAAAACAAGAACTACAGATTGTGGCATATTTGCATATTTTATGCAAGAAAAAATAATAAAGACTTGGTTGGATACACTGACAATGATTTCCACGAAATTTGGATGATAGCAAGAGCATTTTTGGTTTTGTTTCATTTTAGTTCAAGTGTGATATCACGAGAATCTAAGAAGCATCCTATTGTGAAACTTTCATGAGCAGAAGCATAATATGTAGCAGCAACATCATGAACATGCCAAGAAGTATGGTTACACATTTTTTTGGATGGAATCAAGAATAAACAAAAGCGATCAACAACAATCTATTTTGACAACACCTCAACCATTTCACTATCCAAGCATACTGTGTTTAATCAAAATAACAAGCATATTGATACAATATTATTATTTTTTTCAGTCGAAGAAAACATCGTCTTTCATTAATAAATATGATTACAATAGCTTGTTTCTGATATACATTCTTCACAAAAAAAACATTTATGTCACTTGTTTTTCATTGTACTCAATAAAAACTTAGTGCAAAAGCCTACTTACTATCATATCCCCAATATCCCTTATGATTCTACCTTGAAAATATCTAGAAGTGTCTCTGTCCTCCACTTATACATAAGTACTTTTCTACAGAATCACTATAGTTCCTTCATTTATTATTGAACCCTTCTAGAAAGAATCGCAGTGAATCAAACCTATTTCTGTTGCAATGCCACTTATTGATAACATGTCCGCAAACCAATTTTGTTCTCGGTAGACATGGCGATATGTAACCTATCAATATTGATACAATATATCATCTCTAATTAACTTGTGAACAATGAAGAAGTTTATTTGAAACCTTGTACATTGAGTGATCAATTAGTTGATATATTCACTAAGCAATTAACAAAAGATGATTTTGAGTCTCATGGAGGAAACTTAGGTGTTGTAAGCATATCGGAGACTTAGACCTACAAGCATGTTTGAGTCGTTATGAGTCATGTCTTATTTTAGCGGTCATAATTAAGAGGTGGTGTTGAAGATAGCTAGTTACTCTCACATTTAGAGTTGTCTAAATTTAGAGTGTGAGTCAAGTTGAGTGAGCTCAAGTTCACTTTTTTTTTGAGTAAATTAGAATTTGAAGTGTATGTGTGTATTAAGTTATTTTGTGTGAGTTACTAATAGAAAATGTTAAATACCCCACACCAAATTCATTGTAATCATCAAATTTTGTGTAATCAATAGAAAAGATGCTACTCATATTATTGTTTGTGTGCAAACATATACAATAACATATTTAGACATTGGACAATTTACATACAATAATGTATTTAAACATCCAACCCTCTACATACATTCAACAGTTTACATACCCTAACAAAACAATCATGGAAGTGTAGCCTCGAAAGAGAAGTCCTTATTGTGTGATCTGCCGCTATGTACTCATTCGACACTCGTCGTACAAGTTGCTCAACCCGAGGACACCTTTTTCATGTGGAAATTATATATGGGTTGCCCTTGTGCCTCACACATTGGCACAAGTAGCACCGCTGCAATCACTGCAATTCCAAACACAACCGCTGAAGTTGAGAAATTGATTGAATTAAAAACAACACATTGGTTATTATTATTCTGCATCTTGCACCTGCAGCAGTTCTTCTTCACAAGAAAACAAGCAATTGCACACAACTATTTTGAGACGATGGAGAGGTACACAGACTACCATTAGATTTATAGCATTGTTGTTGTTGAGAACTTTAGAATTAATGTCGTAACCCTTCCTTCTGCTTCTTTGTTCATGGCAAGCAATTCATGTTTTTCAGTAAAATAACATTTTCAACTCAACACTATTCATGTTAGAAGTTACATGAATTTTAGGTCTGCTTATGTGCTTTATGATTTGGAAGGTGGAAATCACTCTCTCTGCCCATCTCCTTTTATTCGCACTCAACTAAAAAGACAACTGTGAAAATTATTTATACCAATATATTCAATTGTTTTGGGTTTTCAACATTTTTAGAAAATTGTTCAATCCTGCGAAAATTTTAAGAATTGTTTTTCCGTACTTCCTAAATTTGCAACAGATTTGTTGTGGAGTTTCTTTATATCAAATTTATTCTATTGGTATGTTTTAATAAATTTATTTTATCTTATTAATCAAACCTATGCTCACGGTACTTATATGTGTCCCTGTTCTTTCGGTTTGTTGTTCATGATGTTGTTGTGTAGGCTGTTTATTCTTAATCATTTGTAAATGATTTTTTCCATTTGTGGTTAATGACGTTGTTGGATAGTTTATTTATTTTTGATCATTTGGAAATGAAATTTGAATAATATTGATTTAAATTGAAATTTAAAACTAAAATTAAAATATTATTTTAATTATTTAATTTCATCGTTATTAACTATATCAATATATTAAAATATATAATGTTTTTATATTTGTTTTATATTTTTTCTTTTAATGAATAATAATTCTTTGAGTTATAATTTAAAATTATTAAATTTTAGTTATATATAATATTAAAATATAAAATCTGGCGAGTAGATGATTTTCAATGCTTTGAATAATTAAAGCCCTCAATTGCTAAGTTCTAATTTCTTATACCATATGATCGTCCCACAAATCAAGACAAGTGTAACAAGTGTAATAAGCAATGTTCCCCTTAGTACCCACATACTCTTATTCAAAGTGATTAAAATTCAAAGTGATTAATAATTTTAAATAGTAATTATAAAAATAATAATAATAATAATTATTATTATTATTTTAATGATAATTATAATTATAATGATATTTATAAATATATATATATATATATTAGACATCTATATATATATAAATTGTAAGTATGGCAGACTTAAATATTCATCCTGTTTAATTTTTTACTATGATTTATTTCCATGACCATTAACAGTTGAGCTACCCTAAACACACTTATATATTAAAATTATATTTAAATAAACACAATTTAATATAATTTCAAATTAATATAATATTAAAAAATTATATAAAAATTTAATATAGCGAGAGCTTAAAAAATTATTTATATTTATTTTCAAAACATTAATAAATTTCATAAAACAAAATTTCAAATTTTAAAAACTAATGGAAAATCAACAGTTTTTTACCAAAAATAAAAAACACTAATAAACATATAATTTGAAAATTAATATGTTATATATCCAATAACTTATTTTTTGAAACAATAACGCTAAATAAATATTTTTGTAAATATTAAAAACTAAGTTTGGAAAACGTTGTTTGAAATGTGATTTCCAACACATATTTTGAATAATTTATTTCAGAAGGCGCTAATATTTCCACTGCTAACTACATTATTATTATTCAGCCTTACTTATCTCTCATGTTATACTATTCAATCATACAATTTAAGTAACACAGTTGTCCTTATTTTACTATTATCTAATGACAACTTTTTCACTGAGTTTTTCGTATTTTAGGTAACATAAACTTCTGCATCGTAATGCTATTCAATTTTTTATTTTAACTTATATATAATAATAATAATGAAATATTTCTTTAACATTGTTCATAAAGTGTGCACTTCAATTTTGTTTTGGGAGAATGAAATGGTATATTTAGAGTGTCTGTGTAGTATTATGTAATAGGTTTTAATATTATATAGATTTTAGGTTGCAATTCTACGCAAACATAAATAAATAATTATATAAATATTGAAAAAAATAGTTTTAATTATAATGTTATAAGAAAAAATAATATAATGTAATGATTAATTGAGTAAGATAAAGAATATAAATGTAGATATACTGAATAATATTTATGATTTTTTTCATATTTACTATAAAGTAATTAATTATTGGTTGAAATTTTAAAATAATTTTGTATTTCAATATTTCGAATAAAAAAATAATATTTTATGATATGTTTTTTGCTGAGAAAATAAGTTTGTAATTAAAAAAAATATAATATATATATAGAATGCCATTTAAAATTCTTAATACTATTTGTCAAGCTTAAATTAATTTCTAATATTAAAATATTTAATTTTAACTTTAACTTTAACTTTTGTGATAATGTTATAGTAATTATTAATTGTGGACAACATCTTCAAATTGATATATCTAAAAATAATAAAGGTCGTTAATATTTATTATTTACATTAATGTGAACTTGTCATTTAGGTAGTACATTTGCAAAGAACTTTTATAATTAACTTGAAATATTGTTTTGGTATATTAAGTTAGGGTTAATTTTTAAAAGGATTGATTGTTAACAAGAATCATGAAAGCTAATAAGCTACGATAGTATTTACTGAGTGCTATTTACATGTTCTTAAATATTAGTGATTATCAACAATAATGTAGATATCCTTTCTTTCACTTGCTAATGCCTTTATGGCTTGCATGATGTACATGTTCTCTAGGAAACTATGTCCTATGGGATTCCAAATAATTGGATTACATCCATCCTACTCCACACCAAAATTTAACTTGGATGGATTTTTAAATGTCTCCTATTAGCCACAAGGCTGTTTCGAACCTAGTTTTCCATAGAAATGAAGGGGATTTGAAACAGATGACACTAATGGTATATGACTCTAAATTGGAGGACATGACATAAAAGTTCATCCAATTATATTTACTTGTGTCACCATACCACTTACTATAATTTTTTCGGATTCCACCTCACATTTGTCCAAAACCACAAGGTGCTATTATGGCTTTATCCTAGGCTCTAATTGTAAAAAAAACCTCAATTTTTCAAATTGGATGTAACCAATTTCTGTGGCACTGAATAATATCTAGATATCAATATTGGAATACTACTTTCTTGGAAACCATGGAATTCGCATCATCATCCTATTCAGAATGTGTTTCTACTAGGTAACTAACTACATAATGTTTAGCCTCAATCTAATCCTATCACACAACACAATGTTGGGAATCAAGGAATACTCGGAGGAGCAGAGGGGTGAATTAGTACTTTAGAAATTTTATGCTTCCTTAAATAAATATTAAAGCAAATGTAATAAAGAAATCAAGAAAGCATCATAGACATGATATTTGTGCATAATCGCTTAACATGGATGACCTTTCGAGAGAAAAAATACAAAAACTTGTCTTATTATGATGTTAATCTTAAGCCTCCACTTTATATTAAATCAATATTTTTGAGCACCTAGTCATACGAAGAACCAACCTTATCACATATATAAGAACCAACTTTCTAGAGGCAACAACCTACTATAGCTAGGAAGATCTATATTTTGTACATTTTTAAACTGATATCTTTGGCATTGTCCTTAATTCAAACTTTTTTAAGTATCTTTTTGCAACTATTCAAAAACCTAATTTATTCAACTAGTTTCTCATCCATACACAACACAATAACTTCATCTTCATTAAATTTCAATGTACCCATGTATTTTATGTATAGTTGATACTCCTTTATTTTGTGTATGCATGTTTTAACCAAGTACAAGTATTCATTGAATTTCATTTATAATTTCATGCTTTGTCTCAACCTCTTAATTTTAATTGAATCAGTAGGAATTTCTATTCAAGAAACCACCTTTTGTAGGTTACTATAGTTGAAGTTCCTTATGTAATCAAATCCACTATTTGACCTTGGTAAAATCTCCTTTGGAATATCAACTTCCCTATTTCACATGGCTTCAATAATTTTTTTTGGAATTTTCAGTTGTTCTTGACTTAACTGCCTATTAAACATATTTTGGAGCTCAAAATGCCAAATTTGTTTTGTGCCACACCATTAAATTTTAGTTCCTGGGATTTATATATTTGAGAGATAGAACTATTCTTTAGCACCCAATGCACTACAACTTGAAATTTAATTATCTGGGGGGTTTGTAAAAGGATCCTATACAAAATCACCAGAGGCCTACACATATTTAAGCTATTGAGCCCTTATAAAATAAGCCCCTAGCATGACTCCCAATGTTTTTCCAATGTCATCTATTTATGTCATTATTTTCCACATGGAAGTCGCTAAATGGTCCCATGTGTCATTGACATTTGAACCACTTGGCTATCATAAACTCCAAAAACAATTGTCATGTGTCACACTCCTAAGGTGTGATGGGAATGAGAAATTTTTGGGTTAACCAAAATCCCCTTACCTAAAGAAATTGATCCTGAAGACTATGGGTTATGGCCCACAATGCCTATCAGAAGTGTATTGAGCTATAAGCCTTTAAAACCATGGACCATACATTAGAATCGAAGCCACCACACTATCAGGTCCAATATAACTATCGAGAGCTTTTTCCCCATCGAAGGCATTACACATAGGCGTTTAAGCCTTAAATCCTTCGGCCACACATATATTGGAACTATACAGGATAAAAAATGAAATCCCACTATGAACCCATGGGCCAGAATTCAAATACTATAAGTCCACACCTATCTCTATCGTCGGGTCCATCTCCCTCTTGCTGTAGCATCGTTCCGATGCCTACACCTCTGATCTCTAAAATTCCGATCCAATAGAGCTCTGATCGTCGACTGTCTTATCGCCAACATCGGATATCGCCACCGGCACATCGATAAGGTCCAAATTCTGACTTCCCCAACCGCTGATCACCACAACCCCCGATCGCTGATTGGCCTATTGACGATATCTCTTGTCAGATGTCAACACTTCACTGTCCCTTTATAAAAATGATCCACGGATGTGATGAAGGGAAATCATCAGGACTGTTGATCCAAAATCCACTAAGCCTATCAGAAGCGTTCTAGGCTTTAAGCCTTTTAAATTATAATCATGGAAATACATTAGAATCGAAGCCACCACATATATCGAGTCCAATATAACTATCAGGAGCTTTTTCCCCATCTATCGGAGGCATAACATATCGACGTTCAACCTTAACTCTTCGGGCAACACCGATTTCAAAATACACGAGGAATACTATGAAAATAACACTCCGAACCCATGGGCCGGACTTCAAATATTATAAGTCCATGCCTATCTCTGTGTCGGGTCCATTCCTTCAACCCTTCCATAGTTCTCCACCTCCGATCGCCGAACCTCCCCTTCTCCGATCGGTCGATACCCGATTGCTGATCGGCCATCGCTCATCGGCGATATCGCAGTCGCTCATTCCATTACCACTCATCCCTTGCCCTTCCGATATGCGATCATTGATCGCACTTAAGCCATCGATCTGGACCATCGATTTGACGGTTGCGATTTGATCGCATATCGCTATCGCTATGATTCAAATGCCTGGTCCGATAACTCGATAAGAGTTCTTCCGACGCGATAAGGGATCTAGACAGCTAATCATTCGATCTAACGGCTCCTGTGTGTTCTCAGTCGTTCCTCTTTAACTTAGTCCCGATTGCTTGTTGGGGGGATTTCTGCATTAAACGCAGTTCTGACATAGTCTCTACCATTCACGCGTAGCTTCTATTTGTATCTCTATGCCGCCATCGATCCTTTCCATGATCGATGGTCGGTCAACCTACAATATATTAACACACTTATAAATGTTGCTTTCAAGCCGTTAACACACGTATATATATGAAATGAAAATAGACGCATAGTTCAACATAAACACACATATATTCTATTATATACAGAGCATGATTACAATTTTAAGGCATTTTAGCCTGAGGAAAAACCCTCCTTTCAACTACATCTTGTCTATCTATATCACTTTGTATATCCTCCCTCCATCTATATGAATGCGTAGGTTTGTATGTATATAATAGAAGTGCTGGATCGGATCACTATGAAGGATCCAATCACATCCCCTCCTTGATTTTATCCATCAAAAGCCCTAAAGCTCCATAATTCATCCATATGTGTATAACACATGGCAGATTGAAATAATAACAAGTCTTTGAGACTTATCCATTCCATCTTTTAAATTTTTTTTAAAACAATTTTTTCCTTGCTTTGCTCCATGGTCCATGCTGTCCTCTCTTTGCTCGTCTTTGGATTCCTCCCTTTGTCTAAGGGTGTTGGATGCTCCTGCATCAGACTCCTGAGACACAAAAATTTTATGACCTCCTGGTCATATGCTTCTTCTTGTCCTTATCAATTCTACACATTGCATTTCTTCTTCAGTGGAACTGCCTTCATGGTCTTCTATGAGCTGCAACAAAACCTTTGCAGTAATAGTCTCCTTCTGCTACATGATACCTCACCAAGCCCTCCTCACTTGATCTTTTGGCATGCTTAATGTTCTCTCCTCTGGAACCATATGAGCACTCCATGCTCTAGGTTTGCTGCAATCTTCTATCCAACATCAAAATCTCGAACGAAAACCCAATTTCATTTAAAAGATTTATTTATTCATGGACGTGCAGACTTCACACACAAAGATGTTCAATGCCAAATTCCACTCTTTTTTATGCTTTTTGAGGCATTATCACATAAAAAATGTCGAAAATAACGCAAAGTGCCATTGAGTTTCATGCTGTTGATTCATTATCTAATAGGCATTATTTATTTGGTCGCTAGCTAGGGGTGTTATTCATTTTACAAAGGTGCAATGTTTTCTGATTTCCTTGGCACTCCGATGGAGCACTTTGATTTCTCCCATCTTATGGATCGAGTTTTTTAAATTGTCAAAAATGTTGGAAATGTTGAGAAACTAAAACACACAATTTACCCAAACAAACGAGTTGCGGCTCTTTTATTGATCACACAGAACTTGATACTTACAATAAACCTGGTGAAGGGTATTTAAACTTTTCGACTGGAACCTCACCTAAAATATCTTGACATGCAAACACATGCAATCACACACTTAAAGTTGTCTATCAGTTAACTCGACTTGACTCAACACATCTTTTGCAAACACAACTTTTTCTAATGAATTAGTAAATATATCAGCCAATTGATCACTATATTTACAAGGCTTCAAGTGAACCTCTCCATTGCTCACACGTTCTTTAATAAAGTGATATCTAGTATCAATATGCTTGTTATTTTGATGAAACACACAGTTCTTGGATAATGAAATCACTCAGGTGTTGTCGCAATATATTGTTGTTGATACTTGTTGTTTCTACTTGAGTCTATCAAATAATCTTCTTAACCACACTACTTGACATGTTGGTGATGCTACTACTACATATTTTTCTTCGATGAAAGTATCATAATGGGTTGCTTCTTATATGCCCATGAAATCACACCCAAAAGATGGAACAAAAATATAGAAGTTCTCTTCTTATCATCCAAACTTCCTGCAAAATCACTATCTGTGTATCCAATCAAATCCTTTTTTCTGTGCTTGCATACATTATGCCACAATCTCTAGTTCCTACTATGTATCTCAAAATTCTTTTTCCTACACTCCAATGTGTTCTTTTTGGAGTCTCCATAAATCTGGAAATCAAACTTACTGCTTGCATGATATCTGGTCTTTTAGCTGTGAGATACATGAAGCTGCCAACCAATCTTTTGAATAGGGTTGGATTGACATTTGTTCTTTCATCATCCTTGCTTAACTTTGTACCAGTTGCAACTAGTGTACGGACAGGTTTTCAATTTTCCATCCTGAATCTTTTCAACAAAATTTTGCCATATTTATTTTGACAAATAAAAATTCCTTTTTCAGATTTCCCAACTTCTATGCCGAGAGAATATTTCATGAGACCAAGATCTATCATCTCAAATTATTTCATCATGGCTGATTTAAATTCATCTAACTCAAAATCACGTGTAAAAACCATGTCATCAACATATAAGCAAACAATAAAGATTTGTCCATGTTCATTTACCTTTGTGTACAAGGTAGGCTCAATGTTGCTTCTACAAAATCCATTCTTAATCATGTAGTTGTCGATTCTACTCTACCAAGCTCTAGGAACTTGCTTTAAGTCCATAGAGCACTTTCTTCAACCTGTAAACTTTATCCTTGTTACGTTCAAATTCATAACCTGGAGAGTGCTGCACATAAATTTCTTCTTCTAGAATTCCATTCAAGAAGGCTGATTTCACATCCATCTGATATACTTTCCACTTGTCTTGATATATTGTGGTTAGAATTGCTCTTATAGTATCCAATATAGCTATCGGAGCAAACGTTTCTCCAAAGTCTATTCCTGGCTACTTTGAGAATCCTTTTGCTACAAGTCTAGCTTTAAATCTATCAATTTCACCTTTCTCATTCAACTTTGTCTTGCACACCCACTTTACACCAATGAGATTTTTGTCCTTTGGTAAATCAATCAAATCTCATGTATCATTCTTTTCAATAGCTTCAATTTTTTAATCCATGGCTTGTACCCAATTTTAATCTCTGATTGCTTCTCCAGACGAAGAATGTTGGAATGACAACAATGCAAAATTTGAACTAGCATCCAAATCATCATAGATATCCTTCAGAATTCTCATCTTTCTCTTACCATTGCTTCATTCATCACCTGATTAACTGTTGGGAGAATCTCGATCTGTTGATCTGCTTGAAGATCCATGCTACTCTAAAAATCTTGGAGTCCTTATTGGTGTGTCTTTGTTTGGTGTCTTCACCTATGATTCTTCTTGCTCCTTTTCTGCTACATCATCTTCTTCCATGAGTGGCACTTGCACATCAACTGGTTTTTCTACAGTTCCATTCCACCACTCTTGTTCTTTGAACACAACAACTCTGCTAATTATGGTCTTCTTTGTAATAGGGTTATACAATTTGTAAGTTTTTTATTTCTGACTATAACCAGTAAATATGCATTTTACACTTTTATCATCCAATATGCCTCTTCGCTCTTTAGGCACATGTGCATAAGCTACACATCCAAATACTCTGAGATGAGATACGCTGCAATACACACGTGACCATCCTTGTTTTGGTACTCTGCTCATCGCACTCTTTGTAGGAGATATGTTGATCACATAAATAACATATGCAACTGCTTCTTCCCAATACTCATTAGACAAGTTTCTTCCTTTCAACATCCTTCTTACCATGTTCTTAATTTTCCTATTCTTTCTCTCTGCTACACCATTCTGTTGTGGTGTGTACCTGGTTGTAAACTGTCTTCTTATTCCATGCTTCTTGCAGTAATCATTGAATGCCTTTGAGTCATATTCTCCACCACGATCTGACCTCAATGCCTTGATTTCTCAATCACTTTGGTTTTCTTCTTACGCTTTCAATTATTTGAACTTTGCAAAAGTGTGAGACTTCTGCTTCAGGAAGTAAACACCAGTCTTCTACTATAATCATCAATGAAAGAGAGGAAGTAACAACTTCCACCAATCGACTGTGTCCTCATAGGTCCACACAAGTCTGTATGCACTAACTCAAGAGTTTGCTTTGTTGTGTATGCAATTCCCTTTGGAAAACTTTCACGGTGTTGGTTTCCTAAGATGTAACACTGACAAGTACTAGCAGGTTCATTGATGGGAGGTAATCCTCTGACCATCTATTTCTGCTGCAACAATTTTAAACTAGAAATGTACAAGTGTCCACATTGAAAGTGTCATAACCAATAATCATCAAAACATGCAATTGTAAAAGAACTGACCTAATCACTGTAATTCATAATTAGAGGAAAGATTATGTTCCTCGTCATCTGCACAATCACTATCAACTGCTTACTTTGGGGCTTGTTATATATAAAACACTCTTGACCTTGAGATTTATATAATCAAAATGTCTAAAATAATTTTAAGCATTCAAAATACTATTTTAAAAAATCTCTATTTTACCAAACTTGATAAAAATTAAAATTTAATGTAGTTAGACTAAAACGAATCTAAATGTTCAAAAAAATAAATAAATACCCCCGATGGGGTGTTCATGCAGATGTAGAAGTGTTTAGTGAGAGGCGAGGCCATCCTACGTGTTCCTCTTCCACGTGGGTATTAACCCCTCCCATCATGAGATATCTGGATATTTATTTCTCATGTACGATGATCTCCCTCATGTAATATGTGGTTAAATTCATAACCTGGTAAGCAGTATGCTTCAGTTTGGTTGTCTGGGCAATGAATTTGGGTTGGAAGGCTAATGGAATTGTTCGGGTCTCGGTCTATGGCTCCTCACCGAGGTTTCAGCCTTGAGTGACGAGTGCAGAAGACGATTGCAGTTTTATGGTGTGGTTTGGGATATGTCTCCTACTATGCCATTGGGATCGAGGCACTTGGACAATAGTAGTTTGGTGTTATTTACACACATTCACTGGCTACAAGCCGTCTTCACTCTTGCGGTAGCTTCTAGTTCCACTCCTATTGGTGAGGACTCTTGTTGGTCTTCATAGGTGCATGGGTATCATTCCAGTTTCTTGTAAATTATGTTATGGGTTTGGGTCTCCTCTCTGGCCCGATGATAACAATAGTCCCTCCTTCTGTTATTTGGGTTGTGTTTTCTAAGTGAGTCATGCTTCTGAGTTGTATACGGGCATTGCTCGACTTCACTCCTTGGTTTGGGTAAACTCCTTCCCGTTTTGCCCCTCCCGTTCTGGTGTGGATTTGGTGATTCATAATTGTTCAGGGTAGTGGGTTTGTGGTATTAGGCAGTGTTGTGTTGTGTGCAGGTTCACCAAAGGTTTCTCTGTGGGCTCTCCTTGTAGCAGGTCACTGTGGGATGACTAGAATGTGCAGGATGGGCGTCTCGACCCAGGTAGTCATTCATCCTCTAGCAACTCGATTAGCCAGGAAACAGAGGATGTTGAAGCAATTTCTCCAGGTGGTTCACCAAGCCACCTTGTGGCCCCCGCTTCCATGGAATCCATTGCAGTGCAGCAATGGCTCATACAACTTAACATTGACATTCTTAGGGATCAGAGGTATGAATATTATAATGAGATTGTAGACTGTCTTTCTGATATTCATTATAGTCAAAATGCAATTCTGGAGTAGTTGGATAACCTCTGGCGCAGTCAACACTGCACAAATGACCTCCTCCGCAATTTGGAGGCATGGATGGAACATATTGGCTTCCATATTCATGATTGTGTTGGTTACTTTGAATCTACCCGTGTAATGCCCCCCATCCCCTTCCTTGATATGGTTCTATCAATTTAGGTCACTTTTTATATTACTCCTAGTATGTTAAGGCCACAACCCCATCCAAAAATAATATATGCAAATTGTCCTTGGTATTCTCAAACCCCAATTTCAAAAAGTCTAGTCAAAATAAGAAAACAAAAACTCTTGAAATCATTTCTATATACTATACTATTTTGAAAATCTAATAAAAATCATTTTAAACTAAATAAAATACAAATTAAATAATAAAATATTACAAACTCATTAACCAAATTTGAAAAACCATCATTATAAAACGAAATCGTAAACCTAAACATTTTCTTGGAACATAATAAAACTTAATTACCAATATAAATATTTTCCCACAAACATTTTGGTGTCAAACCCTTCTTTTGGCAATATGAAGTTTTCATTTTGAGATACGTTACATTATTAAAAATAAATCGATGCGAGAGGACAGTTGACCTCTGAACAAAGACAACAATCCTTAATATTCCCATAGATATTTAATTTACGTTTATAATAATATTTAACTTATTTTTATAATAGCAATTTAGCTGTACGAAAAAGATCTCTACTTCTTTATACATAAGATTCAAGACGACGCTACGCTTTTAATTTTTCGATTTTGATTGTAATCACCACAGAGTAGAACGAGTCATGCTATTGTACGAGATGTGGCAGCGTAATTCCTTTTACAAAAATAAATTTATATTATTTTATATAAGTATTATATTTATTATTATTTTTTTAATATTTAAAATCATTTAATTAATTATAAATGCAATAAATTTATATTATTTTATATAAATATTATATTCATTATTAGTTTTCTATATTTAAAATTATTTAATTAAATTTTATTGGATTATGGATTAAAAATTTTATTACAAGGCTGATAATAGAAAGCGTATTAATGCTCACCTTTTGTAAAAAATAAATTATTTCAAATTCAAAATTAAATGAATCGAAAAATGAGTATGTGTGTTTTTCTACTATGTAGTGTTAAATTTATATCTATCCGGGAATGCAAATGCTAAAGCCACTTTCAAAGTTTGCAGCTAGTTAATTTTTTGCTTTCTTAGAGGGCTGGTTAAACTTGTTTGGAAATTTTATAAAATGCAGTAAAACTAAATCGAATTTAAGCCTGAAATCTTCATGGTCCAAAAGGAGACTAGATCAACGTTTCTTTATAATAATATTATCCTGTGTAGTTATAAGATGGCAAGGAAAAGGAGGTAAAAAAAAACATACATCATACAAACAAAATCATTTATTTAGTATACTTGGGCACCCAAAAATAATAATAATAATTTATATTTCAAATCATAAATGTCATATTTGCTTGTATGCAACAATTTCAGGACCGAATACGCGTGCAATTATGTTTGATGTAACTTAGTTGTAGTTTACATTTTCATGCTGGTCGTTCACCAATGTATGACAACGATATATTCCATATATTTCGCTCAAACCATAGGATGCATGAGCAATAGTTCAAATGAACTATGGTTTTCACTTGATAACAAAGGAGAGATAGATCATGGATCATAAAGATGGTGCATAGTAACGAAAACTTTGTTTTATTTTTTAGGAATGAAATTGAGATTAATATTCTAAAATCTACTACATTCATGTTCACACTTGCTTCATAGTTTCCAAAATCGATTTATGTTTATAGTTTTATATTTAAAAAAAAAATGGTATATAAATAAGGATGCAACAATACTGAGAGTGACGGTTAAAAATTGATTCAATTCACATAGCTATACAATGTAATACAGGATTAAAGAGACATAATTTATACTATCATTGTCATTATATATAAAACGCGATCTTGTTATAATAATATTAGTAATATAATAAGTTTTGATAAAAGAATTATAATAATATTAGTAATATAATAAGTTTTGATAAAAGAATTATAATAATATTAGAAATATAATAATTTTTTATAAAAGATATTAATAAAAATATGTTGTTAAAATTTATAAATATTTAAATGTTAAAAAGTATATGAGAACTTTTAAGGTAATTAATATTATTGATTACCTTTTATAAAAACAATTACGTTATTTATTATTACTTTTTACAATACACAATATTGAACTTCTAATATAATGATATTATGCATATTTATATTTTCTCATGGGTAATTTTTATGTTATATGGCTATCGTTTATTTTAATTATTTTCTCTTAGTTATATGGTTTTTTTATTTTTTTCTCACCTAATACCAAGTAGGATTATTAGATGATTATAGTCACATTACATTCACTAACTCCATAGTAGTTACATTACGCTCCTCACTTTTATATTTTTATCATCAATACATGGGATGAAGTCATATACTATGTTATGTTATGAGAAATATGTAAGAATTCGAAGAACAAAATTATCAATAGATTTGGTACATTCAAGTGTTCTAATAAAAATACTTTCAACAAGACATTGAACACATAAGGGGTCTAGAAAATGAAGCCCTCATTTGAATTAATTACTGCAAATAATACATTACATATTGATAACATAGAAACCCTTTCCAATGTCATGCAAGGTTTCCCTTCAAGTGAGAAATCAAGACACAGAAGCACAATCCTGGACCCTAGATGGATCCACTAGGCAAATCACACCTACCAGGTTTTCATTTGTGGGATGAAACAGGAACTAAGTATGCCAAATTATGAAGGAAAACAAAATAAGATAGATAAACTCAACATGATCTGAATGTCTAGATCTTATACCCTTTAATAGGCTTAATGAACTATCTAGAAACCTCATTTTATTACTTTCCCTCGAAAAACGAAGGGAAATACCATGCGAAAATACCATGGTAAATACCATGGGTAGATTTCGTCCATTTTGAACATATCAGGAAAAAGGAATATTAGAAATCCTCGCACCCAAAGATTACTTGCTCTCAAGCAACCCACTTCTATCCACAACAAAAGCATTTGTATATTGATACCAGGATCCCATACAAATTAGTGTGTTATTCCAAACCTCCAAGTTAAATGATCATGAACAAATCCTTTGATACCTAGATCCCAAACAATCCTCCCGCCAATCTTTCCCCCAATAGATTCACCTAGATCCCAATGCCACCTAAATCCTAGGACCTATGGCATATGATACCATCTGAGCCTGCCATCAGTGCCTGTGCCTAAAGGCCCAAGTTGCAGTATGCCCTTGGCTAAGGTTATCCTCTAAGGAATCATCCCATTAATAATTTTTCAACTCATAATATCTGGTCATTCCATCCCATGGGAAGGATCTAATGCATGAATGTATGCACATGGATTAAGTTTACTATGCTAACGTTGCCTTGTGCTCAACTCATGTTGCTCTACCTGGTCACCCAACATGATGCATTTGGAGAACTGTCCCCTGCTCTACCTAATGTATAAATATGTGTTGGTTGTGCCGCAAGCCTTATCTATATATTCCTGTAGAGGGATGCTAACCCAATTGTACTCCTCTTGTTGCCTTGTGAAGGACATGAGACGTTCCTCTACAATAGACAACATAGCCACTAACTCGACACATACCCCTACGAGCTCCTTAATTTTTTTGTTCTCTTGTAAGATAGTGTCTCAGGCTGTTTAGACTCTCTACTTCAACATCATAGGATTTGTTCTCAAATGTGTGACCTTTCCCCAAAATTCCTCTACTGGAGATTCATGTGTCCCACTAAATGTTTATGTACTTGTCAATAACAAATGCCAAACTATCATAACTTTAACTTCAACCTTTGACCAACTCTATGGGAATGGTTCATCCTTCATACCATGTATGTCATGCTCCCCCACATGATCAAGCTCATCATATATGTTCGCTATTATTGGCTCCTCACTCAAGTTTTCATGGGCTCCTCCATCGACGAAGACAATATATTGTTCTTCTTCTCCAATTGTCAAACATAGAAGGACTCGTGGACTATTATCTACATTTGAATGCTCATATTATTTATTCCCCTAGAGACCTATCTACTTAATTGTATAGGAGTCTACCTCCTCCATACCATTAGCTATAATTTCCTCATGCACTTCCAAATTTTTGTGATCCTGCAAGTCTTTCTAAATAATATCACGATCCCACTCACCATCCTGAAAATCAATAGACCCAACTATAGAAGAATCCCCATGATTTGAAGGAATCTCTTCTTGTTTTTTCCTTATTCCTTGTTTACTATGACTTAGACATGAATGGTCAAGTGGCCAAGGTCCCTTGTATATAAGTGTAGTCTTCTCCTTCTTAGTCCATTCTTACTGCAGGTTTTACTACGTTTGTTCTTGTTTCCTCTATTCGTAATTTTAAGTTCCTTCTTAGTGCCCACCTTTCTAAGCAATTTTATTTTTTTCATGACCAAATTCTCCACTATATGATAGGTGGTTGGTGATACAATTAGTTCCTTCAAATGGTCAATAGTTTAGATCTCAGTTTCTTTCAGATGTCGACATCTCCTTCTAGGAACATGGAAACAATATTTTTCATGCTTGTTTTGACACAGTCTAGATGATCTGACGTAATGCTCGTGTAAAAGTTGTGGAACACCTGAAAGAGTAAATCATGACATTGTTGAGAAAAAAAGCAACTATGAGTCTAACCTCTTCATAAGGATACTCCTTTCAGTTTTATTAATGCAAGCATGGATTGCTTGAGAGACCAACTGAATTTCTTCCATTCTGCCTCGCCCACCTTGGATATATATGTATCTAATTGTTCTAACTTAGGAAAGAAATCTCCAAACCTCATACACTGCAACTAAAATCCAAGTGTAAAGAAACAATTCCCCACTACTTCCTTCTGTATGTCTCTCGATTTCCTCTATCGAAAGATAGCATGGACTCTTTTATAGAAGGGTCCACTATTCTATGTTCATAAACGACGACCAAGTGCAAGTTGTTGTTTCCATCTCTCAATGTACTTTAGGGTCTTCTCGATATCCATCTTTACACACGCAAGAATATGTGATATCCATTAGGATAAATATACTAGATCCTTTGCCCAATCCAAAAAAAAATTCTGCCAACACACAATGATAAAATATTTCTCCAAAAATAAATCTCCCCAACACCCTGAATCACATTACATACCTTTGCTACACATAACCACGTTATTCATAAAGGAACCATTTTCCATTGGCCCCTTTTCAAGCATCTTCTACCAATTTAAATTTATTGGTAATCTAATCCGACACATTTATGGAACTACATTCCTTTGGCTGACCCATTTTCCACCTTAGAGTGGTGGATGTTGGTACATGCTGCCTGCACAAGACTACTTACTTCGATTTCAAAAGTTTGTTCTCCCCCCTAGTTTCATACTTATTGTCTCATTCCTCTTTACTAATTGTTGGCTACGCCACAGCTGCAACTTGAACTAATGTGGCAATTGAATTGGGGATTATTTAAATAGATGATCTGACACCCACAATGCAAGGGAATGATGGAGTTAAGGAATAATTTGTTGAGAAAAACTTGTTTGTCAATGTGTGAGATCCCTTTCAAATGCTAAACTCTGTCAGAATTTTCAAAACTATAAACATGGATTTAAATTATCATCCAAGTCCTTTTTTCTAGTTCAAATAAGTCCATAACCCACCATATTTATAATTTTCATTTCCACACACTACTATTTTTGAGCAGAGAAATTGGTTAGGTGGAAAAGAGATCCTTCCATGTGAATATCTAGATCTTGATAAACAAATCAAGTGCCTACGGACTCCACAATATTTCCCTTCTGAGTAATCAGTGGATCGTGTGTGACATTAAATTTGATATCGATTTTGTAAAATATTGACCTTGTTTGAGTTATGTGGTAGATTTGATTGATAGGTCAACAAAAGCATGATGGCAAGATCAATTTATCTACAACCTCTTGTCCCTTTATCACTCATGAAGATCCCCGATGAATATGACTTCTCAGTGCTTGGAAACCTCTGCGATGTTAAAAGAGGCCTCTCAGTCTTATGTTTTCCCCTTCGTTTACAATAGAATCGAAAACACCCTTGTTACATAGATATGGGTCATCGAGTTAAAGAAATAATAGGCCCTCCACCACTTGTCTCTCTCTTGCCTACAAATGATCTATGTTTCGCAGGATTACTAGAACTAATGCGATAACCTCAGACTCATATACGATGAGCCCTCAGCCTTAAGATCTTGTGTAATGAACGTGGACAAATCCTGAGCCCCTGTGCGGTATATATCCCTGATCCTCTAGTGAAATCTTATGGATACAATTGATGATCTCTCTAACTTGTAGTAGAGTGGTGTGAACGAGAACAATGCCCTTAGAGCCTTCATAATGAAAGATTCAACTTTCCCCTGTAGATAAATAACAGAAGCCAATTCCCTCAATCAGAGATGAACCTCAATGGTGTTACTATTTTAGCCGACCCACACTCCTGAGCCATATGTAAATAAAATCACGCATAAAATTTATTGTACCCATTAACCAACGAGTGACTAATAAAGTGGTCGACCAATGAACTAACTGTGTGGCCTTTATAAAGACGAGTTAATAATTTCTCCTTGACATTGAGGGTAGACCCTCTTGTGACTGACTCGGCTACAACAACATATGTGTCCCTTTCCCAACACACCTATGGATCGACCCTGTATAACCTATCATTGCTAAAAATTATCGTGTGTCCTCATTCCTAGAATGTATGATGCAACGAAGCCCTTCTACACGACAATAAATGAATTCAAGATGGAATCTCAACCTTCCAACAATTTCTCACAATTTCAAATATTAATCTCAATCTGGTCACTTGTTATAAAAAAACCTACAGAGAAACCCAAATAACCAATGCCTTTAGACCCTGGAGAATGATCAATAGCCAAAACACCATATAATGTTGTTGTCTTGTTTTGTTTTAGTTTAGTTTAGTTTTTTTTTTTTTTTTTTTTTTTTTTTTTTTTTTTTTTTTTTTTTACGAATCTCTCTACCCTAATATAAAACTACATCCATTCCTCGAGCTGGTAGTAGGAAAAATTCCAAAATAAACCAACTAGGGTAATATTAAATACCACCAAGGATGGATATGTCGGTTAGGGTGAGAATAAATCCCACAAAAGTTCCTTGCATAAAACCCTTAGGATAATAGGATGAACAACTCTGATACTAGTGTAAGATCCCAAATAGCAAAATTATCAACAAATATGGTACATTTAAGTGTTCTAATAAAAATAATTTAAAAAAGGCACTCAACGCATAAGGGATCTTTGAAATGCATCCCTTATTTCAATTAATTACTGCAAATAATACATGCTAGATTGATAACATATAAACCTGTTCTAGCGGCTATAACACCCTCCAAAAATTTGGCCTACATCCAATTTTGGAACCTCCTTTAAGAGTTTTACTTGAGGTTTGCATGCAACTAGCTTCACCCTGTGAGCTCGTGTGAGTCTTCGCACCCACCTCTCTTGATCGTTCAACATATAAATTTTTCATGTTGATGTCAATGTCATGGTTACGAGCATGTTCTGGTCATGCACAAGGTCTCTTCTTCATGTGTAAATGTTGTGTTCGCTATGTAAACATTCATCATGCTCACACACAGAGACATATACATTGTCGCGCAAGTGTCATCGTGGTTGTCCAATGATCAATCAAAAGCGTCACACTTGTCACTCACACCATCAGTCAGTCATGTTGAGCATGTGTGTCTGGATGGTTTGAGTCGTCCCATCGCCAAGTCATGTAAGTGTGTGTGTGAAAGTTCATGTATGCACCTTTTCACTCGCTCATACATTTAGTCATTTTGTTCAATTTCTAGCAATTGGATTGCCCTCTAATAGTCAGACATTCATCTCACCATCGACTCGATCGACTGTCACCCAGAACAACGCAGAAGAACCAAACAATACATTTCACGGTATGCTTCCCACAGGTTGATCAATCAACCTTCATGCTGGTCAACTAGAGATTTTGACGCGATAGTCACCCTGGGACTGACTCCCTTCAAAAATTGTGCAGAGGTTGCAGACCTTGGCCGCTCTGTTGATGGAGAAAATTGTGCAGATAGGCCTGACAAACACCTAGTTCCTATTCCTGTCTCCCTCATAAAGTTGCGTAGTTTTTCTAGCAAGCCCACCAGTAAGCTAGTCGGGTGCTCACCCAGAAAACTATGTAGATTTCATGAGTAAACCCTCTGGTGGTCAACACTTCACTCAGCTCAAAAACTACGCATAGGTGATCAGCAAGCTATCCTCCCATAATCAACACATTTTTTCTTGCCAGTAGCTCTTAGGAGCCCGCTCCGAGTTCCCTCTACGAATTGTGGAGTTTTTGCTACCAAGATCTGAGCAGTGGATTGTTGGTTCCCTCCAAGAATTGCACAGTTTTTATTGCCAAACTCCCAGCAGCTAACTGTTGGTTCTCTCCAGGAATTGTGCATTTTTTTTTGCTAAGGTCCCAGCAGCCGACTACCAGTTCCCTCTATGAATTGAATAGTTTTGGCTACCAGGCTCTCGTTGCCTGCTCCTTCCAAAAATTGCATAGATTTTGTCTGCCCAGCCTTCCCGCAGCTCGGATTGCTCCTCCCAAAAATTGCGTAGATTAGTCCTCCAACTGAGATAGACCCCGTGGATGGTTAGGGTCGATCCAGATTGACTGTCACCATCTCCTAATGAATTCTCTACAATTTTCACCATCAATGTCCAGAGCCTCCATCCCATCTCAAAGCTTGCCTTGTGCAGTTCGCAACCCTGTCTCATCTCCTAGTCACCTACATCCTAAACGACCATGCATCATTGTAGACTAAGAGATTTATGGATTTTATGTCATCTTGTCATGAGTCACTACAGAGGTACATAAGAAAACATGACTTGATGACAGATGGGATGAACAAGGTGAGTACATGTAAGAGAACCTATTTGCGAATGGACGGGCATACGTTGGATGCAAAGAGATGTGCTCATGAACATACGATCATTCAAAGTTGTGTTCACGGATGAACAGATGAATAGATGAACATGTGAAGATGTGCTTGTGCACGGATGGACAAGCGATCCTATCAAGCATACCAACATACAAGCAAGGAGGAATGTACGAGTGCAACATCAAGTGAACCCAACGACCATTGAAGACTCTGCGCATCTTGCCATGCAGATGTGAAGCTGTGACACACCACGAGGACATCCATCACCTAGCAACATTGTGTCTCAACATGCATAATAGCAGCAGCACAAATGTACTAGCACTATCATGTCATCCACATCTATATTGTGGGCCATATTATCAATGAATGTAATGTAACTTGGAAGTCAAAGAGTCCCACTTGTCATATGAAGGGTCATGTAGAGTCGAAAGGTCATGGATGTCAAACAATCATGAGGGAGGTCGAATAGCCACAAGGGCCAGTTTCGCCCTTGGCTACAAATACCCACTCATTTGTACATGCAAAGCACTTTTCACCTCGGCTCCTCCCACAAAGCCTTGAGAGTTTGTAATATTTTCTTTGAGGAGTAAGTAGTGGCTCCAACACCCTGCCCACGAGGTTAGTGATGTATGGTGTAACGATGTGTCTTGGAACTTTCGTCTAATTCAGAACCCTGCTAATAGGCCAACATGTTTTCACACATGTGTTGTAATTTTTGTAAGACTAATCTCGAACATTTGTAATACATAATGATTTAACTTGTGTTTAACACTTGAACTCATTAAATTGTTGTAATACATATATATTAATGAAAATGTGTCAAATCAGTTGTTAACAGTTTCCTACCCATGTTGGTTACCTCGATGGACATCAGACAGACATTTCACATAAACTCGCTATAGTGACTTTCGCACTTACGCACACTCCTCTGTTGTGTGTTGTACATGCTATCTTTCCTTTTGTCTTGTGATTGCTACATCCATGTGGAATGATCCTCCTAAAGTTGTGTACGTCCTGTTGTGTGGTGTGTTCCTAACAGAGTTGGTGCTTCTTCCCATCTAACTTGGTACTCACACCCACACTCTCCCTCTACGGTGAAAGAACCATTGACACAAGTAACAGTAGAAATTACTAGGCACACGAACCTCACTACTCAAGCAAGAGATGAGGTAATCATTTAAGATAATGGCAATTGGGCCATCATATCGGATGAGACTCCCACACCAAACGATGTGAGGTCTAGTTGGTACTTCATACCAGGGTGATCCCCTGAATGTTGGTGGGTCCAACATCGTCAACATTTCTAGAGCTAGAAGGAGGGTCGCCCCTTTTTTATGGCTAAACGTCCTATCACACTCACTCATTAATCATTTGGTCAAGGAACTAACTAGCACTCCCTCTCACCTACGTGCGACTCTCTAGTTGGTTACTTCTCACCTCCCAAGACTGAAGACGAAATTTCATACCATTACATTCGCTCTATCTATCCCATCACCTACTAGTTCACGAAAGAAGTAAAACTGATCCTAATTATACAACATATTCCATACACATCAAAGAAGCCAAAAACCACTCCCATAGGGGTTGTTTTATCATGAGTGGAAGAAGTAGTTCTTGCCACTCTTGAAGGTCTTACAAAAGATGTTGAAGATGGAGAGGAACCTTCGATATTCCAATACGGGGATGAAAAACGCTTACGATCTTGGGCTTAGTCTCTGGTATAGGAGGCAGAGGGGAAGGCAGCGGAGGAGGCAGAGGCAAAGATGAACCAACAAACTGAGAGCCGAAACCATCAAATTATGAAGAGGAGGAGGAGGATGAAGAAGATGAAGAGATCACTGACAAAAATCTGGAATGGATGAATCATGGACCATTGGATCTCTTTGGTGCTTTGCACAAGATTCCAAAGTGGGTGGAGAGAGTGAACATGAAGTTCAACCCTCACAATACACTGAAGGCAGAAGATCATTTGGACAAATTCTACCTACAGCTACAAACCCTTGAGGTACTGTATGATGACGTAGGATGTATATTATTTCCATGTACCTCGGATGGTCACGCAACTGCATGGTATCACAGCCTTCCAGCCAACTCCATACATAATTGGGGTGTATTAAAACACATGTTTCTTGAAAAAGTTGTTGATGACAAGACCCCGACCATGTTACTCAAAGAATTGGGAAGCTTGAAGATGGAGGGGAAGGAAAAGGTAAAAGAGTTCAATCTAAGGTTTACACGAATATTGAACAAGTTTGTAGTGGACACCAAACCTCATGACTCCATCATTGTTGATTACTACACGTCCGCACTTCCGACCACCATTTCATAGCTCATCAACCAAGCTATGAAACCAACACTATTGGAAAACTATGAAGAGGCTATTGCTGTTATGAAAGACCTGCGCATGATTGGAGTGATAAAGGATGATGAGTGAGCAAAGGAGTTCAAATATGTGAGGAGGAAGTCCCAGGTGGTGGCGAGCAAAGGTAGAGACAAGGAAAGAAGTGATATTGAAACCATCACTCGCGTCATCAAGAACTTGACAAAAGAGGTGTCCGAGCTTAAACAATAGAAAACAGACAAATCAACAAGAAACCAATCTGGCTAGATAGAAAAAAGGAATCATGTCATCAGGAAGAAACCGGTACCAAGCTCTGTGTTCTAGCTTGAGCGGTGCACAAATTCTGAATTTTGTTCATTCACCAAAGATCGTCAACCAGAAATTTCTTGTTCAGACTAGAAGCGACTCGCAGGCTCTATATGCCATCGTACATTTGAAATAGAAAATAGTATTCTAGAAAAACTAAAAGACACAGATAATGATGAAGGTGTTCTGCCTGATGAGGCCTCAAGTTCTGGGCATGTAGTGAACATGTATCATTACATGCAAGGAGCGCTGAAGACGAAGACTGAGAAACAACCCCCAACGAAAAATGATCGTTACAATCTTAGGAGTAAAGGGGCTCCCCTTACAGTTGAGGAAGCAGAAGAGAAGATGAGATATTGATGGGGAAGGTTGATCCACCAGCTGCCCCAAAGCAGAAAACACAAAGCAAGTCCAGGAAGAAAGCGGTGGAGAAGAGTATGTCCATGACCAGCAAACTGCAGAATACTCTGCTGGACAACACGAACATCAGTCTTACCCCAAACACCTCGATGAATCTACACCCTCTAGAATATAATATTATGGATGACATGAAGAAAACTCGCGAGAACATCAATTTGTTCGACCTAGATAAGATTTAGAGTTAGCGAGACATCCTGTTGCGCACATTGGAATAGACAACAATGGACAGCGCAACCTCTACCAGTCAGGGAGGAAGCACACCTACCGGATCACTTTTGATTATGCTGAACGCACTCCAGATGCAAGAAGAAAACTCAGGTTGCCCTCCATTCCTACTCTCATTTGAAATTTTAAATTGTAATATCACAACTGCTTGGTTGATTCTAGCACGATAATCAATGTCATGCCGCTCTCCATTGCTAAAAAGATCAATGCACAATGGTGCAAGACATTTGTGCAAATCATCCAGCTTGATCAAACATATGTACCGGACGTTGGTGAACTCTGATATGTGATCATCCAACTATCTCATGACAGTTGAGTCCACCAATGCATCAACATTGTTGTTGTGGATATACTAGAAGCATATGGTTTACTACTCATCAGGGACTATGATCCAGGTGGATGTTGGCGTCCACCCACCTATCCCACTTGGACCCCCACAACTGTCTCTTTCATTTTTTCAGTTTCCTTAAATGTAGCATAGTTTAATATTTTTAGCAGTTTTTTGGGTCCTTAACTTCTGGAGCCATTTTGAGGCCCTAAATGACGTTTTTGGGATATCTGGGAGCAACATGGGTCCATAGACCGATGTTTCTCTTAGCAAATTTGTAGTGCTTAGATAGATCTTTCTAACAAGCTATTGTATGTGTGAAACGAAGATCTGGTGCCAAAGTTACAATCCCTGGAATTTGAGGTACCAACTTACCCAAAACAGGGCCCACAATTAGCGTTTCATCTTCTGGGGTTAGGCTTTGGGATGTTAAGGGTTTTCCATTGTTTCTCAACAATAAATAGGCCTTTGAGCCTCATTGTAACACAATTCAGAGGCATGTAGTTGCCACATCTCTTCTCAAAGATAAGCTACCATCGCTCTAGCTGGTCTATTTCCATTGTTGTTTGTAAGCATATTTCAATATTTTACATTAATGAAATGAAGTATTATTTCTGCTGCATCTTTGTGTTTATGGTTATCTTTGTAATTTGTTGCGTTCCTGTCTAAATCTGGATCAATGGTATCAGAGCGGTCTACTTTTTCTCTACTTTTCTTTGCATGTCCCCAACGAGGTCGGGATATAAGGAGTTAGGGATTGAATTGGTCGAACCTTTGCAAGACTAGCCTTGCAAATCCTGACGGCCTCCCATGGCGGATCAAAAGAAAGATGAGGGGGTAGGAGATCTTATTAAAATCTTGCTTGAAGAAGCTCTTAAGCAATAAACGAACGTGATGATGGACAACTTTGCCTACATCCTTCAATGGTTACCAGAGGCGACACATCGGCTTCCAGCAGCTACTCTGGAAATGCCACACCATTTAAGGTACAAGTTAATTTTGAAATCCCATATTGGAGGGTCAGATAGATGCCAATACCATAGATAAATGGTTAGATCTGCTACAGGGTTATATTTCTATTCATGAATTTTCGAGTTGGGAAAAGATTGTTTTCGCTCTTCTCAAAGTAGTCCCCCACATCAAGGACTGGTGGGAAACCTACAGGGAGCATAAGGATGAAAGCATAGGCTCACTATTTTCAGTTGCAACCACTTGGAATTCATTCCAAGATGCCATCAAGGAGCAGTACTACCCTGTTAAAATCTATGGGGACAAATACGTAAAGTGGACGATGCTCTGATAGGGAAGGGACCAAGATGTGCCATAGTTCACAAACATTTTTCATACCCTTCGCACACAGTTGGGTATCAAGGACTCTGAGCTGCATTTGGTACTCAAATACCACGATTGCCTACACAGATACATCTAGAAATAGACGGAGTTCCTGAACATCTCTTCACTTGGGACAGCATACCGATACACTGTCAAAATCAAGTAGAAGTTCAAACATAAGAAGCGAGACTTTGGATCTGAAAATTCGAAGACCAAAGGACAAAGCCAAGGTGGGGTGATGCAAGACAACCCATCGAAGCCACAAGAAAAGAAAAACACCCCGAAGTCAAAGAAGGACACAAGAAAGTGGTGTGAGTTCCACAAGAGCCCCACTCACAACACAAGTGAGTGTCGGACCATGTAGTCGTTGGTGGCCAAGTTGAAGGCTTCAGAATTAGATGCACGTTCTGACCCTGAGTCAAAACCTGATAATGGGAATGGCGAAGGGAAGCAGATCATTGATGCAGAGCCCAACATCACTATTCCCACAACCATGATCGAGAAGGATGAGCCCGAAGATCCAGAGGAGGGGAAGCGCCTTTTCCACTCACAGATGCGGGTGAAGGGTTCACCACTACAATTCATTGTTGATAGTGGGAGCCAAAAGAACCTCATTTTAGCAGAGGTCGTGAAGTGGTTGGGCCTACCGACTACACCACACCTGTAATCGTACAATATCTGATGGCTTCACAAAGGACGAGATCTCCGAGTTCGCCAGTAGTGCTGCCTTCCTTACAGCATCAAACCCTTCATAGACGAGGTATTGTGTGATTTTACACCTCTGGATGTTTGTGATGTACTATTAGGCTAGCCATACTTGTGGAGGCGACATGCTGTGTATGAGTCAAGGCCTCTTGCTGTCATTATTTCTTTGGGTAATTCATTATACTGGATACCAGAGGTAGCCCCACCTACCTCCACCTGTTTGATCGCTACTAAGAAAGGAAACAAACTCATCTCACAGGCTAGGAGATTTATTTTGTGTCTAGTTCACTCCCAAAGTAAGGGAATATTGTTGCTACATCCATGACACTTGCAAAGGGTTCCTCCACAAAGCAGCAACATGTTGTGCTATACAACAACCCTCCGCTTTTCAAAATTTTTATCCAAAACTTTAACAAGAAAACGGTCCCCTTTTTAAGACTTAGTTAAAATCAATAATTCAATAATAATTGCAAAATTTTATTTTACCACATAACACATGAATTTCCTTACAAAAATTTCCAATCTGATACAAAAATAAACCAAGACTTTTTGTAAAACAAATGTAAAATAATATGTCACATCCTTTATTTAAAGGATAGACTTAAAAGGCTTTCATTGGCAAATCTCTGATGTGATAATGTTATCGAAAAGCGAAAATTGCAATGTCATCAAAGAAACATTCCAAGGGTCCATTCAAATTTCCCGATGTGATAACCCGATCGCAATTGGCCATCGCTGAAGGCATGAGACACATAACTATCTATTGGCAATCGTCGATGCGATTTCATTAAAAATTGCACTTTCCAATAAAAATTTGTTAAATGAATGTTGGTGGGTTTTCAATATTAAGGCAATTATAAACAAAAAACAAATGATTTATTGATTACCCTACCTCCCCAGTATAAATCACTTTATCGTAGTCGGAGCTATGTATGGGATAAGCTAAAGCCAATCCTTTGTACCTCCCGATTTGCAATATGCGATTTTCTCTAATCGTTGATCGGGAAAGTCACGAGATCCACTTTAAAGGACTGTTACTAATATGTGTGATGCGACATATCATTCTGACATTTAAGTATCATGATTCGTGGTTATAGAATTCATTAATAAGAGAAGTTAAGGTTGAATCCTTCGAGGATTTCCTCTGTGGTAATATTTGATTTCGTATTACTTATCACGCTTGAATTACCATTAATCTTTTATTTTGCATTGGCTTTGAACGGGTTTTTCTCTCTTACATTCTGTTGTTTCTTTTATAGAGCAACTCTGAGTTGATGAATCCATTGAAAATGACAAAGAAGTCAAAGAAACCAAAGGCCCCCATTATAGCCAAAGAGGAACTAGTGAAGAAGGTCCTAATATCTGATACTACCTACCTCGGTCTAGGCAAGGCTTCATGGGAAAGCATTTACAATTTATTGGAGGCCAAGGACCCAGAAGAGATTGAAGAAATGGAAACAGTAGATTCCATGGACAAGTCAGAGAATACTCTTAAAGATTTGGCCAGCGCCTTTCTTCATAGAATAGCAACCCCCGCCAAGGTTTTACCCTATAATGACTTGGTCATATGGGTTATTGAAAGCATCAATATCACAGACAGAAATTTCTTTACGACTGATGGAAGAATGTTCGGGTCATTCACAGTAGAAGATATCAAAAGAATGTACCATTTTCCTGAACCGCAGAAGTGATATAATAAAGCATTTTTAGAGGCTTTTTCAAAAGAAAATGCCATTGAATCATACCCAATCAGACAACAGAGGCATTTTCCAACCAAACACAAGCATGAATCATTCGGTATGTATTCTATAGACTCATAGGCATATCCTTACTATTATGCCGGTGCTATGACGTGCAGACTCTTTGGAGTCAATGATTCTATCAAATTTTCTATAGAGATGGTACCTTTAATGGAGGCTAAAGTCAATTCCTATATCATGGATTGGGCGACCATTTTGTTTGATAAAATGGCCAACCAAGTACTTGATTATAGGAAAAACAGGTTCGTGACTACCTGAGTAATACCCCCATTTTATATGAGTGCTTATGTTGTCGACATTATCTATTTCAATTCAAAATATCCTATTCTAGGTTGGAAATGGACTCCGCAGGTCTCGAACCCCATTCATATTTATCATAAGGAATTGTGGAAAGCCGATTACAAAAATCACCATTATAGAATTTTTCATGGTTTCATCCTCCCCGTGTATTATGCCATATTCAATAAACCTGCTCCTAGGTTATCCGAGGAAGCCTGTGTCGGCCTAACTACAATTGGTAGTTGGTTTGGTGAAGAAAAGTTCACCCACATCATACTTTTTGATAGCACTATTGATTGACATGTCCTTGCCTTATACATCCCTGATAAGTTACTTGCCAGAGAGTTAGCATATCAGATAATAGTAGAAGGGATGTCAAGGAACCTGAAGAAGTCTAAAAAGCATATGTTGCCTTCATTCTCCCTCCGATGTGGTGCTTTCATGCTACATGACTTCAAACATGCAGAGAAGGAAGCTGGGAAAATACAATTGTTAAAGTTAGTAGTCATCCCTAAAAGGGAGTATGATCCTAAATCTATTGCCTACAATGTCACTTCTCAGGCCAAAATTTCCATGTTTGAACATGAGAAGGATAGTTATGATGATTTGTTTGCTTCATCCAAGTTATTTTCTCAAGTAAAACAATTGGAAAAAATCAAATTGGGAGCGGAGGGACTAGAGTAATTTTACAAGTGCAGGACACAGAGATTGGAAACTCTACCTCTAGACTTGTTAAATACTACCTTTATGGTGCAACCACAAGGCCACTGTGAAGAGAAAATTATTGAAAAGACTCCTGAAAAGGAAAAGACATGAGAAAGGGTGCGGACATAAGAAGGAACTAGTGAGATCCTTCATACGAATATCAATATTGATCCTAAGTTAATCAAGGAATGGGAGCAGTTTGACTCAATCATCAATAACTTGAATAAATCCCAAGAGCTCACTACACCAAAAATGCCTACGATGCAAAATCTAGAAGTTATCACAGTTCTGATTGAAGGAACAAGCGGCCTACCAAAAATTTATTAGGACATAGAGATTATTCCCGAGAATCCTACTGAGGAGATTTTACTACAAACTAAAGCGAAACCACCTCTCGATGTCTTCTACAGTCCGAAACACAAGGCTATAGTTAAAAAATAGAGGAAGAAGAGGAAAATTGATCAAAGTCCTCTTTTAACTCCTTAGGCAGAAATGATGAACGTGGTATGGAAAGCAAAAGTCAATCCCTCCAAAGATTTAACAAAGCCATCTCAGTTTGCAGGAGCTTACAAAGCGATGACAATGGATAAAGCCACAGAGGTTACCCATCTGATGAGGGAAAAGGATCAGAGGATTACCCAACTTGAGGTGCAATCGGCAAAGCAACAACAAAAGATAAATCAACTTTAACATCAGTTAACAGAGCAGAGACAACAAAATGAGCAATTAAAAGAGTAATTGAAACTTGAAAAATAGAAGATTTATGAGCAAACTCTCCATAAACAACAGGAGTTGTCTCAGTAATTGAGCAGGCTTCAGATGGTAAGTGAGAAAGAAAAGAAGGCAAAGTAAGATCAAATAGCACAAATGAAAGAACAAATAGAGAGGTAGAAGGGTTATCCATAGGTAAGCGAGTTCAGAATAGA
Organism: Pinus tabuliformis; assembly: GCA_031772625.1. NCBI lineage: Eukaryota > Viridiplantae > Streptophyta > Pinopsida > Pinales > Pinaceae > Pinus > Pinus tabuliformis. The sequence goes on along the minus strand of CM062808.1, from coordinate 652,979,376 downwards.
AGCCTTGGAAATAACCAAAGCTTTGTCCCGACAGTTGGATATTCTTTTGGCTAATCCCTTATGAGGTATTGCTGCATCAATGATTGAGAAGGCAGTAGACGCCAGACTTGAATTAGAAAAGGCAGATGAAAGGTTGACCAATTTTCTGTCCTGGCAATATTCCATAGAAGGAATGGCTACCAACTTACCAAGAATGCAAGAATCGCATAAGGAAATCCTATTTTCCGAATGGGAGTCCCAACTAATGAAAGTTGAAAGACCAACCTCTAGATGCAGACTGCAACGAATGGATTGATCGAACTGATAAATAACAGTTTGCATATGTCTAATTTGATCACTGATTACTCTCTAGGTAAACTCCCAAAAGCAAAGTTATTGGAACAACATTGGAAACAGCAGCTGACACACAGGGAAAAGAAAATTGAAGGAATCCAAAGCTTGACATGGGAAACATTCTGGTTTTTCCTTGTCAAGCCACATAGCTAGCAGATGGCCATGAAATGTCTTTCGGATGCAATCAACTGCATGATCTCCAAACTCTCCGATGCCACCTATACAACTTAGCTACACTCCAGGATGAGTCAGCCTCTAGAATTGCAGCCTATGCTCACAATCTGTCAGTTGCAATCAAAGGAAAAGAAGTCGATATAGTGAATTCATTCAACCACCACAACACTGCTATTTTCATGATGAATCCCAAATTTATACGTCTAAAGTTAGACCAACACTTAGTGATTTTTATTGATAGTTTGTTGCTATTTTTAGTATTTAAGACCCTTCCTTGTATTTAGAAAGGTTTGCAATTTGTATTAAAACTTGACTTGGTAGTTACACTACTGTACTTCTAATTTTTTTTTTTATCACAAACTGGACCAAAGTTATGCATTTTTGTAAAAAAGGCTTTTATAAGATTTGCACGTTTGCATATTTTGAAGGTGTTCTCAAATAGGAAAGCAGAATCTGAATGTCTTTTACATCGGGAGAATTCAAATTCATATAGTACTATTATCACTATTTTTGTCTCATTTCTCTATGTGAATGAACATTTCTCAAAATTTCCATTATATATATATAGATATGTGTTTTTCAAGCAATTCTTTAGCTTGTCATTTCTGAATGTTTTAGAGTTGTTATTATTTAGATATATATGTCAGTGATATATATTATGATCAATGCGATAATGTTTTTATTATTAATTTGTTTAACTAATTAAACAAAGTAATCATCATATGAATTCATATTTCTATTTTATGAATAAGTCGTCTTTATGGTTATTTGTTTAATAGAAACAATAAAAAATCGTGTTGTTAAAAGGAAAACCTGGGATAGATTAATTATATTTATATATTTTTACATTGTAGGATAAAAAACTTATCACCTTTGTTATACACTACAAACCAATCACCCATCAACTCATATATCACTGGGAAACTGGTCCCATTACATCCAGTCGGAGCCACCACACCAAATGGAAAAGGAGCTGCACTAAGGTTCGGATCGGGTGGTTTTCCCCGATGTTGATGTAGCGATTTTAGAGGCATCAACACAACAGCAAAGGGATACAGTCATAACAAAACACAGGAACCAATTCTCCTCACCCACAAGGGTACCACACAAGTTTCAAGTGGGCAACAATGTTTGGTTACATCTACAGAAAGAACACCTTACAAGAGTCGATCAGAAGCTCAAACCACTCCGACATGGTCCATACAGTAGTACCAAGGCTCTGGGGAACAATGATTTGCAGCACAACATACCTCCATTCCTTCGCCTGCACCAAGTGTTCAATGTGGACCATCGTCGACCATGATTCCCACCATTACTGGACACATCATAGATTGCAGAATAATTTCAGTAGATGGAGGAACTCAATGCAATAGGGACCATTTCTTCCTAAGGGGGGAGGAATGATCTAGGTGGATGTTGGTTGCCACCCACCTATCCCACTTGGACCTCCACAACTCTCTTTCAATTTTTCAGTTTCCTTAATTGCAGCACGCTTTACTATTTTTAGCAGTTTTTCTGGTCCTGAACTTTTGGAGCCGTATTGAGGCCCTAAACGACATTTTTTGGGAAATCTGGGAGCAACATGGGTCCATGGACCGATGTTTCTCTTCCCAAAGTTGTATTTCTTGGATAGATCCTTCTAATGAGATATTGTATGTGTCAAATGAAGATCAGGTTCCAAAGTTACAACCCCGGGAAGTTGATGTACCAACTTACCCAAAACGGGGTCCACAATTTGGTGTTTCATCTTCTAGGGTTACGTTCTGGGATGTTAATGGTTTTCCATTGTTTCTCAATAATAAATAGGCCTTCAACTCTCATTGTAACACAGTTCAGAGGCATGTAGCTGCCACATCTCTTCTTAGAGATAAGCTACCATCGCCCTAGCTAGTCTATTTACATTGTTGTTTGTAAGCATATTTCAGTATTTTACATTAATGAAATGAAGTATTATTTCCGCTACATCTTTGTGTTTATGGTTCTCTGTAATTTTTTGCATTCCTGTTTAAATCCGTATTAGACTATTCCAACAAGATGAATGAATATTTTTCTATGGACTGGTCACACATGTGTCTTTCATACAAGGGAAGATACAATCAAATCTCGGTGATATCTGAGAGGTATATGAGGCATAATGTCACTACCATCAATGTCTATAATGAACTATTGGCCTTCGCGGAACTCATGTTTGGAAACTGCCTCCTGGAAACAACACTGGGGTGTTATCCTGCACGACTAGCTCCAATCCCACCAAACACGCAATTGCGTCTCCTTCCTTGCCCAACTTATGGTAATGAAGCATGTATAGTACATTGTACCAATAGTAGCAGTAGAAATAGCAATAATAGAAACAATAGTACAAGTGCATTGAACAATCCCTATACAGATGAGTTGTGGACCATGCGCTTTGATGATCAAAGACATGGGACAGCTCAGGACTCGGGTGTGTCATGATCGACCCAAACAATAGTAATCATTTGGTTTCAAGTTGCTTGGAGTTCGAGTGCAAAATGTTGCTAAGTGTGAAGCACTCGTGTTGGGCTTGCAGAGAGCCATTAGCCTCAACGTGATCGTGCTCAAAGTGGTAGGTGATTCAGAGATAGCGGTATGGTAGGTACGTAACACCATTCACTGTTTGTCACCGCATCTCAAAAGTTACCAGCAAGAGGTATGGCGACTGATATCTAACTTCTAAGCATTTAACATCACTTATCTACCACGCATGTGTAATACAACTGCAAATGCTCTGGCAAATCCAACTTCTATAATGTCATCGATTAGGGATAGATTTACTATTGAAATTTTATACAAACTATCTATCTCGGATAACATCACTAACTTATGAGTATTTAATGATGATCAACAAATATTTCATTTCATAACCAACACTGACATCTTCAAAGATGCAGTGATAGATGATGATAAGCATGAGCAATCTCTGCAAGCATAAGTTGGTAACAGGAAAGGCCACCTTATCACAAAGGTTGTGGCATTGTTGGAGAAGCTTTATGACTTGCAAGAACATTTTTAGGGACCAAGGAATAGTGAAATCTACAGTTCCACCATGATGCATGAACTGATCAACTTGTGAATAGAAAAAGATCCAAAGTTCATCAATCTTGTCACATGTTGCACACAACAAGAGCGATAAGCCTTTATATACCTATTCAAACAGTACTAAAATGTGTTCATGTGGACGTATAATTTCCTGAAAACTTATGACACGAGAATAATACAACACATTATTCTGATCAAAGAAGGGGTAAGCGATATCAACAAAAGCTAAGGAAAGTACATCCATTAGTTAAACCACTCATACAGAAAGAGCTCACCAAGTTGTTGGATGCATAGATCATATACAAAGTTCATCATTCTACCTGCGTTTCGAACCTTGTTCCTATACACAAGAAGTCTAGAAGAATATTCTTGACTGTTGATTTCTGGAACGTGAACCACGCCTTCGAAAAAGACAACTACCCCGTGTTGTCTATGGACAACATTCTGTAAACAATATTTGGGGCATAGATGTTTTCCCTACTTGATGCTTTTTCAGGATACAATTAGGTTCTGGTAGTAGAACCTGACAGCCTTAAGACTACCTTCCGTACCAAGTGGGGTACATTCGCATATAGATGAATGTCATTTGGGCTTGTGAACGAAGCCACAACCTTTCAACGTGCCATGGACAACACTTTTCACGGATTCATCAAATAGAGCTCACTGGTATACCTTGATGATGTAACTGTGTTATCAAGGAGATGTGAGGACCACATATGCCATTTGAACTAAAAATTTGAGCAATGTTGGAAATACGGGATTTCCTTGATTTCCTTGAAATTTGTAGTGTCTGAGGGGAACCTTCTTGGACACATTGTTGCCAAAAGTGGGATGAAGGTTGATCTAGACCGGATCCGGACTAGTACACAGATCCCTCACCCAGCCAACAAGAAAGCTATGCAGTCTTTCTTGGGAAAGATAAACTTCCTCCGGAAGTTCATCTCGGATTATGCACAGAAAGTGAAAACCATGCAAGACATGATCAAGAAAGATACAGTCTACAAATGGGGCAAGAGTGAGAAGTACACATTCACCTGTATCAAGCAGGCTATTGCAGAAGTGCCTGCACTCTACAACCCAGACTTCAAAATGGATTTCCTGCTATACACCTTCGCGTCTAATAATTCGCTCGCTAGAATACTCACTCAAAAGGACGAGATGAAAAATGAACATTCCATCTCCTTCATGAGTGCAACAATGCAGGCACTAGAGCTCGACTACCTCACCATTCACAAACAAGCATATGCAATTTACAAGGTAGTGAAACACTTCAGACCCTACTTGCTGAAGAACCACTGAAGAGTCTATGTCTCTCACCTAGCAGTCCACACACTGCTTGTACAATAAGAATTGGGCAAACAATGTGCAAACTAGATGACATACTTGGAAGAATATGATCTTGACATCAAGAAAGTTCACAGTGTCAAAGGTCATGGGCTCTGCAGACTTACAACTGAAGTAGTACATGTGTCAAATGGGGAAGAAGAGCCTGTTGACTGGGAGCAGGAGGTTGAGATATATGATGTAGTGTGAGCAACACCCACTAAAGACGGAACCTCTTGGTATGCAGATGTGTGCCAATACCTTGAGCATGACACCGTACCCTCTCACTTTTCCATCAGACAAAAGAAGCCATTGCGCCTCAAAGCTTTAGCATATCAGTCAGCGCAGGGAGTGATTTACAGGAAGTACATCAACAAAGTTTCTGTTAGGTGCATGGAGGCACATGAATCAGAGAAGCTATTACAAGATCTGTATGATGGACCCGTCAAGGGTCACTTTGTGAGAAACACCACTACACACAAAGTTATGTGTTCCAGTTTCTACTGGCCCACATTAGTCAAGGATGCACATGCTTATGCTCACAACTGTCTGGTCTGTCAGCAATGTGCCGACAGAACACGAATGTCTGCAGCCCCACTGCACCCTGTTGTGGTTACCAAACCATTCTAGCAATGGGGCCTTGACATCATTGGGGAAATTTTCCCACATTCTCCAAAATAACACTGCTACATTCTAACAACAACGAATTACTTCATGCGGTGGACAAAAGCAGTTATTCTCAAACAAGTGAACGACTAGGAGGTCATCATCTTCCTCCCGCAAAACATCATCTCACGCTTCGGTGTTCCGGTATCACTTGTTTTTTATAATGCAACGTACTTTTTGTCTTTAAAAACTTATGATTTTGCGTTAAAAAATGGTATTATGCTGAAACACTCATCTAACTACTACCCACAGGGAAACGGTCTCACGGAATCCACGAAAAAAACCTCATCTACATAATCAAAAATATTGTTTACTCTGAGCAGCGCAATTGACATTCTTCCTTTACGAATGCATCATGGGTTGACCACATAACACCCAAACCCTCTCTGAACACCTCACCATACTTCCTCATCCATGGTAAATAAGCCATCCTTCCACCCAATATCTACTTTCCTGCACATCAGCTATCCCAACAATCCCAAGGTGAGCCTTGCCAGCTAGTTCAACATAGGATGGATACACTGCACAAGCTTAAGGAAGAAATGATGAAAGCAAAAGAAAAATTTACACTCCACCAGAACTGTATTGAGAAATGGTTGGATAAGAAGTCTATAGGGGAAGCTAACTTCAGTGTTGGTGACTTGGTTCTAAAATGGGATAAGCCCCATGAAGACAAAGGAAAGCATAGGAAGTTCCAGTCCCTATGGATTGGTCCATTCAGAGTCCATGAGAAGCCTGGCCAACAGAAGTATCATCTACAATCACTTGACGGGAGGATTGACACCCTTCATGTCAACAACTAAGATCTCATGCACTACTTCGAGTAGGCTGGGTCGCACCCCGGACCATGTACATAGTCTGCTTGATGCTTGTTGTTTTCATTTTGTTTTCCTTGTTTACTATTTTTGTTTTTGTTTGTTTCGTTTTCTTAATACCTTACTATTTTCCTTTTCTGGAAATAAGTTCTTCTATCTACTGAGTTTTTGCTTTTCAATGAGTATATGGCTGAGATATGAAGAGACTTATGACACTGCAACACTTGGCCAGTCTTGTGTTCATCTTCACTGTGCTTGATTATAACCTTCAGCCAGTGAAGTCTTGATGAAAAATACGAGCCTTCTGCAAGGGAATTTTTGGTCCAACCATGAACTTGTGTCCACACGGGGAAGCCTCATGCCTGTACTCTGTTTTTTGCTCTGTGCGTCCAAGCTCATCAAGCTAGTACAAAGAAAGAAGGGGAAAATCTAAATGAGCAAACCTATGTCATAGGTGTTACATGCTTCTCTGAAGGAACCACCTCTTATGCTCTCAACAATTCGGGATCCCTCTTTTGCCCCAAAAATAAATGAGTGCCTATGCACATCCCTTTTAAAAAATACCAAGGCAAGAGAAGAGAAAGGCTTCTTGCGTAGAGAGGTGAAGCATACAACTACACCAGGATACTGACCAGGCTTGCTAGTAGTGGACCAATGTGTGTGTTCCTGCGTGACTCTGTTAGGGCACTGTCGAGTCCTACTAGCAGCAGAGCAACACCAGGGATGAAAACTTATACTCTGAAAATCTTCAACTCACGAGCTAAAGTACCCTTCATGATCTCAAAAGACTATGATCAAGCTAAACTTTTGTTGTGTTTGACTGAGTTGGAAAAAGGTGAACCATTTATGTCCATGGGATAAGTGGGGAAGTCGAAGTAACCTACACATCGATTCAATACTCCTGTAAAGACCAAGGCCCTGTGCTATCAATGAACCAAAACAAAGAAGTTGGAGTTCTACTAGTGTGTCGCCAAGTGTTGTAGTGGCTGCAACACCCTCCAAAATTTTGGCCCGCATCCAATTTCGGAGCCTCCTTTGAGAGTTTTACATGATGTCTGCATGCACTCAGGTTCAACTCGTGAGCTCGTGTGAGTCTTCACACCGAACTTGCTTGATCATTCAATAGATAAATTTTACATGTTGATATCAAGCCATGCTTGTGACCATGTTCTGGTCATGCACAAGGTCTTTGCTTCGTGTGTACATGTTTTGCTCGCTATGTAAACGTTCCTCGCAGTCACACATAGAGTCATATACACTGTCGTGCAAGCATTGTTGCAGTCACCCAATGAACAATCACAAGCATCGCGCTTGTCACTCACACCGTCGGTCAGTCATGGTTAGCATGTGTGCCTGGATGGTTTGAGTCGTCTCATTGTTTAGTCATGTAAGTGTGTTTGCGAGTTTATGTATGCACCTTTTCACTCGCTCACACACTTAGTTGTTTTGTTTAATTTTTGACGACCAAATTCCCCTCTGACAACCAGACCTTCACCTTGCCATCGACTAGATTGATTGTCACCTAGAATAGTGTAGAAGCACCAAGCAAGCAATTTTAAGCTGCATTTCCAAGAGAATTATTAATCAACCTTCCTACTGGTCAATTAGAGAGTTTGACTCGGTAATTACCCTGTGACTGACTCTCCTAAAAAATTGTGTAAAGGCTACAGACCTTGCCCTTTCCGCTAACTGAAAAATTGCACAGACAGGCTAGACAGACAACTAGTGCCTATCCCTGTCTCCCTTAGAAAATTGTGCATTTTTTCTAGCTAGCCCACTAGTTAGCCGACTGGCTGCTCACCTGGAAAACTACAAAAATTGCATGAGCATGCCCTCTGCTTCCTAGCAATCCACTCAGCTCAAAAACTACGTAGAGGTGATCAGTAGGCCAGCCTCCTAGCATCAGCGCAATTTTTCTTGCCAACATCCCACTATCAGTTTCTGCCAGAAATTGTGCAGCTTTTGCTACCAAGCTCCCAGCAATCGACTGTTGATTCCCTCTAGGAATTATGCATTTTTCACTACCAATCTCCCAGTAGTCAACTGCTAGTTTCCTCCAGGAATTGCATAGTTTTTGCTGCCAAGGTCCCAGCAACCAACTGTTAGTTCCCTCTAGGAGTTGCGTAGTTTTGGCTGCCAGGCTCCCGTTGCCTGCTTCTTCAAAAAATTGCACAGATTTTCTCCACCAAGCCTCCTCGCAGCCATGACTGTTGCTCCAAAAAATTGCGTAGATTTTTCCTCCAGCTAAGCCAAACCTCGTGGATAGTCACTATCTATCTAGATTTCCCATCATCATCTCCTAGTGACATCTGCACAGTTTTCACCAGAAGTTCCCAAGCCTCCATCCCATCTCGAAGCTTGCCTTGCACAGTTTCACAACCTTGTCTCCTCTCCGAGTCACCTGCATCTCAAATGATCATACATCATGGTAGACTAGGAGATTTATAGATTTGATGTCATCTCGTCATGAGTGACTGCACATATGGGTACACAAAGAAAACATGGCTCGATGACGGATGGGATGAACAAGGGGAGTACATTCAAGAGGACCTGTTCATGAATGGATGAATAGACAATGCATGCAAAGAGATGTGCTTGTGAACGGATGGTCATGAAGATTTGTGTTCATGGACGAACAAATGAACATGTGAGGCTGTGTTCGCACATGGATGGATGAACGAACATGCACTTTTCGCGACCAGAAGAACCTGTCAAGCATGCCAACAAACAAGCAAGGAGAAACTTGAGAATGCAACATTACGTGAACCCAATGATCATCGAAGTCTCCATGCATCTTGCCATGCAGAGGTGAATATGTCACACACCATGAGGACATCCATCACCCAGCAACACTATAGCTTGACATGAACAATAGCAATAGCACAAATGTACTAGCATTATCATCTCAAGTCTTGTCATGAGTTATGCCATCCACATCTCTATTGTGGCACATACTGTCAATCCAATGTAATGTAACATGGAAGTCCAAGAGTCCTACTTGTCATATGAAGTGTCATGTAAAGTTGAAAGGTCATGGAACTCAAACACTAATGAGGGAATTCCAACAGCCGCAAGGGTGATTTTCACCCTTGGCTATAAATACCCCCTCTTTTGTACATGGAAAGGATTTTTCACCTCGACTCCTCCCACATAATCTTGAGAGTCTGTAATCTTTTCTTTGACGTGTAAGTAGTGGCTCCAAACACCCCACCCACGGGGTTAGTGGTGTATGGTGTAATGATGTGTCTTGGAACTTTCGCTTGATTCGGAAGCCTGCTAACATGACAACATGTTTTCACGCATGTGTTGTAATTTTTGTAGGACTAATCTTGAACATTTGTAATACATGTTGCTTTAACCTATGTTTAACACTTGAACTCATTCAATTGTTGTAATACATATATAGTGATGAAAATGTGTTGTTTGAGCTGTTAACGTTGTCCTTCCTGTGTTGTTTACCTCCCCAGAAATCAAACAAATCCTTCACTTAAACTCGTTATAACGACCGTCTCACTCGTGTGGACTCCTCCGCTCTGTGTTGTACGTGTTCTATTTCCTTGTGTGTTGTGATTGCCACATTCGTACGGACTTCTCCTACGGAAGCTGCGAACATCCTATTCTATTGTGTCATCCTAAGAGAGTTGGGGCTTCTTCCCATATGACTTGGGACTCAGTCCCACCCTCTCCCTCTGTAGTGAAAGAACCATTAACACAAGTAATACTAGCAATCACCAGGCACGCGAACCTCACTACTCGAAGATAAGGTAGAATAGTCTCTTGTGCTGACAAGTAAGAGCTAAGGCAAACATTTAAGAAAATGGAAACCAGGCCGTCATACCGAATGGGACTCTCGCACCAAACAGTGTGAGATGTAGCTGGTACTTAATACTGAGGTGATCCCCTGAATGTTGGTGGGTCCAGCACCATCAACAAAACCCTAGTCAATGGCATACAAGGCTTCCCATCAAATGAGAAATCAGGATACTGATGTTACTAAAAGAAACAATAAACATGCTAGAAGCATTTGTAAATCCAAGTCCTTTATTAATGACTCCAATCGAAACATGGACTCAACAATCCATAATTCCCACTACTAGCACATCTCATGGATTTATTGGATCACTACAAATAGCTAATGCAGTCAAATATCATATAATCAATAATATATGCCGAAGATTATAAATCATTAAACAAACATTGCAGATGGTTTCTATTCTAATTTGGACAAGAAGGACAAAGAAATTCAAATGCTAATCAAATGATGCAAATCAAAGTTGGATGGTTCTAAAGAATCACTACACTAGAAAAAATTATTTATGAATGTAAGAGACTAGAGAATAGAGGAAGTGATGTGTTTCTAAAGGCCATGAAAAATGTTAAAGATCTAAACAGTTCATGTATTATACGAAATTCTGAATTGAGGACAAAAGTTACACTAACATTTGAACTGGACAAGAGAAAAGAGTCAATAATAGAGTAGTTTGATGTTATAACTAATTTTACCCTAGAATAAATTAACAAATGGGTATTGACCTTATGAGTATTAATGATAAGAAATTTATGTTAATTTCTAAGTTATAAGAGGAGGCAATGGAAATTGAAAAGAAATTATTTGATCAACATGTGACGCTAGCTATTACAATAGGACCAATGAAAGAATTCATTCAGACTAAGTTGAAGGAATTATTTCAAGAGTCCATGCATTTGGGAGGGAGTTGATAGTCAAACAATTAGCCTATATTCTTTCACAATTTCTAATTGTCCTTAAATCTTTGCATATTCTTTTTTCTTTTTTGTTTACTAGTATTTAATCATCCTGATTTTTTAATTTTACTAATGTCACATAGTCTACTTGCTGAATGCAGTTGCTTAGTTTCTTTTACAACTCTGCTTTTGCATATTGTAGTTCACGTATTTACTTTTGGTAGATGCAGAAGAATGTAATTAAAGGGAAGATGCCAAAATAACGGAGTTAAGGAGCTAATTAATTGAGCCATTGAGCATTTTCATTACTGATACAAGCAAATTTTGTTGAGGATCAGAGTTCTTAATGCTTAATATTTGATCTTTTATTCATTTGTATTATGTTTATTTATTTCAACTATAGTTATTATGATTAAAATTTGACACTCGATATTATTATTCTTACTGTGATTGTATTTCTTAATGTTACATACATATGATTTGAGCATTTGTATTATGCTATCGATACATATATGCTAATAAAATGAAATATGAGAATAATTTGTTTTTCTATAAAACATAAATAATGTTCACTATCATCATATTTTAAATTTTTCTGTAGTAGGGGCAGAGCTTTTTGTAAACAAATTTTTGTGTGGAGTATAGAGATTCCGACCATTAAACCTTCAAAGCTTCCTTTGTGCGATGCCCTTAATCTATAGTTCTGCCTATAGGCATATTTATACAAATATAACTATAAACAAGCTTTGACTCTACGAAGAGCACAACCGCTAATTAGTTGATTAGCAAAGTTCTTTTTGTGCAAAATAAATTTATTTTGAAGTGGAAAATCATAGCTGGTCTACAAAAGGTGTTCAATGTCATTTGTGCTTATGCTCAAAACTTGTTTTGTTGCATAATTTTGAGACTCCACATTTTCACATAAAATTCATATCCAGAGATATGAAAATCCATAGAAATCGTATTAACATTATATTACTGGCAAACAAATTTGAACATTATACTATTAATAAGAATGAACATTAGACATCTTGTAGTTTCGAAATTAAATATAGCTTCTAATTTTATGGATTAAGTCAACTAGTAACAATTTATACGTTAAGATTAATATATTAATGCTTCGAAAACTATAACCAAATATTCAAAGCTTTATATTTAGTATTAATTTTGAGAATACACATTAATTTTAATTTTTCATTGCTTTCAAAATCATGATTTTATGTTTAATATTGTATTTCTTTGAAATAATTCAAATTTGGATAACAATGCGAAGTGTTAATCCGAATATAATGAATTGAATTTCCAAAGAAACCTTATTGAAAATGTGAATTTCATCTCTCAGTTTATAATAAAAAACAAAACTTAAGTACGTTTATCGTAATTATCATGTTTGCTGAAGAGAAAAAAAAAAATTACAGAGCATTTCTTGCACGAACAAACAATGTGCGAAACATGTGAGATGGGTTGATGTATGGAAGTAGAAATGTAGCAATACATACCAACCTACTAAACGATCATTTAAATTGTTATTAATTCAATTAATAACAATTTAAATGACAATTATTGATAGAATGGCGTTATTAAGTACAAAAGTAACTGTGAAGAGGTGGTTTTGCATGTATGCAACATATACAAAGAACAAATGGGGAAATGTTTTTATAAATTTTCAAATTGTATATTGTATATCATATTAATGTTTATGGAGTAGTAGATATGTGTGGTAGAAATGAGAATATTATTGCCTTTGATTGGGCACAGATTTTACTATGTGGAGTATGTAGTGTGTGGGGAAAACAACTCCATGGAGCTTTGATTTTAAAGCTATGAATATTTTTGGAAGAATGGATGTGCGAGAAGAATGACATGTGTATATGGAAGTTAATGTTAAAATATTGATTTTAATGTGTTATTATTAATATTTTTTGTTGTGCAGATATTTCACTGTGAAGAACATGGGATATGTTTGCCGATTTCCAAAACAAATCTTTACTAGATATTTCATTTTCCAAAGGTTATTTTGAAATTCTGAGATCATATGTTGTGTAAATTTTCACAAAGGAAGGGATATGTGTGGGAGAACGATGAATATGAATATGATTCATTGTGTAGAGATTTTATTGTGCAGAGTACGAACTATTTGCAGGAAAACAGTTGAGCAAGTGTGTCCAGATATAGTATGTACAAAAGAAAAATGGACGAAATATGTATTCCACTAAACTATTAGCAAAGTATCATATTAGTCTATTGTTTACATTGTTTCTATTGTGAACAACAAATATGTGTTGTTTAATACTAAAATTTTAGCAATAAAATCCTTTGGTCTCAAGTAAGGTGAAACTCTCATTGAAATCGTTCTCCACACAATGAAATTCCTTTGCACTTCCACACAAATTCCTAACTTGAAACATATTCACGAGTATGAACATATAGATTATTTACAACTAAAATATTATTAAAAATATAAGCATAAAATATGTATTTTCAATATTAAAATATATAATCAATTGAATAGCAATAGTATGAATTATTTTCAATTAAAATAATATCAATAATGTAACCATAGTCAATGTTACAAAGCAAATACGTGTTATTTTAATATTAAAATATTAGCAATATAAGCCTTTTTTGGGAGATCTACACATTGAAATATTCCTTTGCATAAAATAACATTTACTAAAATTCTAACAATAAAAGCATTTATTGTCGTTGTGCGGAGATACTTTACAAATTTCCAAATCATATATGATATATCATATGAATGTTGTGCAAGGATTTTACTGTGTAGAGTATGAACTATGTGCACGAAAGAAATTGAGCAAGCATGTCCACATATAGCCTGTGTAGAAGAAATATGGATTAAATATGGATCCCACTAAAATATTATCAACAATATCATATAAGTCTAGTGCTTTATTTGGTGTTATTCCAAACAACAAACATGCATTATTTAATACTAAATTATTAGCAATAAAAGTCTTTTGTCATAAGTGTGGCTTTATTTGGTGCTATTGCAAACAACAAATATGATTCTTATAATACTAAATTATTAGCAACAAAAGTCTTTAGTGCCAAGGGCGGTGAACTGCACCTTGAAAGCTTTCTTTGTGCAATAGACTTCTTCCTCAATTCCACACAAATGCCTAATTTGAAACATATTCAAAATTACAAACATATACATTATTTAAAACTAAAATATTATTAATAATATAAGCATAGATAATATTATTGACCAAATATAAAGTTTTATTACTAAAATATATAATCAATTGAATAACAATAGTATGCATTATTTTCAAGTAAAATATTATCAATAATCTAAGCATAGACAATATTATTGACCAAATACGCATTATTTAATACTAAAATATTAACAATATAAGCCTTTTATGTTAAGTGGGGTGATCCACACATTAAAAGCTTCCTCCATATAACAGAGTTCTCTGGCACTTGCGCATAGTTTGAAACATATTCAGAAATATGAAGATAAGAATTATTTACACTTAAAATATCGCTAATAATATCATTTCTTGTCACAGTAACACATGGTCATAAAAAATTACATATTTAATGTCTGGTTAACGTTTCCTATATCTTGGAAATCAATAGGCACTAAATAAGGGGGCCAAACTCACTCGTGCCCACTACATGGTGCAATCCCTTGAATAACAAGGTGAAGCACCTCCTCCTCATTTCTATTGATGGGTTCGTCTTGAGTGCCATCGTCATCTTCTATCCAATTGGCAGAATATTTTAACGGGCCTAACTTAGAAGGTGAGAAAGGTGTCAGCCTTGGATCTTTATCTACAACTTCTGGATATCAATAAACTAGCTCTATAGTGGTTATAGCTCTATATGTTCTTTTCTTTGCTTGAAGGCTTATGAGAGTTTAAAAAATTAATTACAATTTTAATTTTCTGAACAAATATCACAGTTTGGAAAATGTATGCCTCTCGTGGCTAACATCCCAACTGTACATCGACATTCCGCACTCCAACACAATGGACAATTCACACACTCCCGCCTCCATCTAACAAAGGAAAATTCAGGCATGTTAATGATCGTATTATCTCGCAGATTGAGGAAATTTGGAGCTAATGAGCATTGTAAAATAATATCATATACGTCAATATGTTACTAAAATATTAGCAATAAAATCCTTTAATACCAACATATTTATCAATTAATAACAAGGCCTACCAAAAGGAGTAGGGTTTTTACTATGGATTTGTGCAAGAGATTTGTTGTGAAATGCGACACAAATGCATTTGTGTTATATTATAAGCATATGCTTTTTCTATTGACAATAAAAAAACTGGAAAATGAGTTATGTACGAGAAAACATCGTATATGTTGAACATTTGATTGTGCAAATATTTTACTATCCAAAGCTTTTATATTCAAAACATTATTAGGTAATCACAAAATTAGAACGAAATATTTTCAGAAAATTAAACTCTTAATGTTAGCTTCTTATTATTATTATTTTTCACTTCATTAGAGACTTGATTGTGCAGAAGATAAGGTATGTATGTCGATTCGCTAAATTCATGGTTGTGTTAATCACAATGCAAAATAACTAATGATTTACTTTTACAGATAACCGTTTAACATTAAAAAGTTTGAAAAAATAGTAATTCTCTTAACAATTGGGCTTTAAAATCTATTCTGAACTGATATTATTTCTTAACAGGGAAAAAGAAGCTATATATATATATATATATATATATATATATATATATATATATATATATATATATCTATGAACATGTGACATTGCTTCATTTTTGTATTATTTAAAGACATTTAAATATTCGTAGTCCACATTATTTTTTTCCTATTATTTTTATTTTTATTATTATTACAATTTCTACTATCTACATGTCCAATTGCCTTAATGATGGGGCCAGCCCACATAATACGCTTCCAATGAATATCGATGCAGGAGTACAACGACAGTTAATAATGAACAACAGATTTTTTATGCAAATTTATTCGTCGGCAGTTGAAATTAATGATAGGGATTGTGATTGGTACGTTTTCCTCTAGTCATTTGACAATTGTCCCTCCTTGGGATTCCTCGAGCTTGCCTTTGTATGGGTGTTTCAAACCCGCGCCCAAGTCATTCACTTGTTCGTTCTCCCGGTTCTGTGAGCTATGCGCTTTCAGCAGTTCCTCGTGGTTTTAATATGGAACTCTGTGGTTGCGTCCTCCTGGTTCAGGGTTTCGATCTGGAAGTCACTCCTCGTCATCTGGAAAGGGCTGTGTCAACTTGGTGGTTTCAGTTCTTATCTGGTTTGTGCTAAGTCTTGACTCTTCGCTATGTGGTGGTAGCTAGCTGTTGTGTCTTTGCGTTCCTTTTTCTTGGTAAATAGTTTTGATGCTTGTATCTCCCATAGTTGTTGCGGTCATTTGCTGGTTGGAGTTGCTTCAGGTGACAAACCTCTGGCTTCAAGTCAACCTTCCATGAATCTGGCAAAATACAGTGTCAAACTTCTTCAGTTTCCTCGTCACTCACAGGGTAAGTTCGCCTGGTTCCATGTTATCAATATCTTCTCCTTTTCCCTCAGTCGAGTTAATGTTTCGGCTCCTTGTGAGCAGGGTGACCTGGTGGAATTGTTATGGTTGCAGCTTGCCTTCGTCAGGTAAAGAACTGAGACTTATTTTCTTTGCTATGTTGTGAGTCCTCGTTTCTTTGTACTGTCGGTTGCTAATACCGTTTGTTAACTGATTACATTTGTAGGTATGGCTGCTCAAGGGTTTCGGCACCTGGCAATTCGGTGGCTCCGGCTAGACACGGGTAGTGTCGTTCTCTGTTCTTTGGTTGCTTCTATTCGGCCTTAGGTTGAGGTTGTTAGAGTCTATATATTTATGATTTTCTAGGTCGTTGTCTGTACACAGTTTCGCTGTAGATTGAGACTAGGCTCCTTCTCTGTCTAGTTACTATAATGGGTCGAGGGTTCTAAACCCGTACTGTGTTCAATTCCTGCTTGGTCATAGGCATGAACAATATAATTGTGGAATGATATTTTTTTACTTTTGTTTCGAACAGGATATATATATCTATATCTATATATATATATATATATATATATATATATCTATATATATATATATATATATATATATAGATATATATATATATAGATATATATATATATATATATATATATATATATATATATATATATATCTATCTATATATATATATATATATATATATATATATATATATATATATATATATATATATATATATGTATAAATGAACCAGAATTCTAGTTTCTCATCTGTATTAATTTAAATATGGAACTGTAATTGGTTGTTCATTTGCATACCTAGCAATTTTAGAATTTAGTTGCTTGTTTTGGGCTCGCTAATTCTGTCTCCTTGACGTTCACTTATGTATGTGGTCTCGAGGACTGTATGATTGGTTCCCACTGCACATTCCTTGGATTTATTTGCAACCTGTGTGCTTACATTCAATTTCTAAATTCGTTACGACTCCAGTCGCGTCATAAGCCTGTAAGAAAATCACCAACAATATGGACTGTACATAAAACGAATGCAATTTCATATAACATAGACGGTCTTTGGGACGTTGGAGAGGAAATGTGCACAGAAATTACAATTCTTTATTTTCTCATTTCTCTGACAATCGAACCCTGCACTGTGTTCTGTTTCTCTCTTAAAACAACTGTTAGAAAACTATTAGTTTCCCAACCACTATTAGTTATGCCCAATCAGTTACATCAGTTTTTTTTGTACAAAACTTTTCATTGTCGTTCAACATTATTACAAAGGTGAAATTAACTATTTTAAAACATTGACCCTAACTAATGATAATTCCTATTGTTCCTAATTACTGTTCATTAATTTAACTTAGACAACTTAATGAAATAAAAGTAAAAGATACAAGCACGTTATCCATTCAGCAAGTTTACTCCTCTGTCCACTTCAGAAAACAAACCACCTTTATTTTGTCTTTGTCCTGTCAGCCAGATGCTCCTGCATCAGAATCCCGGGGTAAGAGAAAAATCATGGCTCTGTTCCATGAGCTCTTCCACAGAATAACCAGCCTTTTGTATCTGCGCCGCGTCGAGCCACGAACTGTCCTCAATTGGACGGTTCTTCCACTTGACGAGGTATCGTAGATACTCCTTCCTGCGAGTCTTCTTGGCTACCTGGGTATCGAGAATCCTCTCGATCTCATGGGGCTGAACCGAAGGCATGTGCCTCATCCAAGAACTGTCTCCAACTTGGGTGTCCCGTTCTGGCCGTACCACACTGTCTTCCTCTGCATTGGCAGTATATGGGAACAGGTCCGCCACATTGAAAATAGGTGATATGCCTATATCAGGTGGCAGCTGGATTTCATAAGCGTTGGCTGAGAACTTACGCAAAATCTTGCAGGGACCAATCTTCTTAAATTTTAGCTTATTGTACGCACCCTTAGGAAACCGTTCTTTGCGCAAGTGTGCAAGGACCTCGTCACCAACGTTAAATTGGATTTCCCGTCGCTTTAAATCTGCCTGTTGTTTGTATTTCTGCACGTTGTCCTGCAACTTTAACTTCACCCGTTCGTGTAGTTCACTCATCGCTTCAGCAAAATCTTCTCCATCAGCACTCCTCCGCTCCAACTTTCCCAAATCTCGCAGTTCATGTATCCCCCAAGGATGCATGCCGTACAGGATTTGAAATGGACTGTGTCCGGTGCTACGATTTGGCGAATCATTATAAGTGAATTCTGCCTGAGCGAGAGCATGATCCCATAACCGTGAATTTTCCCCAGTCAAACTCCGTAACAAATTTCCCAAACTCTTGTTCACCACTTCTGTTTGTCCATCAGTCTGCGGATGATATGCAGAACTGAAGTTCAACTGTGTGTCCAACTTTTTCCACAGGGTGCGCCAAAAGTGTCCTGTGAATTTTATGTCCCTGTCGGAAATAATAGATCTGGGTAGGTCATGTAATCTAACAATCTCTGTGAAAAACAGGTGAGCTACATGAGTGGCATCACTAGTTTTTCGACAAGGGATGAAATGCGCCATTTTTGAAAATCTGTCTACCACCACCATTACTGAGTCATATCCTCGCTGCGTTCTAGGTAGTCCCAAGACAAAGTCAATGCTGACTGAGTCCCATGGCCTACTCGGAATAGGTAGTGGTGTGTAAAGTCCAGTGATTTCACTATGTCCTTTCGCTAATTGGCAGACTTTACACCTGTTCACATATCGCTATACATCCCTGCACATTCTGGGCCAGTAATAAAAGTGTCTGAGCTGCTCCAAAGTTTTGTCTATGCCGAAATGACTAGCTAGACCACAACTATGTTTCTCCCGTATAATATTTTCCCTCATCGAACAGTCCGGGATACATAACTGTCCACCTCTGAATAATAGTCCTTCTTGCAAATTGTAGTCCAACCATGGACTTGTATTTCTCAGCACGAGATTCTGACAGGCTTCAAAGGCTTCCTTGAAGTCTGTGTTGGTCTGGTACAAATCCCATCACCTGTATTGTACTTTCCTATAAGAGCAAAGCTCTTCTGCTCAATGCGTCTACCACCTTATTGGCTTGCCCATTGATCTGCTTTAGCACGAAGGTGAAACTCTGTAGACACTCTACCCATTTGGCATGCTTATGGTTCAATTTGTGCTATTGCATTACATATTGCAGCGCTGAATTATCAGAAAATAATACAAACTCGTTGCCCAGCAGGTAGTGTCTCCAATGCTTTAAAGCTTGGACCACGACATAAGATTCCTTGTCATACAAGGAATATTTCTGCTTGATCTCGTTTAATTTCTCACTAAAGAATGCCACAGGTTTATCTTCCTGACTGAGCACAGTGCCAATAGCTGTCCCACTTGCATCGCATCGAACCTGGAAAAGCTTGTTAAAATCTGGTAGCCTTAAAATCGGCCTCTCTGTAATCTTCCGCTTCAAAAGCTGAAAGCTGTTCTCTGCTGCTCTGGTCCAACAAAAAGGCTGACTGGCCTTTTTTATGGTGTCTAGCATTGGCGTGCAGATTTCACTAAAATTTCTTATAAACTTGTGGTAAAAACTCGCCAACCCATGAAAGTTACGTACCTCAAACAAGCTCTTCGGTGACGGCCAGTTGATGATTGCTGTGAACTTTTCTGCATCCATCTTCAATTCATTTTCTGCGATTACAAAGCCCAAATAGACTAGTTCTTTCTGCAGGAAAGTACATTTCTTCAGGTTTATCAGCAGTTTGTTCTGCTGTAACTTCTCTAGCACTCTTCGAACATGTTGAAGGTGCTCTTCTTTCGTTCTGTTGAAAATCAAAATATCATCAAGATATACTATCACAAGCTTACTGATGAACTCTTTCAACATTTCATTCGTCAACCTCATAAAAGTACTAGGAGCGTTACTCAAACCGAACGGCATGACCAGCCACTCGTAGAGTCCTTCATTGGTTTTGAAGGCTATCTTCCACTCGTCTCCTTCTCTGATCCTAATCTGATGACAACCACTCTTCAGATCAATCTTTGTAAAATAAGCTGCACCACAGAGACAATCCATCATATCGTTCATTCTGGGTAAGGGAAACTTGTATCGAATGGTGATTTTATTAATAGCTCATGAGTCCATACAGATTCATCATTCTCCACCCTTCTTAGGTGCGAGTATGGTTGGCACTGCACAAGGGCTCAAGCTATCTCTGATCAGTCCCTTGTCCAGCAGCTCTTGTACCTGTTTGTGAATCACTTCGTTATCCTTCGGGCTCATTCGATAAACTGCTTTATTTGGTAAACTTGCTCTGGGTATGAAATTGATATGATGGCTAATGCTCCTTTTTGGAGGCAACTTGTCTGGTAAGTCATCAACTACAATGTCCTTGAACTCCTCTAACATCTCCTGAATCTCTGTAGGTAGTTTAGACATTTCTGTGTGCAGCAACACAGTCTTAGCTCTCCTCACGACAACATAATTCACTTCATTCTCCTCAATCTATTTGATAAACTGTTTTCCACCTACTAATAAGGATTTTGTCCCACTCACTTCTGCTGTATCCTCCTCTTTGATGGGTACAAGCATATGCTTGACTCCATCTTTCACAAATTTGTAACAATTCGTCTTCCCATCGTGTACCACCTTCCGATCATACTGCCACGGTCTCCCCAGCAGTATGTGGCACACGTCCATTGGCATGATATCGCAGACAACCTTGTCCTGGTACTTGCCAATGTGAAATTCAACCTCGCACTGTTCATCAACTAATAGTTGGTGGCCTTTCTGCAGCCACGACACCTTGTAAGGTGTGGGATGTTTAAGTCGCCTCAATCCCAGCTTCTCCACCATCTCGGTGGCAACCAAATTGTCTGTACTCCCGCTGTCTATGATCAATTTACAGCACTTTCCATGAGATTTGCAAACTATTCGGAACAGTGCCTTCCGTTGGGTCTACTCAGCCGTCTCCTTGGCTAGCTTCAACAGTACTTTATTTAGAACCAAATCCTCTTCTGTTTCTGCCACGTTTTCCACCTCTTGGGGTGGTGCCTCAACTTCCTCAGGCTGTGCAACAAATGTTCCCCTCTGGCTAGCTTGCTCTGCTTTTGGGCATTCAAAGGATCTGTGCGCCCACTTGTGGCACCTGTAGCACTAGACATTGGCTCCCCTTCCTTGGCCATTCCCTCTTCCTCGCTGGTATGGCCGACCTCCTCTCGTGCTATCTCCCTTCTCTACTGTTCGTGAAGCCCTGGAGCTGTTGCCCTCTTCGCTGTTACTGGCAGTTCTCCCTCTGCCGTAGGACTATCCCCATCCTCTACCATTTCCTCGTCCTCTTCTATTATTCTATTTTCTATTAATCTTTTCCTCAGCCTTTACATCACTCTGAAAGGCTTCTTCTATGTTCCATGGAGAGAGAATACTGATCTCATCCAGTATTTCCAACCTCAAACCATTCACGTATCTCGCTATCTTCTCTGGAGTATCATCAGTATAACCAACCCTCAGGTTTACATGATAAAATTCTTCTATGTATTCCTTTACGGTCATACCTTTCTGTCTTAAGTTTTGTACCCGTCGGTAGAGCTCAACCTGATAATCTTTAGGCAGGAATATGCCTTTTAGTTTTGCCACCATCCTTGGCCATTTCCTTATCAGTAGCTTGTTCATTCTCCTTCTGTCTACCTGGACACTATCCCACAATAAAATGGCATGTCCCTTTAATTTGGTTGCAGCGAATTTGACTCTTTTATCCTCACTGATCCAGTCCAACTCACTTATCCAGTCCAGCAGAACATTTGCGAATAGATTGCCATCATAGTTAGGAATCTCTAGTTTGGGCTTGCTGCTGGCTAGCAACACCGATCTGAATAGTTTTATCTCTGGGGCTTCTTCATCTGATCCGTCTCTAGCAGCTACTGCCTCCTCCTCACTGTCATCCCCAAGTTTTGGGTCTCTTCTCCTTCCTGCTTCCACTGCTTCTAAGCAAGCAGTAAGGGCCCTTAATTCTTCCCTCAAGCCCTC
The DNA here is from genome assembly GCA_031772625.1 of Pinus tabuliformis. Lineage (NCBI taxonomy): Eukaryota > Viridiplantae > Streptophyta > Pinopsida > Pinales > Pinaceae > Pinus > Pinus tabuliformis. Next base: position 652,956,805 of record CM062808.1, on the reverse strand, counting down.
ATTTGTTGCTCTGCACACGCCTCTTCCACGTCCTCGCCTTTGAACCTCCATATCCCGATTCCTTCAACTCCTTGCTCTGATACCACTTGATGGGGCCAACCCACGTAATACACTTCCAACGAATATCGATGCGGGAGTACAACGACCGTTAATAATGAACATTAGATTTTTTATGCAAATCGATTCATCGACATTTGAAATTAATGATAGGGATTGTGATTGGTACGTTTTCCTCTGGTCGTTTGACAACTGTCCCTCCTTGGGATTCCTCGAGCCTGCCTTGGTATGGGCGTTTCAAACCCACGCCCAAGTCATTCACTTGTTCATTCTCCCAGTTCTGTGAGCTATGCTCTTTTGGCGGTTCCCCATGGTTTCGATATGGAACTCTGTGGTTGTGTCCTCCTGGTTCAGGGTTTCGATCTACAAGTCACTCCTCTTCGTCCAGCAAGGGCTGTGTCAACTTGGTGGGTTCAGTTCTTATCCAGTTTGTGCTAAGTCTTGACTGTTCGTTATGTGGTGGTAGCTAGCTGTTGCATCTCTGTGTTCCTTTTTCTTGGTAAACAGTTTTGATGCCTGTATCTCCCATAGTTGTTGCGGTCGTTTGCTGGTTGGAGCTGCTTCAGGTGACAAACCTCTGGCTTCAAGTCGACCTTCCACGAATCTGGAAAAATATAGTGTCAAACTTCTTCGATTTCCCCGTCACTCGCAGGGTAAGTTCGCCTGGTTCCATGTTATCAACATCTGCTCCTTTTCCCTCAGTCGACTTAATGTTTTGGCTCCTTGTGAACAGGGTGACCTGGTGGAATTGTTATGTTGCGGCTTGCCTTCATCAGGTAAAGAACTGAGACTTATTTTCTTTGTTATGTTGCGAGTCCTCGTTTCTTTGTACAGTTGGTTGATAATACTGTTTGTTAACTAATTACATTTGCAGGTATGGTTGCTTAAGGGTTTCGGCACCTGGCAATTCGGTGGCTCTGGCTAGACATGGGTAGTGTTGTTCTCTGTTCTTTGGTTGCTTCTGTTCGGTCTTAGGTTGAGGTTGTTAGAGACTGTATTTTTATGATTTGCTAGGTCGCTGTCTGTACACATTTTCGCTGTAGGTTGACACTGGGCTCCTTCTCTGTCTCGTTACTGTAATGGGTCGAGGGTTCTAAACCCGTACTGTGTTCAATTCCCGCTTGGTCATAGGCATGAACAATATAATTGTGGAACGGTCTTTTTTTACTTTTGTTTCGAACAGGATATATATATATATATATATATATATATATATATATATATAGATATATATATATATATATATATGTGAATGAACCAGAATTCTATTTTCTCGTTTGCACTAATTTAAATATGGAACTGTAATTGGTTGTTCATTTGCATACCTGGAAATTTTAGAATTTAGTTGCTTGTTTTGGGCTCGCTAATTCTGTCTCCTTGACGTTCACTTATGTATGTGGTCTCGAGGACTGTATGATTGGTTCCCACTGCATGTTCCTTGGATTTATTTGCAACCTGTGTGCTTACGTTCAATTTCTAAATTCGTTACGACTCCAGTCGCGTCATAAGCCTGTAAGAAAATCACCAACAATCTGGACTATACATAAAATGAATGTAGTTTCATATAACATAGAGGGTCTTTGGGATGTTGGAGAGGAAATGTGCACAGAAATTACAATTCTTTATTTTCTCATTTCTCTGAGAATCGAACCCTGCACTGTGTTCTGTTTCTCTCTTAAAACAACTGTTAGAAAACTGTTAGTTTCCCAACCGTTGTTAGTTATGCCCGATCAGTTACATCAGTTTTTTTTTGTACAGAACTTTTCATTGTCGTTCAGCATTATTACAAAGGTGAAATTAACTGTTTAAAACATTGACCCTAACTAATGATAATTCCTATTGTTCCTAATTATTGTTCATTAATTTAACTTAGACAACTTAATGAAATAAAAGTAAAAGATACAAGCACGTTATCCATTCAGCAAGTTTACTCCTCCGTCCCCTTCAGAGACCAAACCACCTTCATTTTGTCTTTGTCCTGTCAGCCAGATGCTCCTGCATCACTTAAGTGTCTAATACACATGTTTCATATTCATATTCTAATGTCACAATACTACTTACTAATTTTCATTGTGTTCTGTGTAGAAGCATTTTCTAGGTGTTGATCATGCAATCTATTTAGCATTCATGCTACAAGCTAAAGTCAGAAGAGTTTGTTACAAATAGAATTCTCATATGGGTTGTATGATATTGTTCTCGGCATTGCAGACCATGAGTGACTATCATTTGGAATGCAACTACAAAATGTGTATTACTAGTGACAATCCTCTGTTGCTGATGTACAAAGTTTAAATACTATATGATGTTTAAATACTACAAGATTTCAAAAAAAGACCTCAGAATAAAAAATGTATAAACAAAATCAACTTTAAGAGAACCAATAATATTCAAGATGATGTCATACCCAATGGGAGAATATTTTCGGAGGGAAAAGAAGAAAACTACTTTCTTTAATCATAATTTTGATTTATCTCTTTGTAGGTTTTCTCAAATTTGAAATGTGTACACTTTTAGATGCAAAATTTGATTTTGGATCCAACAAGTCTCCACTATGCATATTTTTGAGTAATTCCACTCCGGTAAATTAAGAATACATTAAAAATGTCTTCCAAACACATATTTTTCTCTATTTCAATTTTGTCTCTATGTCAATCTACTAAAAAATACACATATTAAGCACTTGTTGGATGAAAAATAAAATTCCACGTCGAACCACTGTACAAACATGAAATTTGAGTAAATCCAAAAAAAAAATAAGCCAAAAATATAATGAAAAAACTATAATTTTATTTATTTTCTTTTAAAAATTTATAATTCTTATTTTACTATTTTTATTAAGTATTATTTTTCTTTAAATACCCGACCTTAAAATTCTCCTAAGGTAATTCAAACAATGTCTCCATACTTTTGTTAGAACCCCATTGAATACAATAAAAATCTGCTTGTTATATTTAACGTGTTTGCACATTATAGTTTATTTTACATTATAATATATTGAAACATGGTTGTTCATGATGCAAAGATGCATCTTTACAATTATTACATCAAAATGAAAAAAAAATTCCACTCGTTAAATTCGACTCTATATTACAATATTATATCCATACAACTTGCGAAAGCATGATGGGAGTCTAATCCTAAATCCAAATACCTCTAATATATATATTTTTAATTTTAAAACTAATTTAATTCAAATGAAAGTGCACATTAGAGGATAAGAACCAATTTGCATGCCTATCCATGAAAGGCATGGTTTCTAAATACACATTATATAACACCATGCCATGGAATTGTCACGGAGAGATTGTCAACAATATTGCTTATGAGATTGAACCACTCAACACCATTGCTTATAGGGATTGAAATACTTATGGAGAATCACAAATAAAAATTAAATCTCATTTTTCTTTTCCATGAGTAGCTTATCTTTTTGGATTATTAAAATTTATTTAGTACGATTTTAAAGAGCCTTTAAACTTAGGTTATCATAATATGATTAATAATTAATATGAAAAATGAGATCTGAACTTCTTAAGCGTTGTTCAAAATCAATCTATATTAATCAGAAATAAGCTTGGACTTACTTCAAAACTGTCATATCGAATCATAACATCTACTGCCTTTTAAAAAAAAAATAAAGGTATTCGTGTTTTCGTTTGAACCATCTCACCCATTTAAAACATGATATTTTCTAATTGTGTCTACCCAACATCAAAATCTTGAACTGAAACCCAATTTCAGTTAAAGGACTTATTTATTCATGGACGTGCAGACTTCACACACAAAGATGTTCAACGCCAAATGCCAATCTTTTTTATGCTTGTCGAGGCATTATCACATAAAAAAATGTCCAAAACAATGCAAAGTGGCATTGAGTTTCAGGTCTGTTGATTCATTATCTACTAGGCATTATTTATTTGGTCGCCAGCTAGGGGTGTTCTTCAGTTTACAAAGGCGCAATGTTTTCTGATTTCCCCGGCACTCCCACGGAGCACTCCGATTTCTCCCATCTTCTGGATCGAGTATTTGAAATTGTCAAAAAAACTATTCTCCTTCAACTGTTGCTCAACAATTATTTTTGAAATATCATTTGTAAGAAGCGCAGCATCTGATTGGAAGAGTCCTCTGTGCGATTTCAGATTGCTGAAATAATCACTGTCGAAGGTGAGGGGACTAGCAGGATCCATTGGCACTATCGTTGTGTTGTCCGCTAAGCTTTTGCACTTACGTTTGAGCTCCTCTGCGTAGGACTTGTCGAGAGAAGGGTCCATGTCTCCTTTCCCTGTGAAATTGTAGAGTCTGTTGCTGAACGAATTGCAGTGACCGATTCCGATAGTATGCGCCCCTGCAGCAGTAGACGATCAATATCTAATTTGTTAGATATGGTAGCAGAATTGCGGGATCGAGGGAAGAGTTAAGTTACACTAGTAAAAACATATTTTTAGGATTAGAGATACCGGATAGAACAACTAGGTCTTTAACGTTAAGTCCTTTGCGGGCAAAAGAGGCTTTAAGCTCGGTGAAGTTGAAAACGGGCGCAGGGATATTGTGATTCAAAACTTCGTTTGCCCTGGATATCCTTCCGTCCCTGCGACCTGTCTTTACTTCCCAGTACGGTCCTTTACTCTGCATACATATTGTCAAATGTAAAAACTCTGCATCACAATGATACCTTAGAATTACTAGCCTAAGAGATAATTTCAACTCCAAGTCTAATTATCTTGATGATCTCGATCGTGGATTTGGAAAATATGATCTAGATTGCACATTTTGAGAATATTTTAGATCAGAATGAAATATTTTTAAAAATATTTTATATCAGAAAGAGATCTTTCCCATTCCAAAATATTCTGGATATCAAAAGTCATGATAACTTCGGTGCTGATTACAGACCATCTCATTTCCGATCTTAAACCCAAGAAGACGAACACGATGAAAAGACAGATTAATATTCGTGCTAGTGCAGGATAAAAAAATGTATATGTTACCGCAACAACAGCATCTCGAGCAGCAAGTGAGACAATGTCAGCACAAGACACCACTCCTGGACATATTTTTTCTAACTCAGCTTTGGCATCGTCTATAACTTCAAATCCACGAAGGGAGAGATTGGGAATTGCATCTTTTTCTGCCTCGTTCTTTTTTGTAGAGTTTAACAGAACCGATCCATCGCAACCCTGCGGTAACACTCAGTGTTGAATTCAGTAAATTTGCTAATACCAATCGATATAATCAATAAACATATATATTCACAAATACATACCCTGACAAAGCAATCGTGAAAGTGCATCCTCAGAAGAGGAGCCGCCAGAGTTTCATCTTTCTTTATGTATTTCTTTACTACTTTTTCAACCGTGCTCTCGGCCGATGGGCAACAACTTTTGTAGAAATCATACCTCAGATATCCAGCCTCACACCATGTCACTGAAAATAATATTGCAACTCCCAACAAAACGACAATATTGGCAACAAATGCCTTACTCGTCATCTACGTATTACACAAACTCTCAGGGACTTTCTCTTGACTCTGCTGTCCATGTATGGAAACCATAAATGAATTTATAGAACTTTAGGCTATGAAAATTGCAATTGCCATTAGATAACCAAACCACCCCTCCAACATGTTTTGACGCAGTCAAAACAATATTAGATTTCAAAATGTATTATATATTTGGTCGACAACTTGTTTTAAAAGATAGTTTAACCAAGTCAAATAATAAATATTAAATGTCATAATACAAATTATAACTCGGTCGTCTTTGGTGTTATGTAATGGATAAAGGATAATTGCCGCGTCAAGATATGAGTGGTCCGTTTTGGCTTAATTATGACAGAGATACAATTATTTAGATTTAAGACCATCCAAATTGAAACCGTCTTTTAATTTTAAATACTCTAAATTAATCATAAGAAGACAAAAGATCTTTTTTAAGTCAGATGGTGATTTGAAGCGTGATGTAAAATGATGTCACAGACCTAGTTAGTGTTTTGTTTTTTTTAAATATCTGTTTAAACTTTAATAAATATGCGTTGCAATTAGAATTTGATGTTGTGCATTTACACTATTTAAAATTGCAATGTAATTTTCTATGTGGATTTTTAAAGTTAATTTTATTTAAAATTTAATAAAGATGGGTTAGAATTATAAATTTATAGGGTGAAATTTTTATAATCAAAATATTTGATTATTTTTTAAAAGACTAGAATTTTTTTTATGCATCCAAAATATCATTTTAAAAAATTGCTATCTTACCCGAGCTTTAAAAAACAAAAATTAAATATTTAAACTAAATTTAATTTAAATATTTGAAAAAAATAAAATTAAATCTATTTATACATTTAATAATACAAATTAAATAATAAATTATTACAATCTCATTAACCAAAATATCATTATAAAACTAAATGATAAATCTAAACATTTTCTAACAACATCATAAAATTAAATTATAAATATAAACATTTTCCAGGAAAACATTCTAATGTCAACCCTCCTTTGCACAATATGAAGTTTTTATTTTGGATACTTCCCATTATTATGAATGGATTTGAGAGGACAGTAGACATATGAACCGGACAACCATCCTTAATCCTCCCATGGATATTTAATTTACTTTTATAATAACAATTTAGCGGTACGAAAATCATCTCTACTTCTTTACAAAGAGATTCAAGACGAAGATTTTAATTTTTCGATTTTGATGGTATTCTACATGGTACAACGAGTTTGGCGATGTTACCTCATGTGACAGCGTATAGATCACATATATTGTTAATTAATATTTTATAATTTTGTATTATTTTAAATAAATAATATATTTATAAAATATTTTTATATTCAAAATTGCTTAGTTCTTTTTCATTAGATTATGGATTAAGAATTTTATTATCAGACAAATAGTAAGTGTATTAATGCTTACCCTTTTCAATAATTAATTTATTTCAGATTCAAAATTAAATAAATTCAACGATGAGTATAAGTGTGTTTCTTATTATACATGCTACAACAAGGTATATAGCGTTAATTCAGCCATTATATCTATCCACGAATCGAAGATCCTAAATGTGCTTGCAAACTTTGCAGCAGGTACTGGTGGGATGCCGTGTAAAATAGTTAATTTTTTGCGTTCTTTGGCAGGCCGGTTAAATTTGTCGTTCGGAAATTTTTTAAAATGTATTAAAAACCAAATCGAATTTATGTCTGAAAAGTTCATGGTCTAACAGCAGACTATATCAACATTAGTTTATAATAATATTATACGTTGTAGTTATAAGATGGCAAGGAAAAGAAGGGAAAAAAGAAAACAAAAGATATACATCATGCAAACAAAATCATTGGGCACCAAAAAAAAAAATAATACATTACGTCTCAAGTCATAAATGTCATAGTTGCTTGGCTTGTATCCAACAATTTCACGACCAAATAGGCGTGCAATTATATTCGGTGTAACTTGGTCGTCGTTTATAGTTATACTCTAAAACAGGCGTGCAATTATATTCGGTGTAACGTGGTCGTATGATAACGATCAAAATATATTCTATAAAAGCTTAGGATGCATGAGCAATTATATTTGGTGTAACTTGGTCGTAGTTTATATTTATGCTCTAACCTGGACATTTTCGTGCTGTCGTTAGCAATGTATGTCAACGTTAAAAATATATTCTATAAAAGCATAAGATACATGAGCAATACTTCAAATGAACTATGGTTTTCACTTCGTAAAAAAGGAGAGAAAGATGATGGATCATAAAGTTGGTGCATAATAACGAAGATTGAAATAAAACTACTACATCCATGTTCACGCTTTGGTTCATTGTTTTCCAAATGGATTTATGTTTATAGTTTTATATTTAAAAAAGAAGGTTGGTGTATAAATAAACATGCGACGATGTTAAAAGTCAGAGTTAAAAAGGATTCCAACTATACAATGTAAATGTAATACAGGATTAAAGAGATTGTTAATTTATATTATTATTGTTATCATAGCTATGCAATGTAAATGTATTATAGGATTAAAGAGATTGCCAATCATTGTTATGATAGTTATGTAATGTAAATGTAATAGAGGATGAAAAGGATTATTAATTTATATTGCTATTTTTATTATATATAAAATATGATTTAATTATAATTATAATAATATAATAAATTTTGATAATAGATAATAATAAAAATATATTTTTAAAATTTAGAAATATTTAAATGTTTATTTTATAAAAAGTATATGAGAATTTTGAAGGTAATTAACATTATTGATTACCCTTTATAAAAAAATTACTATATATTGTTATTTTTTACCATATATAATACTGATGCTCCAATATATTTGATATAATCATATCTATATATGTTTATATTTGTTCATGATTATTTTTTGTGTTATATGTTAATGGATGATTATTACTTTTTTACTAACTATATATTAGGTTTATTCATTTCTCAAATAATACCAGTTAGGTCTAGGTAGGTCTATTAGATGATTATAGACACATTACATTCACTAATTCTTTAGTTACATTAGAATCATCCCCCTTGTATTTGTTATCATCAAAACACGGGATGAAGTCATATACTATGATATGTTATGCAAAATACTCTAGTCAACTCATATCAATCAATACTATCCATCCATCCTATTGATATGGAAACATGCGGTCCAATTTCTTTCTTGCCACCTCAATCTTGATTCTTGTTGCTCTTTTCATGTGTTTTCATCACTATGCTAGTATAAAATCTTGATGTATTACTTTTAATCCCTTATGCACATCCATACTAGTTTCCTTCCAAGTTCTTGGTTCATAAATAATGTTTTTATCGTGTTCATTACCTTGACTTCATGAATGCTATTTCTCTAGGTGTCATGGTTGATTATATACATTAGTCTAGGGTATCAGTTATTATTTCTTGGAATCATCAACATGGTGTTCAATTTAGTCATTTAGCTACATAGATTTTCTTCATTTTTATACTCTTCGTTTGAATTTTCTTCATGCACTTTTATTATTCCTTCTTATCATTCAACCTTGGAATCTTCATTTGATGTGTCAACTCGAGCCATAATTAGTTCTTCTGCAAGAATATATTCAAGTTCTTATTTCGTGCCTTTAGGTTTAGTAAGATAAATACCATGCAATGTAATTTTTTCTTATACCAAAGCATTAAAAAAATCTTTGCATATTGATATTAAATTTACTAACTAATTGCATCCAATGATATCTAGAACCATTATCCGCATAATCCATATCAATAACAAAAACATCAGAATGAAAGACATAGGTATACATGGTAGTCTTCAAATCCTTCAAAATTTTAACATCCTCACTCTCAACTTGCATGTCTTTTGAATATGTTTTTTGATAGCGTGCTATCCTTTAGCCAAGTTAACATTGATGAAATAATGCTTACTTATAATATATAATAACTTTTCGTATGAATACATACATGGACCTACAATAATAATTTTATGCATTGAAAAAAATCTTGGTGCTATCTTTATCCCTCTACCACAGTAAGACCAACTATATAAAAATAATTGTTTATATGATTCATTTCAAATGCCTCTTATTTTGTTGAAGTTAAGAAAATATCACAATATGATAGCATAATCTTGTAAAACCTTGCATAACCCAAGTCTCAAATTATTTTCTCATCTAGATGTTTCATTTCTTTGATGGAATCTTCAATAGTGTTATGATCATACCATTTTGTGAAATAAATGTTACCTTCTATAACCCAAAAAATATACAAGGGTATTGAATAAATAACTAATTTTCCAATGTAACTCCTTTATGTGGCTAGGGTTTGAGGTAGCTAATTTAAAATTAGCATAACCTCTACAACATCTCTCTAATTTCCTATTATCAAATCAATTATGAAATTGCATGGCCACTATACATTTATTGACATTGTTTTAGCTGAAATATAGGCATAGTATTAAAATATATCTAGCTCACAATTCATCGTCATAAAAAACCCTAAAAAAATATTTTAGATCAATAGTATCTCCACTTCCTAGATTCTCATAAGGATGTTTTTTTAACCTGTGTATTTTTAGAGGATCTTAGATATATAATTGGATTTATCATATCTTACAAAAAAATATTTAGATATAAATTTGAATGATATTGCCCCCTTTTCCTCTAAAAAAAAACTATTAAAAGAAAAAAGAACTTCCATTTTTTCTCCGAAGAAAGATCTTTGGTATAACTCAATGTAATGCTTGATATATAAAATATAATTTAAATTTATACGAAAACCTTTAAACTTCATATACCTAAACATTCACATAAAAAAGAACACAAGAATATAGACAAAAATCATTAAGTTAGGGTAACAATATCAATTATTTGTTATGTATGGAATCACTATATAAGTCATGCTTAATAAATAAAATGCCATCAAACAACCAACATACATAAGACAATAATAGTCTTCTGTTCTTATACCTTCTCATAGTATTCGTGGGGTTTATGCCAATTACCCTTTATTATTTTATTATTTCTAACTAGTAAACCAACATATTAGCAAGTAATCCTATTCCATGACTATGGTCACATTACATTCATTATTCCCTTGGGTAACTTCTTAGATGCCCAATATTATTCTCCAAGACAAATTACAATAATAAATAATCAATATAAATATGACCTAAATTGTCTTATTGGACTAAGAGATTGAATGTGAGCCTCACACCAGGATAAGTAAAATAATAAATGAATCTCAAAAATCCTAAAAATAAGTTGAAAAGTAAATATAAATAGTACAAGTAATGAAATTGGCATCGTGAAAATGTCTATAAATGCAAAAAGATACAAAGTGGTAGTTATATAATTAGATAAATAATAATAAAAACCACATCAAAGGAAATTGAAATAAACCTATAAATAATTTACAATAAATCCTAATGAGGGCGTAAAGGAAATAAAATAGAGAAATAGAAGAAAAGTTATTGAAATTTTACAATTATGAGTCTTCATGATACTCTAATTACCGTTATACTCAAATGCCACATATCAACTATACCTAAAATGTTGGAATGGTTTTTAATGTTTAAATAAATTGTACCCTCCACCCATACACAAAATGTTATTTTGCAGAATAAAAAAACTAATAGAAATGTCTTAACTTGTGCTCTTGTATAATAAGAGGTATGAAATTCATGGAAAAGCTAAATTTCAATGTTTCTGCTAGATTATTTTAATATTTTCAAAAAATACTTAAATAAATTAATGGGGGTTGAAATATTGAGATCAATAAAAACTACCGATGCTATAAAGCAACAAGTCCCTCTCTTTAGGGAACTATAACCATTGCATAAGTTGTATGATGCAACCTAAGCCGCACATACTCACCGTACACATATAAAATTCATGTCATATACATGTCTCGGGAATTTTAATATTCCTGTTCAGTAAAACCTTCCATAACCCAAGGTTTAACTCTGTTTAATTAAATTCTCAAGCGGAATCTAATAAATCACATCTTAATCAGATTATACCCACGGATTTTTCTTATCGTCTGATTCACAACAAACCTGACCAATCACCGTCAACCATTTGTGACATAGCTAATGTATTTATTTCAACGTTGGACTTTTGTGTGCCCCAAATCTTCACCGTCGATCTGTCTTGTCTGATCCAATGACTATCATGCAATAACTCGCACCAACTAGCCGACCGATCTCCACAATTTATTTCTCCTACCTCAATCCAACAGTGATCGCGTAATCTCGTATGAAATCTTGCATGACCGATCTCAGGTCGAGAGCGCATGAGAAAAGTAGTTTTCCCGTGCTACGTCTCAACCCCTCTGGTTAATCGCTTGAAATCGTACAATACCATTTACAGCTTTTAGGGTTTGCGAGATACCGCTTACACCTTGCGAAGACCTCTCCATCCTTCTGCTAACACGTGGTTTTAATCTGATCCATTCACTCTTGACTTCATTTTGTGCAACTAAATCCTAGTCGTCTATCTCCCTCACTCTTGTTCATTGATCTTATTGATCCAACGACTCTGCTTCACTACTACATTCTTCTGCATCTCACCGTGTAATAATCTTCTCACTTCTCTGTTTGTGTATGTATTCTTGCCTTATGGTCTTCAATTGTTTTGATCCAAATCTTCAGCTTCGTTACTTCAATGCTTCGCACCATTACACTTCCTTCATAAATTCTTAGGTTTTTAGGAAACCTTGTAGTTATACCTTCGCTCTAGCATTAAAGGTTTTCTACAATACTGTCTCTATGCAAGCCCATAACACTGTTCTCTATTTTGTCTCTGGTTCTGCACACCTACAAACCTATTTTACGCAGATTTATTCTAATCCACACACAAATTATAATTCAATTACTCAATCCACAATTGCATAATTTAGAATTAAAATCTCTATGTATATATAAACAAATAATTACATAATGAGTCTTTCTCTCTCCTTGTCCTGATTTTCTAATCAGTGGTCTTCTCCATTCTTGTCCCTCGGCTTACAGTCAAACCCTATCTAATCCTCGAACTCTAATTCCCTAAATCGTTAACTCTCTAACTAACTAATTCTCTCTATGCCTTTTAGGCTTACATTTATACAAAAGGTTATGTAACCCATTTCCTAGTTTAGATCCATAACCTTCTCAACAAAATCCTAAAATCTCTTCTTTATCTCTAAGGATCCTCTCTAATCCATAAAATCATCAACTAATTCCTAATATAAGCTTTATCAATCCCTATGAGCTCTCGATTGTCCTAGTTCTCTCATGTTCTCCAACATTCGATGACATTTACAAAATCTAGCCAATATCTAATTAATTCTTATTCTAAATCACTCAAAACATTAATAATTACACTAATTTGATACATAGGAATCCAACTTCTTTGAAAATGCAAGACCCCTTAAGTTAACTAGAATACAATGAAATTGCTTAGCTCAATGCTCCTGCATGAGACTTTGAAGGTTAAAATAATCATGATCTCGAGATCATGTGCTTTCGACCTTTGTCCTCTTGGATCCCATACTTTATTCTATAATTTATCTTTGGTTGCTGCTTTTGTTTATTTATGTTCTCCACGTCTCCACATTTTATGTTGCTTTGCCCCACTAGCTATGCTTTCACAGTCTGTTGTTGTCCTTCTCTTCCTGTTGCTCTGCCTCCTTACTGTTGTTTTCTTCTGAGGGACCTTCATCATCAATATTATTATTCTTTCAATCTCTATGTCCAATTTATATTTTGACTAATAATTACTTTGCCATTTGATTATGTACTCTGTCCACTCATCTTCAAACTGTTGTTTACTCTCTTCTCTTTGAATTTGTTGGATTCTTACCACTGCCCTTTCATCCTTACCCTCTTGTGACTTTCGAAACAACCTCTATTCAATATCCATATATTTACTTTCAAGAAATAAATTATCCTCCAATTCCCTTTGTACTTGATTCCTCTCAAATACATCACTATGTTGTTCATCAATTCCAGCATATTTTCCTTTCTCTTCCTTGAAAACCCTTAGTAATTGTCCTTCACTTCCTTCACTAATTCTAAAAGTCAATTTAACTTCTCCAAGCACAATATCTTCCTGCTTTTCATCTTCCTCATTAGTATCTCTAACCTGACAACTTCCAGTCTTCTTCAATTCTAAAAATGACTCTTCAACTTGAAACATGTTTGTCTTATCTTCATCAAATCTTGTAATCATAAAACAATTATCAGAATTAAAAATATAAGGCCTCATTACCTTTTCCTTCTATGGCAACATCTCAGTATGCTACTCTGAGTTTTCCTCCAATTCCTTTGTCAACACATCAGTATGTTGATTTAAAATCTCCTCCATATCATCTGTTTCAATGATATCTCTCTGCTTTGATTCACAAGAATGAATTGCTTCTTGTGTAATGTCAATTTGTTGAACTGTTATTACCATTCACTTTTCCTTATGATTGTCATTCATGAAAATTTCTTTGTCTTCCTTTTCCAACAATTTATCCTGAGTATACATCCTCTGCTTTTCCAACATTCTTCTTTGAAAATCTAACTTTCTATATAACTTAATAATTTCAATTGGAATAGAATTTGGAAAATTTACACAATTTTCCATACCTTCCTTTGTTATTGACGAATCATCAGATGTCTTTCTCCCTTTGTTAAATATGTTGCATAGACTTCTTCTTTCCTCAATTTTGTGATTGTCTTTTCTTTGTCTTGAGACAAATCTGCCTCCCCTTCTTCTTCAAAACACTTTGCTTTTTTGTCTCTCCATAAACCTTCTTCAAGAGCTATCCTTGCCGCATCATATGCATTAGCATTTTCCTGCATTTGTTCTTCATCAATAACATTAATCAAACTCATTAGATTACCTCTCTGAGACAATATTCCTTCATTCTTCATCAGAATAAGATCCTGATCTTCCATCTCTATGACAACTTCAAATGACTTTCTTCTCTCATTAAGTAACTCATCCATAAAATCTTTCTATTGTAACTAGTCAAATTCTTCCTCTTCAGAGAAATTTTCTTTGTGACCTTTTACCTCAAGATCTTCATCCATCGTGAAGACATCTTCACAAAGTTTCTTTTCTCCTGTAATACTTGCAATCATAAACAAACCATAAGTTTTAAAAAAATAAGACCTTCTGGTCTCAGTTGATGCTTCAGTCATCATATCTCCTTGCTACTCTGAATCCTTCATATGATTCAAACCCTCTCTAGAATCTTTCTCGACCTCTTCATTACTTTAAGAAAGTAATGGACCATATTTGGGTTCGCATACATACTCATTTAATCCGAGTAACTCTTCCTGTATTTGAGCATTCACTCTTTGCTCCCATTTTACTTGCAATCTATGCCATTTGACTCTCCTTTTCATAATCCATTTATGCCTCTCATCTTGCTTATTCATCTGCAACATCTCCATCAACAGCTCAAGATGGAAATTTATCTCAGCTTTCTCTATTTTGTAATGACCTTCAGTAGTCAACCTTTCTTATTCTATGAACTTTATCTGTTCACTTGTGAAATGCACCTAGGCATCCCCTTTTAGCAAGTCTCTGTACTTGCCCTTCATCAAGATTTTCTCCTTAAACCTGATCTATGGTTCTATACCTCTGGAACCATCTCCTTGTCAAGCTCCTCTTGACTCATCTATTTCCTGCTGATTGCTTTAGAACCCTTTTCCTTCATCTTGTAGCCTTCTTCTCCCTTAGAAATTCTACCCACATCCTCTGTGGAACTGCCTTTATGCTCTTTCCATGAGCTGCAACAAAAAATCTACAGTAACAAGTCCTCCTTGCTACCTGATACCTCATAAAGATTCTCTCCTTTGAGCTCAATCTTTCAACATCTCTCTGGTTCTCTCTTCGTTAGAACCATTTGAGCACTCTTGGCTCTAAGCTGCTGCAATCTTCTCACTTTCTTCTATGGCTACGTATACGACAATATAAAGACCATACGCTTACCAATCCTCAAAATATTTTCACCTCTTTGATCTATTTCAATCTGTAAAATATCATTAAATTATCAAAACTTATGCATTCCCTCTTTCCAACATCACCTATCTTTGGGATCTCCATATCTGTTGGTCTTTACCATTCCTGTGAATATGATTCTGTAGTTTTGTCTTTGATCTCCATGCTTCCACTGTGCACTCTTTCAACATACAGTTGCTGCTATGACAATTAATCCTGAACAAGACTTCCATTCACATCGATTTGGATCTCATTCCTAGAATGATCGAAATGCATCCTTGCCTTTGAATAATGCTCTAAATCTAAACCTCAACAAATTAGAATTTACACATAGCTTTATTTTCTTTCTAGGCATCTATTTCACCAGCAATATCCAATCAAAACACAGCTCATAATTCTGCGTTAATGGTTTGAATTTCAACAATACAATACCCTGCAAACATAACAAGTCATCTCTTCCTCATGAAATATACATAAATATAGTATAAAGATCACTTCAAACTTCCTCAAAAGTTCCCTTCCTAGTAGAAAACAATATTCATTTATTATCGCAACCTACCACCTGTGATCAATCTTCATCATGCTTTTTCTTCCTTCTACTGCATAAAACCTGATTTACTATGATCATCATTTCTACAACTCACGCAATTCATTGTTGGAACTATCAATTTCTTGTCTAAATGAGGAAAATAATTTATGTGCTTGTTACTCAACTTCCAAAGAACGCTTTGCTCTAATACCAAATGATGCAGCCTAAGCTGCACATACACATAGTAAGCATATAAAATGCATGTCATATACATTTCCTAGGAATTTTAGTATTCTTGTTTAGTAAAACCTTCCATAACCCAAGGTTTAACTCTATTTAATTAAATGATTAAGAGGAATCTAATAAATCACATCTTAATCATATTATACCCGCAGATTTTTCTTATCGTCCGATTCACAATAAACCTGACCAATCACCATCAATCGTGTGTTGCATAGTTGACATATTTATTTCAACGTTGGACTTTTGTGCACCCCCAATATCCACCGTCGATCTGTCTCATTCGATCCAATGACTATTGCGCAATAACTCACACCAACTAGCCCAGCCGATCTCCATCGTTTATTTCTCCTACCTCAATCCAACGGTGATCGCGTAATCTCGTGTGAAATCTTGCACAACCGATATCAGATCAAGAGCACACGAGAAAAGTGGTTTTCCCATGCTATGTGTCAACCCCTCAGGTTAATCGCATGAAATAATAGAATACAATTTATAGCTTTTAGGGCGTGTGTGATATTGCTTACCTCTTGCGAAGACCTCTCCATCCTTCTGCTAACATGTAAATTTAATCTGATCCATTCACTCTTGACTTCATTTTGCGTAACTTAATCATAGCCATGTATCTCCCTCACTCTCGTTCATTGATCTGATTGACCCAACGACTGTGCTTCGCTACTACATTCTTCTGCTTCTCACTGTGCAATAATCTTCTCACTTCTCTATCTGTATATTTATTTTCACCTTACAGTCTTCAATTGTTCTGATCCCGATCTTCAGCTTCGTTACTTCACTCATTCGCAACTTTATGCTTCCTTCATAAATCCTTAGGTTTTTAGGAAACCTTGCAGTTATACCTTCATTGTAACATTAAAGGTTTTCTACAATACTATTTGTGTGCAAGCCCATAACATTCCTCTCTGTATTTCATCTTTGGTTCTGCACACTTACCAACCTATGTTACACAAATTTATTCCAATCCACAAACAATTTATAATTCAATTACTTAATCCACACTTGAAAGGACAAGGCCACTGATTAGAAAATCAGGCCAGAGAGAGAGGGACTCATTATGTAATTATTTCTTTATATATACACAGAGATTTTAGAATTAAAATCTCTGTGTATATATAAAGAAATAATTACATAATGAGTCCCTCTCTCTCTGGCCTGATTTTCTAATCAGTGGCCTTGTCCTTTCCTTTTCTTAGGCTTACAGCCAAACCCTATCTAATCTCTAAATTCTAATTCCATAACTCGTTAACTCTCTAACTAACTAACTCTCTTTATGCCATGTACGGTTACATTTATATAAAAAGTAATGTAACCCATTTCCTGGTTTAGATCCATAACCTTCTCAACAAAATCCTAAAATCTATTCTTTATCTCTAACGATCCTCTCTAATCAACAAAATCATCAACTAAGTCCTAATTTAAACTTTATCAATCCCTATGAGCTCTCAACTGTCCTAACTCTCTCATGTTCTCCAGCATTCAAGAACATTTAGAAAATCCTGCCAATATTTAATTACTTCCTATTCCAATTCACTCAAAACATTAATAATTACGTTAATTTGATACATAGGAATCCAACTTCCTTGAAAACACCAAAACCACTTAAGTTAACTAGAATACAATGAAATTGTTGAGCTGAATGCTCCTACATCATGGTAGATCTCATGTAATATAATATTCATCATTTCACAATGATTTATTAAATATGTGATTTATTAATGTGCGGATGGATTTATTAAAAGTGTGATTCGTCCACTTATTTCCACTTAATTCGATGGTTTCCATTGCCTCGTACCTCTCAAACGATTTGATTATTAATTCTATGAAAAATTATGGTTTTCCTACTCTGAACATTGAAGGAGTAAATGGCATGATCGTCCTTTAAATAATGCCTACTTACTACTCATGGGATGTCATAAATTTGAAAATCTAAGGATATAAACTCATTCCCGTGATATAAATTATAAGGGCTACCCATTAGATTGCAAATGATTCACATTGGGCTGGCATGAAATTGAAAAGGGTATTCATAGGAAAATAAAATTCATTCTAAATCTATAAATCATCATTTTCATTTTCTTTTGGAAAATTAATTTCGATTTTCAACCTCATACTAGAAACATAGGACATAAGGAGGTCCATAAGATAAATTTAGAAATATTTCTGACATGGCACAAGAAGAGTGATTTTAGAATATCTGCATGGGATGTGTCTACGACGGTATTATCTTACGAAATTCCAAGTGTCATTTGTGCACTTTTCGTATCAATGTAACGACATAGCCACCACAAATTTATGTAAGTCTCTCATAAAGTGAAATATGTGGTTCATTTTCAGTAAGCGCATTGAGGATCTTGATCTCATTGTGAAATTCAAATTGAAAAAGCTATTATTTTGAAAAAGGTATTTGTAGTATGCTATTAATTTTCAGTAAATGCATAGTTGGAATTGATTTCCACATGAAATTCACATCAAGAAAGTAACCTTGGAGCTTTTCTATAACTTATTATATGGACACTTGCCATTAAAAACTAATACCTTGTCACTTGCAATTTGAATTTATATTTGGAGTAAATAGACTTGGATAATGCATGTGTTTATATTTATGTGATAGGTTATTGGAATTGGATATTTTAATCTTTTGATGTGATGGTTTCAACTAAAATATGTCAATACATTTTCGTTATCGACACTCCATCAATGAATGAAATTTAAAGCTATAACTTCCTTGCATATCTAAATCATTTGTTTGAAACTTAAATTATTTTTTTACCAAATGATTAAAATTTTACTGTGCCTCTCATTTATCTCATGTATAAGGATTAACAAAAATGATATTAAAATAAACAATAAAAGGTATATAAAACAATATAGAGTGACAATTTTCCTTCTATATGTGCAACATGGCACATTTAGTTATCCCATCATTTAATCATGAAACGTTTATCTCCACTTATAAAGATTAACAAAAATAACATTAAAAAGTAAAATAAAAAATATATAAAGCCACAATTTTCTTTCTATATAGACAACTTGGCATATGCAATTATCCCATCATTTAATCATGAAACACTTGATAGTTGGCATTCTCCTCCACTAGTGGAACAAAGTACTCGAAATCCACTACTTCAATTCAATAATTCAGATCACAATTATTTCTACATCCAAGAGAATGTAGGCTCGGGATTGGGATTCGTGATTGTAGCGGTGGCTATGGCTATGACAACTGTACTATTTCTATGTGCGACTCCATTATATAGACACAAGGTTCCTCGACGCAGTGCCATGACTGGAATCACTCTAGTTGCAGTGGTTTCTACAAGAAAAAGAAATATCAACATGCCATCCGACATAAGCTTGTTTTACGAGAAGGATGAGGATGTTGAGTTCATAAAATCCTGTCCCAAGCTGCTAGTGCACATAGATAATTTTCAGTAAGTTTTTACGAAGCTTTTCACATAAATTCAATCAAAACAATTCACCTGCTTTTCACAAAATTTGGAATGTGACCGTAATGGTACCAGACTCTTGAGGATGGAATACTGATACAGAGAGAAGAAAAGAGCCAAACCCATGGTATGTTTTCCCAGTAACTCAAGTAGAGGAAACCAAGCTTATCTTAAGGCTAGCACCCATCTCGTTCTCTTGCTTAATCTTTAGAATGGTATTCTCACTGAGCATATCGCTCTTCCTAAAGAAACGCAATAACATGGATAGAAAACTAGGTCCCCACTTCTGAGTGCCAGTATCTTCTCTTCTAGTAGTCCAACCACTTTCTGCACTTGTTTCAGTGGCTATGTTCAATCATTGTATTGTACCACTAGCCATAAAGACATCACGCAATTCAAGACGAATAATTGTTCTTGAAAGGATTGGAATTGGCTTCCTTTTACTTATACTATCGATCGTGTCTGCAGCTCTGATATAAAACATTATGATCCGTGTTGCAAAATCTCATGACTTGCTCGACCGACCTACAACCCCAATCCATCTCAGCATTTTCTGCTTAATTCTTGAGTTTTTCTTGATCGCAGTAGCTGAGTTTGTAAGAATATTTCTATGATCAGTTCCCTGATGGCAAGAGCAGCTTTGGTATGGCCTTCAATCTCAGTGTTCTAGGATTTGGCAGTTTTTTGGCCAGTTTTCTGGTCATCATAGTTTAAGCAGTGACTAAACGAGGAGGGCACCGAGGCTGGATTGGAAGCAACTTAAATAGATTATTTTTATTGGATTTTGGCAGTAATTGAAACTGCTAATCTATTTTGCTATATCTATTTTTCCAGAAATTATAAGTACAAAAATGCGAGGCAAATTACATCTATTCCAACAAATGCATAGTTTTACGTTCAGGTTTTTTTCTCGAGAAAGATGAAGATTAAATGATTTTTTTTTCTCAGAGAAGAAAAATCATTTAAATCTTCATCTTTCTTAAAAACAAAAAATCGCATTTTCCTCCATGCTTCTAACCCAATCTTGCCAGTCCATCAAATCACTAAATTCATTAATTGGTTTTTGGTGGTAATTGAAACTGTGAATCTATGTTGCTATATCTATTTTTCCAAAAACTATAAGTACAAAAAGGCCAGGCAAATTACATCTCTTCCAACAAATGCATAGTTTGACGTTCAAGACTTTTTCTCACAAAAAAAAAAACAGAATTAATTTGAATGCATTGATAAAACCAAACCAGGATGAATCAGATTTTTGATATCTAACGAATGGTTTTAATTTATCTAATATTTTATTTAGAGTGACCTAGCAATAAAATATAACAATTAAAAATTTATAAATGTATAACAAGTGAAGGATTCTTATAATTTACCTTGGCATTTGGATTCAAATCACCACATCCTTTCATTTTACAGAAACTAGTTGCCCCACTTCCATATTTTTAAGTTGAATTATAAAGAAAATTACAATTTTATCATTAGATAAGTGCTTAGAAAATACCTGAATGGTTACACCCCATGCTATTGATATAAATCATGTTGTAAACTGAATCCTTACTGCATCATGTTCTTCGGCATTTACAACCTGTTGAAACAACTATTTATTTACACCACGTAACAAGGTTTCTTGACATTTCACAATATCATGTGAATAGTAAATATGACATAAGGAAAACCCTAACTTTAACTGAATTAACGGATGTCTGGACGCTATAACATACCATTTACATATGTGATCTCCACCATTTACAATTTTAGGTTATTAAATATTTAAAAAAATTAACAGTTTAAATATTAGTGGTTATAAATATTAAAAATTAACATTTTAAATATTAGTTATTATATATATTAAAAATAACATTTTAAATAATAGTTATTATATATATTAAAAATAACATTTTAAATATTAGTTGTTATAAATTTATAATAGTTATTATTATAAATAAATAATATATAAATAAAAATTATGATTAATAATAATGAATTTGAAAACAATATTATTGATTTAAAAATATTAATAAAATCGTTAATACAATATTAATCATATTTAATAACATCTTTTATTTGACTAATATGATAAATCTATGACATTAATAAATCTAAGGATTTAATCTCTTAAGTTTATTAATTCTATAGTCACCATAATCAATGTTCTAAAATTGTGGTCAACCTATAGTCAACCATATTTATTAAGTGAACTAAGTTTATTTTAGGGTTTATAATTTTTATTTTAGGATTTATATACCTTAGTTTTATAGTATCAATCCCTTGGTTTTAATATTATTCCCTTCAGTTTATAACATATTAGTGTTTTAGAATTATTCCCTTGGGTTTATAATATCAACCCCTTAGGTTTATTAATGTAAGGGTTTGTATTCCTAAGGTATAATATTAAAAATTCGTAGGGTTTATAATATTAATATTAGTGTTTAATATTAAAATTAAATCCAATGTACTGAAGGTTTTATGTATAAATTGCAATGACAATTTCATAAACAGGATAAGAATATCATATGTGATATCCAACTATAAAAATTTTTGTTATTAAATATTTAAAAAATTAACATATTAGTTATTATAAGTATAAAATATAGCATTTTAAATATGAGTTATTATAAATATTAAAAATAAAATTTTAAATATTAGTTATTATAAATTTGTAATGGTTATTATTATAAATAAATAATATATTTAAAAAATATATAAATAAAAATTATCATTAATAATAATGAATTTGAAAATAATATTGTTAATTAAAAAACATTAATAACATCTTTTATTTGATTAATATTATAAACATAAGTGATTAATAAATCTAAGGATTTAATATCTTCGGTTTCTTAATTCCATGGTCACCATAATCAATGTAATAAAATTGTGGTCAACCCATAGTCAACCATATTTATTTTAGTGAACTAGGTTTATTTTAGGGTTTAATATTATTCCCCTAGGTATATAACACATTGGGTTTTAGCATTACTCCCTTGGGTTTATTATTCTTTTGGGTTTATAATATGAATCCCTTAGGTTTATTATTGTAAGAGTTTGTATTCCTAGGATATAATATTATTCATAGGGTTTATAATATTAATCCTAGGGTTTAATATTAAAACTAAATCCAATGTACTAGTGGTTTTATATATAAATTGCAATGAAAAATTCATAAATATTTGGGTTATTAAATATTTAAAAAAATTAACATTTTAAATATTAGTTATTATAAATATTTAAAATAACATTTTAAATATTCGTTATCATAAATTTATAATAGATATTATTATCAATAAATAATATATTTAAAAAAATATATAAATAAAAATTATCATTAATAATAATGAATTTGAAAACAATATTATTAATTAAATAACTATTAATAACATCGATAATACAATATTAATAATGTTTAATAACATGTCTTATTTGATTATTATAAACCTTAGTGATTAGTAAATCTAAGGATTTAATCTCTTCAGTTTATTAATTCAATAGTCACCATAATCAATGTTGTAAAACTATGGTCAACCCATAGTCAACCATATTTATTTTAGTGAACTAGGCTTATTTTAGGGTTTATAATTTTTATTTCGGATTTATATAACTTAGTTTTATAATATCAATCCCTTAGGTTCATTAATGTAAGAATTTGTATTCCTAGGGTATAATATTATTCATATGGTTTATAATATTACTCCTACTATTTAATATTAGAACTAAATCCAATGTATTAGTGGTTTTATATATAAATTTCAATGAAGAAGTCATAAATAGGATAAAAAACTCATATGTGCTCTCCACCATTTACAATTGTAGCTTATTAAATATTTCAAAAAATTAACATTTTAAATATTAGTTATTATAAATATTTAAAATAATATTTAAAATATTAGTTATTGTAAATTTATAATAGCTATTATTATAAATAAATAGTATATAAATAAAACTATATAAATAAAAATTATCATTAATCATAATGAATTTGAAAACAATATTATTAAGTAAAAAAAATATTAATAACATCGTTAATACAATATTAATCATGTTTAATAAGATCTTTTATTTGATTAATATTATATACCTAAGTGATTAATAAATCTAAGGATTTAATCTATTTGGTTTATTAATTCCATAGTAGCCATAATCAATGTTCTAAAATTGTGTTCAACGAGTAGTCAACCATATTTATTTTAGTGAACTAGGTTTATTTTAGGGTTTATGTTTTTTATTTTAGGATTTATATACCTTAGTTTTATAATATCAATCCCTTGGGTTTAATATTATCCCCTTGCGTTTATAACACATTGGGTTTTCAAATTATTCCCTCGGGTTTGGGTTTATAACACATTTGGGTTTATAAGATCAATCCCTTAGGTTTATTAATGTAAGGGTTTGTATTCCTTGGGTATAATATTATTCATATAGTTTATAATATTAATTAGGATTTAATATAAATCCCTTGGGTTTATAATCATGGTCAGCCATGGTCCAATGTCACATTGTAACAAAGATTGTGTGAATATGAAAATCAACCATGGTCTACCATGGTCAACCATAGTCTAACGTCGCATTGTGCCAAAGATTGTCTCAATAAGAAAATCAAGCATCGTGAACCATGGTAAACCATGTCTATTTTTTGGTTTATAATATTTATATTAGGTTTTATATGCTTTGGGTTTATAGTATTTATCCCTTGGGTTAAATATTATTCCCTTGGGTTTTTAGTGTTCATCCCTTTGTTTTCTAATATCAATCCCTTTTTCCTAAGCCTTAATATTATTCATAGGATTTATGATATTAATCCTTGGGTCTAAAATAAGTACCCTTGGGTTATGATTTAATATCTTCAGTTTATTAATTCCATAGTCACCATAATCAATGTTCTAAACTTATGGTCAATCCATAGTCAACCATATTTATTTTAGTGAAATAGGTTTATTTTAGGGAGCTTATAATTCTTATTTTAGGATTTATATACCTTAGTTTTATAATATCAATCCCTTGGGTTTAATATTATTCTATTTGTAGGAATTTATAGGGTAAGTTCCTCAGATAGAACACCAAAGGACACTGCTCACAAACAGATCACAAAACAATACACTAGTATTCTTGACGTGGTTAAAACCCTCAAAGAGGGAAACAATCCACAACCTGAGCCAATGAGGCCACTTCAGGAAATTTATTAATGTAAAAGAAAGAAAATTTACATAAGCTTCTCTCATGAATGGTCACCTTACAAATGATCCTCCATGTTCTTTAAATAGAGGCCATGGACCATTCAGGTGTTAAGCCATAGATCAAGTGTCGGTAATACCGAGGAGAGAATGAACTGTCGGATCACTTCATGTCCAAAACATATCGTGACTGTTAGATTGTAAGTTACAAAAGTACATAGTAAAGAAACACATTTTACCTAACTCTACACTAGACCAAGTTATACTTAACTATTTCCTATGTATCAGAATATCTTAACATCCCCCCTTAAGAACAACTTGGGATAGGATTGAAGGATGTACAAATATGACACAATAGGAAAAGGAAGGAGGAATTAGAGACTATCCCCCCTTAGTGACAACTTCTGGAACTCCAACCATAAATCAAACTTTCGTAAACTTCGCCTTTGTGAGAGGCTTTGTAAAGATGTCTGCAACCTGATCATCAGTTGGACAATATTGTACTTCAAGAAAATGGTCATGAATGAGCTTTCTGATGAAGTGCATGTGTAGTTCAATGCGTATTCTGTGTTGATGTTGGACAGATCTTTACATAGTCGAATGTAACTTTGATTATCACACCAAAGTGTAGTCAGATGTTGCTGTTGAAATCCGAACTCTCACAGGATCTGACGAAGCCACAGGGCTTCCTTACTAGCATCTATGATGCCACAATACTCCGCTTCTCCTGAAGAAAGAGAAATGGCACTTTATTTCTTACAAGCCCATGTAATAGGTACATAACCAACAATGAACACATAACCTGCAGTAGACTTCCGATCATCAGGGTCACCATCCCAATCAAAAACAGTGTAACCAACCAACAGAGGAGATGCTTATACACTATAATGAATCCCAAACTGAATTATACCTCGAACATAATGAAGTATTATTTTAGCTTCTTTCCAATTAATTTCATGTGGGTTTTTCATAAATCGAGAAATAAGGCCAACAACAAAGGAAATGTTAGGACGGGTATGGGTCAAATACAAAAGATTTCCTACAAGTTGATGGGATAAGGTAGCATCAACTTCAGGGGAAGTATAAGTGGCTGAATGCTTCACCAGAACGAAAGGGAGAAGGGGTTGGCTTACAATATTCCATGTGAAAGTGGCATGGAAGGTCACAAGCATACTTGGACTAGGAAAGGGAAATGCCTTCCTTAGATTGCAAGACTTGAAGACCAAGAAAATAATGCAAGTGTCCTAATTCTGTCATTTCAATCTTCTTTTTAAGGCTGGAATTCACATGATTTATAATATTGGGATCACTACCAGTAAGGATAAGATCATCAACATAAAGAATAAGAATGATAAGTGGCATACCCACTTTCTTGTTGTAGATAGTATTGTTAGAATGACACCTAGAAAAGTGAGTATCTAAAATAAACCTATCCATTTTGGCATACCAAGCACTAGGGGCTTGCTTGAGACCATAAAATGATTTCTTAAGCTTACATACATGGTCAGAGTCCATTTGTATCAAGCCAGGAGGTTGTCCCATATAGATTTCTCCATGCAAGTCCCCATGCAAGAAAGTAGATTTAACATCCATCTCATGGACTTCCCATTTGAAAAAGGAAGCAAGGGAAGGAACACGATGGATAGAGTTTATTTTGGAAATGGGGGAGAATGTTTCAATATAGTCAATGCCTTGAACTTGTGAAAAACCCTTTGCAACAAGACGAGCTTTATGTTTATCAACTTTTCCATTTGGTCTAAACTTGGTTTTGTAAACCCATTTGCATCTAACAAGTTTTCATCCCTTTGGAAGAGGAACAAGATCCCATGTATCATTTGCCAATAATGAACGATATTCTTCATTCATAGTTGTGTCCCAATCTGGATGGCCTAAATCTTTTCCAAAGGTGTCAGGATCATAATTCATTAAAGCTTGAGCCAGTAGAGAAGAGACTCTATCGAACTGAGAATGTGTACATCGATGATCTATAGGATCACTTGCAAGAGCACCTACTACATCTCGAGTAGCATGGACCCATTTTGGAAGCCGAGGAGGTGAAGTAGGATCCTGAGAAGGTGGGGGAAGATTTTCATCCTTGCTGTCATCATCTGAAGAAGAAATATTTTCAGAAGTAGAAGGGATAGAGAGAGGTGTCACATCTGCCGAACTAGGCTCGTAGGCTGATGTCCTTTCAGCAAACATTACATCTCTTCTAATGTTAACATTTTTGGACTTAGGCGAAATAAGTATATATCCTTTGACATCTTCAGAATATCCAACAAAAACACTTTTTTCATTCCTAGGTTATAATTCTTTATGTTTCTCATTTGGAATATGGCCCATGCTTCACTTCCAAAAACACAAAAGTGACTTACATATGGTTTAATTGAGATCCATGCTTCTTCTAGAGTGATAGTCTTTAAAACCTTAGTAGGAGTGTGATTTAGTATGTAATTTTCACAGTTAATTACTTCTGCCGAAAAATTAAGACTAAGTCCTTTAGATTGAAGCATACAATTAGCCATTTCCTTTAAGGTGAAGTTCTTCCTTTCAGCTACAACATTTTGTTATGGAGTATATGGAATAGTATGTTGCATTTGAATTCCATGCTCAGTGCACAATTTTATGAATTTGTTGTTATCCCATTCTCGGCCATTATCAGATCTTAGCTTAAGAATTTGATGTCCAAATTATTTCTCAACAAAGGCCTTAAAGGCAAAGAACATGTTAAATACTTCACTCTTGAGTTTTAAGAAGCATATCCAAGTGTGCCTGGAGAAATAATCAATGAAGGTTATGAAATACTTATAGCCAGAGAATGAAACAACTTGAAGTGGACCATATAAATCACTATGCACAAGTTGTAAAGGGGCTGAGGTGTGCGAAGAGGCACATTTTTCAAAACTATCCCAGTGATGTTTTCTGAGTACACATCCAGAACAAACACCATTTCTGCAAGATACCATAGGAAGACGTGTCACCATATTTTCTTTACATATATTTTGAAATGAGTGATAGTTTAAGTGATCAAATCTCTCATGCCAAAGTTTGCTCACTTCATCATTATGAGCAACAAATACTGAAGGAATAGTTTATGAACCAAAGTTGTTAAACTTATACAAACTTGTAGAATCATCAACAATGTGAGTAGCTACAATATGTCTAGGATCACTTAGGTCCATAATTACAACATCGTGATGTGAAAATTCAACAGTTTTACCTTCAACTAAATGAGTTATCTGATATACAAATAGAATGTTACAGATAAGGTTGGAACACATAATAGATAATTAAATTGACATTATCTAGATGAACAGTTCTAGTCCCTACAACACTAAGCGATCTATCATCACGAACACATATATTTTTGGTGTTATAATCGTTTAAAGAAGAAAACATAGCTTTGTTTTTGGCCATGTGAGAAGAAGCTCTAGAATCAATGAGCCACTCATGAGAATGAGAATAAGAAGATACATTTAGTGCATAACTAGACTAAGATGCTTGACAACCACATGCAGAAAGTGTTATTCCTAAAGATGAAGTTGAATTTGAAGAGCGCTCCAAATGGATGTTATGCTTCTTCATTGCTTCTTCCAAGGCTTCCATCTTCTTAAAGCATTTGGATTCTAAGTGGCCATCTCGATTACAAAAGTTGCAATGTTTATCAGTCTTCTTCCTTTTTTTTTTATTTGCCTTGTCATTTTGTTGAATTGATTTTTCATTTTGAGACTAAAATTACTTAGGACCCTTGTTTGGTTTAGGACCATTCTTTTTAGGATACTACTTCTTAGGATTCTTTGAATTTGGTTGTTCTTGGGTGGCTAAGTCTTTCTTAGAAGAGTTTCCAAGATTAAGAAGACTAATATATAAGAGTTTTTTTTGTTCTCTTATTAAATAATCACAAAAGGAATCAAAATAGGGGGACTTGTAGTCTTTTCCTTGAGAAATAAAGGCTTCTCTAGTAGAATGGAAGGTGGAAACAAACACAGAGTAGGCTGGTACCAACTCAGTAAGAATGGAATAGATAAGGCTACCATATTCTTTCTTAACCTTAGCACCTTCCAAGAGAAGTCTAAATGTCTCAAAATTTGACAAAAAATCTTCAATGGAAGAAAAATTATTGGGGTCCAACGTAAGAAACTTATTTTTGAGTTGATGGGTTGTAATTTCATTTTTAATTCCAAAAACTTTATTGAGTTGTTTGATTACTTCATAAGGGGTATCAAGTTCTGCGATATGGAATCTGAGGTCTGGAGAAATAGACATCCTTATCAACCCACATGCTTGGTCTTGAATATTTTCCCATTTGGTTGCATTATCTTCATCTTTAGGTTTAGTTTCTTGGCCCGAGGCTATTCTGTAAAGACCTTTACTTCTAATTAAATCCACAATGTAGAACCACCATTGGAAGTAGTTAGTGCTGTCAAGAATAACTTGCAAGGAGTTTCCATTTTAACAGAATCTGAAGTTGTAGATGCTAAAACTAGGTGTTCCAATGGAATGTTCTCGAAAAAATAGGTTGACTAAAGAAAAATGGATTGAAAATGGCTTCTAGATGAAGACATTATGGCTTTTTGAAGAAAAGTTGTTGAAGATGCTGACGAAGTGCGTGAATGTGTGGAAGTGAATGATAATGTTATGTTTAAAAAAAAATACCCCCCTTTCCAAATTTAATCTAATTAGCTCACTTTAAAAAATATTTTATGTGAATCTCTTTTATAAATAAGTGAGAGCCACTTTTACAATGGTACTTTATGAGCTACCCAATAAATTGTAACTTAAATAATAGATAAAGAGACTTTAGAATTATAAGTGATTCACTTTTTATAATGGTTGAGAACACTTTTACATCAAGTAACTTTAAAACATAAGTTACATGTGCTTTTTGAAAAAGTAACGCAACAAAAAGAAAGACTTGAACTCAAGACATCTATTCTCATAAAGTAACTTTGGACCAAGTGAGGTATTTTAAAAGGTTAGTAATTTTTGGAAAAGAGGAAGGGGGTATTTTTTTTTAGCACCCCCTTTCGAAAAATAATTTAATTAGCTCACTTTAAAAAATATTTTATATGACCCACTTTTATAAATATGTGAAAGCCACTTTTACAATGGTACTTTATGAACTACCCACTAAATTGTAACTTAAATAAAAGATAAAGAGACTTTAGAATTACAAGTGACTCACTTTTTATAATGGGTGAGAACAATTTTACATAAATTAACTTTAAAACATAAGTTACATGTGATTTTTGAAAGAGTAACTCAACAAAAAGAAAGACTTGATCTCAAGACCTCTATTCTCATAAAGTAACTTTCGACCAATTGAGCTAGTTTAAAAGGTTAGTAATTTTTGGAAAAGAGGAATGTTTTTTTTTTTTAGGCTTTGGGGTGTGTGCTTACTTGAAAACACTATTTTTTCCTATAAAACAAAAAAACAGACAACCCAACACGGACATACAAAAAAACAAACCTTATGGCTTGAAGTTAGCTTTCACCGGAAACTAAATACTTTCGTCAATGTTTCTGATTTTCTGAGATCACAGTAAGGTGCGGAGGAAAATAACATATGCATGAGAAGAATCCTTCCTTTCTGGTTCTCATTTTCCCAGATCGCACAGAGTCATGGGGCAAAGAGCGTACGCAGAAATGAAAGGTATAGATCTGGTAATAAAAAACAAAGAGATAAATAAAACGAAATAAATAGAGAAATAAATAATTAAAACTGCAAATAAATACTGTATATATCTAGATCTTAAGAATGACATAGCTAGGGCTATCAAAAACCTTTTCGCGTGAAAAAATGGGTTCCTCACTGGAACTAATCAACCTAACACAATAGAGCAGTCCTCTCGTCTCGAAATCGACTAAAAATTGTAGATCTAGGAAACGACATTCGGATGCAGTTGTATTCGCTTCCAATTTGGATCACCAATCGATGCGGTCCTCAAATAGCTCCGATAACATGTAGGAATTTACAAGGTAAGTTCCTTAGATAAAACACCAAGGGACACCACTCACAAACAAATCATAGATCAATATACCCATTTTCTTGACGTGGTTAAAACTCTCAAAGAGGGAAACAGTCCATGGCTTGAGCCAACGTGACCACTTCAGAAAATTTATTAATGTAAAAGAAAGAAAATTTACATAAGCTTCTCTTATGAACGACCACCTTACAAATGACCCTTCATTCTCTTTAAATAGAGATCATGGACCAATCAAGTGTTAAGCCATGGATCAAGTGCCAATAATACCGAGGAGAGAATGAACCGTCAGATCACTTCATGTCTAGAACATACTGTGACCATCTAATTGTAAGATAGAAAAGTACATAGTAGAGAAACACACCTTACCTAACTCTACACTAGACCAAGTTATACTTAACTATTTCCTATGTGTTGGAATATCCTAGCGCCCTTGGGTTTATAACACGTTGGGATTTAGAATTATTCCATTGGGTTTATAATAAAAATACCTTAGGTTTATTAATGTAAGGGTTTGTGTTCGTAGGGTATAATATTAATTATAGGGCTTATAATATTAATCCTAGGGTCCAATATTAAAACTAAACCCAATATATTTGTGTCTTATGTATAAATTGCAATGAAAAATCATAAATAAAATAAAAAGATCATATGTGATCTCCACCATTTACAATTTTAGGTTAATAAATATTAAAAAAAATTAACATTTGGAATATTAGTTATTATAAATATTAAAAATAAAATTTTAAATATTAGTTTTTATAAATATTAAAAATAACACTTTAAATACGAGTTATTATAAATATTAAAAATAAAATTTTAAATATTAATTGTTATAAATATTATAAATATCATTTTAAATATTAGTTATTATAAATTTATAATAGTTATTATTATAAATAAATAATATATTTTAAAATATATATATATATAAATAAAAATTGTCATTCATAATAATGAATTTGAAAACAATTTTATTAATTAAAAAACCATTAATGACATTGTTAATACAATATTAATCATGTTTAATAACACCGCTTATTTGACTATTATAAACCTGAGTGATTAATAAATCCAAGGATATAATATCTTTGATTTATTAATTCAATAGTCACCATGATCAATGTTCTAAAATTGTGGTCAACCCATAGTCAACCATATTTATTTTAGTGAACTAGGTTTATTTTAGGGTTTCTAATTTTTATTTTCGGATTTATATAGCTTAGTTTTATAATATCAATCCCTTGGGTTTAATAGTATTCCATTTGGTTTATAGCACATTGGGGTTCTAGAATTATTCCCTTGAGTTTATAATATCAATCACTTAGGTTTATTAATGTAAGGGTTTGTATTCCTAGGGTATAATATTATTCATAGGGTTTATAATATTAATCCTAGTGTTTAATATTAAAACTAAATCAAATGTATTAGTGGTTTTATATATAAATTGCAATGAAGAATTCATAAATAGAATAAAAAAACTCATATGTGATCTCCACCATTTACAATTTTAGGTTATTAAATATTTAAAAAAATTAACATTTTAAATATTAGTTATTATAAATATTAAAAATAACATTTTAAATATTAGTTAGTATAAATTTATAATACTTATTATTATAAATAGATAATATATTTTAAAAAATATATAAATAAAAATATCATTAATCATAATGAATTTGAAAACAATATTATTAATTGAAAAAACCATTAATAACATTTTTAATACAATATTAGTCATGTTTAATAACATCTCTTATTTGATTAATATTATATAACTAAGTGGTTAATAAATCCAAGGATTTAATCTCTTTTGTTTACTAATTCCATATTCACCATAATCAATGTTCTAAAATTGTGGTGAACCCGTAGTCAACTATATTTATTTTAGTGAACTAGGTTTATTTTAGGGTTTATAATTTTTATTTTAAGATTTATATACCTTAGTTTTATAATATCAATCCCCTGTGTTTAATATTATTCCCTTGGGTTTATAAGACATTGGAGTTTTAGAATTATTCCCTGGGGTTTATTTTTCCCTTGGGTTTATAATATCGATCCATTAGGTTTATTAATGTAAAGTTTGTATTCCTTGCTTATAATATTATTCATCGGGATTATAATATTAATAATAGGGTTTAATAGAAATCCCTTCAGTTTATAATCATGGTTAGCCATGGTCCAATGTGACATTGTAACAAAGGTTGTGTGAATATGAAAATCAACCATGGTGTACCATGGTCAACCATAGTCTACGTCGCATTGTGCCAAATATTGTCTCAATATGAAAAGCAAGCATGGTCAAGCATGGTAAACCATGTATATTTTTTGGTTTATAATATTTATATTAGGTTTTATATGCCTTGGTTTTATAGCATTTATCCCTTGAGTTAAATATTATTCCCTTGGGTTTTGAGTATTAACCCTTTTGGTTCATAATACCAATCCCTTATATTTATTAATTTAAAAATTCGTATTCCTAGGACTTAATATTATTAATAGGATTTATAATATTAATCCTTGGGTCTAATATAAATCCCCTTGGTTTATGATCATGGTCAACCATGGTCCAATGTCACATTGTGACAAAGATTTTCTCAATATGAAAATCAACCATGGTCCAACATTGCATTGTAACAAAAGATTGTCTGCATATGAAAATAAATCATGGTCAACCATGTTGCAATGTTGCATTGTGAAAAAGATTGTCTCAACATGAAAATCAACCATGGTTAACCATGATAATTTTAGGGTTTACAATATTTATCTTAGGGTTTATATATCTTGGGTTATTTATCCCTTGTGTGTAATATTATTACCTTGGGTGTTTAGTATTGATCCCTTGGGTTTATTAATCTAAGGGTTCATATTCCTAGGGTGTACTATTATTCATAGGGTTAATAATATTAATCCTTGGGTTTACTATAAATCTCATGGATTTATTTAATTACATTGGGTTGATAATATTCATCCTTTTGGTTTAATATTACTCCAAACAATAGTCAATCATAGTCAACTATTGTCAACCATGTTTACTTTAGGGTTTATAATATTAATCCCTTGGATATAATATCCTTGGTCAACCATGTTGCAATGTCACATTGTGACAAATATTGTCTCAATATGAAAATCAACCATGGTCAACCATGACAATTTTAGGGTTTACTTCCCATGGGAGACAATTTTAGGGTTTACCTCCCATGGGTTTACAATATCAATCCTTTGGGGTTATTAATCTAAGGGTCCATATTCCTCTGGTGTAATATTATTCATATGGTTCATAATATTAATACTTGGGTTTAATATAAATCTCATTGATTTAATTAATCAAATGGATTGTCTCAATATGAAAATATCCCATGGTCAACCATGATAATTGTATGGTTTTCAATATCTATTTTAGGGTTTATATACCTTAGATTTATAGTATTTATCCCTTGATTGTAATATTATTCCCTTGGAGTTTAGTATTGATCCCTTGGGTTTATTATTCCCATGGGTTTATGATATAATTCCATTGGTTTTATTAATCTAAAGGTTCATATTCTTAGGGTGTACTATTATTCACGGGGTTTGTTATACCTTAGGAAACCAATTTCCTAGCTATGTAGAAATTGTTCTTAAGACATTAATGTTTATAATTATTGTCACTTAATTGTATGTTGTATTGTCTAATGAAGGACATGAAAGACTTGGTTTTAAGCCCTCAATACTTAAGTGACATGAAAATGTCAAAATTCTATTTGATTGCTGAATATAATTGATGAATGAAGAAAGCTTGAAGAAGTCATAGACAATATGTTGTTTTACGCAGAATCTACTATCTGTAACACTTGGAGAAGTTAAAAATAATATGTTGTCTTGCACAAAACTACGATCTGTAACTTAGAAGAATTGTAGAGGTGGGAACTTCAAGTGTAGGAGCGCTCTTTAAAGGGATTTTAACTTCATTTACACAAGAAAATAAATACCTGCAACTTCATTACCATAATTGAATGAAGAAAACATTTAATGACACATAACAGAGAAGTCACAAAATCATACCCAACAATGTCTGGAAAACTTCTGATTCTTTCATTAATCAACAGTTTTATCAAGAATATAGAGGCCTAGTCTGTAGGTTCTCCAACGTTCGAACGTCTTCTCTGTAAATTTTCCTCTTTTTATACATTATGAGACACTTGGTAATCACCAAAACTGTCAAACTACTTAACTATTCTCCTAACTATCTAAAGTAAAAGTTATTATAGAACATTACATAGAGGGTAAAAGACACCTCATTCTCAAGAAAATAAAATAACAGGAAGTAACAAAAATTAGTAGGTAATGGCTATTCGTTGTTTGAATCAATGGCTGGAGTAAACCCGACCAATCACCTTTCCTTTGGAATTTTAGTCATCTGCCTCTAACTTTAGTCATTTTGCTAACATAGTGAAATTGATTGATTTACATAGAATATGGAAAACCTCAGTTACCATGGAACTCAAAGAATTAAAACTTTGGTTCATAAACCTGTCGCATCCACCTGAGCTGTACGCGAACATTGTTCGGTCATCCTTCAATGGACAGTGTGATGCCTCAGAAATCATGAAACTTTAAACCTATTTGAACAAAAGTTTATTGCATCCATTTTTTCAACGCCACTTTGACCCCAATAAGGACCCGATAGGAAATAAAACTTCCAATTAATTACTTATTGGATCCGATTTTAAAGATAAAACCCGAATACTTTTCGACGCGATATCTGTCGGATCTAGTATCTTTTGATGGATGGCTGCAATTTGCCTGGACTTCAATGAATTAAACTGTATTTCATACATCATCGCGTCCAATTTCTGAAATAAACCTTATTGTAGTTAACCATGTGATTACCATCAGATCTATGGCATGTTGATCGAACGGCCTAGATCTTATCGCGGGCTTCTCACATTTGTGGGGGTAAAGAATGTATGGGAGCTTCAACGAGGTTGAACCCCCATAGTAATTTCAGGCCACACATTGTGGTCAGCCATGCTAACATGACGGTCAACTGTGGGGGTTGAGCTTTAATTAATATTCATGCTCATTTCTTCCCCTTAGCACACCTCAACGTAGTTATCATGCTATCACTTGATCGTGCCTCTTGAACCTGCATGACCTTTAGACAATGGTCAGGCCCATTTCCTTTTGATTTTATTTATTTTTAAATAATTACATACATAATATTTGATTTTTTGTTTTTTATTTATTTATTTATTTTTATTTTTAAATATTATCAAGTAACCTCAAGTGAGAATGAACGCTACAACATCTGGCTCCATCTGGGGATAGTGTTTTTGCCACAGAAGCACTAAGAACAACATATTAATGCCTTCTCCTCAGGCATGGAGTCATATATTACTTTGCCGAACTCAATTGTGTGGAAATTTGTGCAGTGAATCCACTCCGGTATCTACAATGATAGGACGCTTGTGCTTTAGAAATGGAAATATTGCTTGAGGTACTGCCAATTGACAGGCAGTTGTAGAGTTTCACCATCAAGATTCTTTGAAATGAACACTTGAGCATTGTCTGTTATGTCTTTGACAGGGCATCCAAGTCTGTTGAACATGATTTCCTCATATGTCTTGAGAAACTCATAAGACCAATCCAAAACATCAGTGTATTTCCTGAAAAGCTTATTATATCTCTCCTTATAAATACGTGAAACTTCCTTGAACAATTTGACCAGCTTGGGCTCCTTCTGGATTCCAATATTGTGATCTTGAATTTGTTCATCTTGTGAAAGGAAACCATCACTTGTTCCTTCTTTAGAATAGGCTCCATCAAAGAAGCACTTACAAATCCCTTCTTTTTGCAACTATGTATTTACACAGGTTGAAGTAAGATACCTCTAGTTATCTTTAGCCAATTCTGCATTGTCATGCAACATGAAGCAAGAAAAGTCATCTTTTTCCTGGCTATATACAGGTGAATTACTTGCTTCGTTATTTGTGATTGTTCTAATAAATCTTGCTTCTCTATACAACCACCTTTATTCCCCACCCAAAATTTTTATGACAACATAAGAAAAATATAGTTTCAAAACACCACCCAATTTATCCCCCCATGACCTAGATATTAACATTCAAAACCTAGCAGGAATATCCACTACCACTACATCCATTACCAAACTTTTTGTTGGAATCTGGGCTAGTGACACCACCATATCTTTAATGCCCCCCAAACACTTGACCTTATATGAATCAAAAGAATACAAGTCTCTGTAAGGTTTAGTAACTTGTAGGTTTATTAGTTTCATCACTGATAATGGCATAAGGTTATGTGAGGCTCCTGAATCAAACATAAAGTTGTGCAAGAGTAAATCATAAACCAATAAATAAATGTAGAAAGGAGGTGTTGAAGAATCTACCTCCTCCACATGTGAACCAAAAACAGCTACTACTTTATCTTCTTGCAAATTCACAATGTCATTTATATTCACATTCTAAGATAGATTGATAAACTCTGTAATTTCTCTTTGATAAGTTGTTGTTTTAACCAACTCTGTGAGGTGTACCTGAATTCTCATCTTTTCTAACCCTTTAGTAAAACTAAACACATGTCTCTATTTAGTATTCCTTTCATTCTCATCTTCACTTTTCTTCATGACTGAAATCTCTTGTGGAATGGAAACAAGTTTCTCTAAAGGAATTTTTTCACTTTTGTCTTGAGAGGACTCACCTTGAAGCATTTAAGTCTTGCTACTTGTATTCTGCTACTGATTTCCTTTATTCAATTGTTTTACAAGTTATGGTTCTTGTTCTTGTGGAGTCGCCTTTTGTAAGGGAGCTGGAACTTGCTGCTCACCTTCATCTTCTTGACTTCTAGATCTTTTCCTTCTCAATTCATATTTCTTATGTAGTTCTGTCTGCATAAAATCAGAAAACCGCTTCCAACATTCATCAATTTCATTATCATCATAGATGGCATCTGTTTCACAATATTATCTTCCCTCAACACCTAGTTCATCTTCATCTACTACATACAATGTGAAAATATGGTCATCATGATCCTTGGAATGCTCTGGTACTCCGTCAAGATTTCCCTCTATATACAGTGGTTCTTGAATCTGATCTTGATCTTTTCTCTCCTTCTGCAAAATTTGCAGAGGTTGTCTTCTATATTGAGGATTAAGATTTCTATTTTTTGGTACTTGTCCCTAAAAATTCTTACTCTCTAATTCCAATTTAATCAATTTGTTACATAAATTTCTAATTACATTGTTCATATCCTCTAATGTTTGATCTTGAGAGGATTCTACTTTAGCCTTTCCCTTATCTTGGATAGGTTGTGCATCTCGTGTTTTACCTGCAGCCACCCTCTTCTACCTCTAATGCATCTGTTCAGATCTAATCAAGGGCTGGGGATCTCCTCCCCCTCAATGTGAATCCAAAATTTGACTCAAAAGGCCCTGCAAAAGGTATTTTTGCACCAGCAGGAGGGGGCTTAATTTCCATTGGAAGAATATTGTACAATTTATTGAACCTTGTGATGAATTCAACAACACCTTGATCAAATTTCTTCTTGATAGCATTAAACTCTATGAGTGAATACCCATGGTCTCTTTTTTCTCCCCATCTCTGGGTGAACAGGCACTCCATCTCTTCCCATGTTGTAATAGAGTTATTAGGAAGCCCTTTAAACCATTTTCTTGCTTCTCCATCCAAGGATTGGACAAAAAGTCTTAGAACAACATCCAAGTGTTCAACATTTAGGTTTTTTGTGAAATTACAAAATACTGATATATGATTCTCTGTTGTTTGTTCATCCCTCTAAAATGAGGAGTAATCTTCAAGTATTCTTGTGGCATTTTATTCAACTATTGTGGCAATTGAATAGGTGCATACCTATTCATAAAAAATGCAGGTGCTACCATATTTTCTCCTGAATTTACTGAACCTTGATTACCAGCAAATGTGGAACCTGACTAAGGAGTAAATGGAGCGTGCAAAGGTGGTAATGAAGTTATAGATTCAGGTTGAATAACTATAGCAGATAATGAAAAACTAACAAAC
Source organism: Pinus tabuliformis (assembly GCA_031772625.1). Lineage (NCBI taxonomy): Eukaryota > Viridiplantae > Streptophyta > Pinopsida > Pinales > Pinaceae > Pinus > Pinus tabuliformis. The sequence goes on along the minus strand of CM062808.1, from coordinate 652,917,877 downwards.
TCTAAGGACTGCTCTTGGCAGTTGGGTTCTTGAAATGAAGATGATGTAAAAGTGACCCTTGATCAGATGAATGCTTCGGTGAGAGATGTGATGAATTGTTGCCTGATGTAGAAAATGTAAGGATTGGTGTAAGTGGGGTTTTAGACCTTCCAACCTTCTTAGAAACTAGCCTTTAAGAATTTGAAAGGGCTTAAACTTTCTGTTGTGAGGTGTCTGATCTTGTGTGGGGTCTTCTTGGAGCCCGAGTTATTTCTTTTATCAAAAAATACCAAAAATTTCCTCCTCACTAAACAACAAGAGGAAACTATTGAAAACCCAGCGAAAAGTGTTCTTGTCCTCTCTCCCCAGCGGTGGCGCCAATTAATGTTTTACCTTAAGGAAACAATTTCCTGGCTGTGTAGAACTTGTTCTTAAGACATTAATGTTTATTATTATTGTCACTTATTTGTCACTTAATTGTATGTTGTATTCTAAAATGAAGGATCTGAGAGACTTGGTTTTAAACCCTCAATACTTAGGTTACATGAAAATATCAGAATTCCATTTGATTACTAAATATAAATGATGAATGAAGAAATCTTGAAGAAGTCATAGACAATATGTTGTTCTACACAGAATCTACTATCTATGACACTTGAAGAAGTTAAAGATAATATGTTGTCTTACACAAAAACTACTATCTGAAACATAGAAGAATTGCAGAGGCGGGAACTTCAAGTATAGGAACGCTCTTTTAAGGGATTTTAACTTCATTTACATAAGAAAATAAAGACCTACAGTTCCATTACCATACTTAAAGGAAGAAAACATTTAATGACACATAAGAGAGAAGTCACAAAATCATAACCAACAATGTGTGGAAAACTTCTGATTCTTTCATTAATCAACAATTTTATCAAGAATACAGAGGCCTAATCTCCAGGTTCTCCAAAGTTTGAACCTCTTCTCTATAAATTTTCCTCTTTTTATACATTATGAGACAGTTAGTAATCGCCAAAACTGTCAAACTACTTAACTATTTTCCTAGTTGTCTAAAGTAAAAGTTATTACAGAACATTACATAGAGGGTAAAAGACACCTCATTCTCAAGAAAATAAAATAACAGGAAGTAACAAAATTTAGTAGCCAATGGCTATTTGATATTCGAATGAGTGGTTGGAGTAAACCCAACCAATCACCTTTCCTTTCGAATTTTAGTCATTTGCCTCTAACTTTCCTCATTTTGCTAAAATAGCGAAATTGATTAATTTACACAGAATATGGAAAACCTTCGGTTACCACGAAACTCAAAGAATTAAAGCTCTTGTTCATAAACCTGTCATGTCCACCTGAAATATACATGATCACTGTCCAATCACCCCTTTAATGGACGTTCCGATGCCTAGGAACTCACGAAACTTTAAACCTATTTGAACAAAACTTTATCGCGTCTGCTTTTCAACACCACTTTGACTCTCATACGGACCCGATAGGAAATAAAAATTCCAATTAATGATTTATCAGGTTCTATTTTAAAGATAAAACTTGATTAATTTCTGACCCAATATCCGTTAGATCCCGACTCTTTCGATGGACAACTACAATTGGCCCGGACTTCAGCGAATTAAACTGTATTTCATACATCATCGCCAAGGATAATTTTAGGGGCGAATGTTCGCCCTTTGGCGAAATTAAGGGATTTAAATTTTTAGTGGGCGAATATTTTGTATCATAGTACATTTTTACAAATCACCTCAAATAGCCCACCTTATTTTAAGGGAGAGGGTAAAAAAGGTAGATTTAGCCCTTGAAATTAGGAGTTACAACCTTCCATTCGCCCATTTTCAAGAATAGGTTTTATTTAAGTGAATCCATTCGCCCATTTTCAAGAATAGGTTTTACTTAAGTGAATCCTATGGGCCAAATACCATATTTATAAAAGAGGTATGGTAAATTAATAAAAATATAAATAAATGAGAGGTATGGTAAATAAATAAAACATTTTTTATATTTACTCCATAAGTCACCTTATATACATGTAAGGGTGTAAACAAATAAAAATATAAGTAAAGTGGAGGTGTGGTAAATAAATAAAATGTCTTTTTATACTTACTCAAAAGGTGTGGTAAATAAATAAAAATATAAATAAACTAGATGTATCGTAAATAAATAAAACCTCTTTTTATATTTAGTCCATAACCCTCATTCTATTTATGAAGACTCAAGAAAGAGGTTTTATTTAAGCGAATCCTATGGGCCAAATACCATATTTGTAAAAGAGGTATGGTAAATTAATAAAAATATAAATAAACGAGAGGTATGGTAAACAAATAAAACATTTTTTTATATTTACTCCATAAGTCACCTTATATTTACGAACACTCAAAAAATGGGTTATATTTAGGCGAAACCTATGGCCAAAATACTATGGGACAAATAGACTAGATTGTTATTAATACCATGCAAAAAACCATTATTAACCCTAATATTAGAATTAGTAAAATTATTAACCCTAATATTAGAATTAATAAAAATAAAAATGGCACATGGTATTGACCCATGGTATTCACCAGAATGGCACATGGTATTAACCCATGGTATTCACGTGGAATGTAGCCTATTTAAATGGGGGAATTAAACTAGCATGTAGCCTATGCTAAGATTCACTAGGACTTTACAAAGTTTTATTATTTAGTGAAAGACTCGCGAAGATCTTACAAGATTTAATAATTGAGTAAAATATTCGCCATGCCTGGTGAGAGATTCGCCAAAAAATTATATATACATATTATATTATTGATAAAATCGCCTTCCATTTTTCCTATATACCATGGAGATTCGCCCATTTATTATATTTATAAATTTTGGGGGGGTTCTTAAAATTTTCCTTGATCATCGCGTTTGATTTCCGAAATAAAACCTCTTCCAGTTAACCACACGATTACTGTTGGATCTATGGCCTATTGATCAGACGACCTAGATCTTCTCGTGGGTTTCTTACATTCATGGGGGTAAAGAATGTACGGGAGCTTCAATGAGGTTGAACCCCCAAATTATTTTCAGGCCACAAATTGCGGTTGACCATTCTAACATCACGGTCAACTACAGGGGTTGAGCTTTAATTAATCTTCGTGCTCATTGCTTCCCCGCATCACACCTCAACGTACTTATCAAGCTATCACTTGATCGCACCTCTTGAACTTGGATGACCTTTAGACAATGGGTTGGGCCCATTGTCTTTTGATTTTATTTTTTTAAATAATTACATGCATAATATTTGATTTTATGTTTTTTTTTTAAATATTATCAAGTAACCTCAAGTGAGAACGAATGCTACAACAGGGTTCATAATATTAATCCTTAGGTTTAATATCAATCCCATGAATTTAAATAATTAAATTGGGTTGATAATATTCATCCATTGGGTTTAATATTACTCTCAACCATATTCAACCATAGTTAACCATATTCAACCATGTTTATTTTAGGGTTTATAATATTTATTGTAGGAATTATATAACTTAGGTTTATAATATTAATCCCTTGGGTGTAATATTATTCCATTAAGTTTATAAAATTTTGGGGTTTTATAATTAATCCTTGGGTTCAATAATAATCCTTTGGTCTAATATAAATCCCCTTGGTTTATAATCATGGTCTACCATGGTCTAACGTAACATTGTGACAAACATTTTCTCAATATGAAAATCAACCATGGCCCAACATTGCATTGTGACAAAAGATTGTCTGCATATGAAAATAAATCATTGTCAAGCATGGTCAACCATGGCCCAACATCACATTTTGATAAAGATTGTCTCAATATGAAAATCAACCATGGTCAACCATGATAATTTTATGGTTTACAATATTTATCTTAGGGTTTATATATCTTCGGTTTATAATATTTATGCCTTTTGTGCAATATTATTACCTTGGGTGTTTAGTATTGATCCCTTGGGATTATTATTCCTGTGGGTTTATAATATCAATCCCTTAGGTTTATTAATATAAGGGGTCATATTCATAGGGTGTACTATTATTCATATGGTTCATAATATTAATACATGGGTTTAATATAAATCTCATAAATCTCCAAAAAATAGTCAACCATGGCCAACCATATTAACCATAGTCAACCATATTTATTTTATTCAGGCATGTTTATTTTAGCGTTTATAATATTTGTTTTATGGCTTGTATACCTTGAGACTATAATATTAATCCCTTGGATATAATGTCCATGATCAACCATGTTGCATCATCGCATTGTGACAAAGATTGTTTCAATATGAAAATCAACCATGGTCAACAATGATATTTATGTTTGGGTTTATTTACCTTGAGTTTATAATATTAATCCCTTGGGTTTAATATTATTCACTTGGTTTGTAACCCTTTGGGATATTAGTATTAACACCATAGGTTTGTTATTCCGTTGGGTTTCTAATATCAATATATTGGGTTTATTAATCTAAGGATTCATATACATAGGTTATAATATTATTCATAGGGTTTATAGTATTATACATAGGGTTTAATATAAATCACTTGGGTTTATAACCATTTTCAACAGTAGTCCAATGTCACATTATGACAAAGATTGTCTCAAGATAAAAATCAACCATGGTCAACCATATTCAACCATGGTAAAAAATGGTAAACCATTGGGTTTATTCATAGGGTTTATAATATTAATACTTAGGTTTAATATAAATTCCCTGCATTGATAATCATTATCAACCTTAGTCAATCATAGTCCAACGTCACATCATGCCAAAGATTGTCTCAATATGAAAATGAACCATTATTAATCATCAGTAACCATGGTCAACAATGGTAAACCATTATCAAGAATGGTAAACCTTTGTGAAGAATGGTAAAACATTGTCAATCATTGTAGATCATGGTGAATCATGGTTAGCCATCGTCCTATGTCACATTGTGACAAACATTGTGTCAATATGAAAGTCAACCATGGTCCAGCGTCACATTGTGACAAAGATTGTCTCAATATGAAATCAACCTTGGTAAATCTTAGTTAACCATGTTTATTTTAGGGTTTATAATATTTATTTTAGAGTTTATTTACCTTGGGTTTATAATATTAATCCCTTGGGTTTAATATTATTCCCTTGGGTTTATTATTTCATTTGGTTTATAATATCAATCTCTTGGGTTTATGATTCCCTTGGGTTTATAATATTAATACCTTGGGCTTATTAATCCAAGGGTTCATATTCCTAGGTTATAATATTATTCATAGGGTTTATAATATTAATCATACTGTTTGATAAAAATCCTTTGGGTTTATAATCATTATCAACGATGGCCAACCATGGTCCAATGTGTCATTGTGAGAAATATTGTGTAAATATAAAAATCAACCATGGTCGACCATAGTCCAACGTCACATTTTGACAATTATTGTCTCAATATGAAAATCAACCATGATCAACCATGGTAAATGATGGTCCAACTTCGTGTTGTGCCAAAGATTAACTTAATATGAAAATCAACCATGGTAAACCACAGTTAACCATGTTTATTTTAGAGTTTATAATATTTATCTAAGTGCTTATATACCTTGGGTTTATAATATTAATCCCTTGGATTTAATATTATTCCCTTGGGTTTATAATCCATTGGGGTTTTGGTATTAAACCCTTGGGTTTATAATATCAATCCCTTGGGTTTATTAATTTAAGGGTTCATATTCCTAGACAAAGATTGTCTTAATACGAAATTGAACCATGGTCAACTGTTGTCAACAATGGTAAACCATTGCGAATCATAGTAAACCGTGGTAAATCATGGTTGACTATGGTCAACCATGGTCGAATGTCACATTCATCTGAAAAATTTTCAAGCATTGCATTGTGACAACCATTGTCTCGATGCGGTAATTAATCTAATAATTGTTGCAATGTTATATTTCATTGAAATTTCTTTAATGTTGTAATGTGATATTTGAAAATTGGGGTTTAATATTAGGTTTCTAATAATGTGTTTAATATTATATTTATAATTTTAGAGTTTAATATTGGGATTATAACATTGGGGTTTTTATTATTGATTTTAATATTAATCCTAGGGTTTGTAATATTAATCCTACTATTTATATTAATCCCTTGGGTTTATTAATCTCTTAGGTTTATCAATCCCTTAGGATGATTAATTGCTTGGGTTTATGATATTGAGACAATCCTTCTCATTTGAGAAAGATTGTCTAAATATGAAAATCAACCATGGTCTACCATGGTCAACCATGGTCCAACATCACATTATGACAAAGATTGTCTCAATATGAAAGTGAATCATCATCAACCATAGTTAATGATGGTCCAACACAGCATTGTGGCAAATATTAGCTCAATAAAAAAATCAACTATGGTACATCATAGTTAACGATGTTTATTTTAGGGTTTATAATATTAATCCCTTGGGTTTACATTATTCCCTTCGGGTTTTAGTATTAACCCCTTAGGTTTATAATATCAATCCCTTGGGTTTTATAATATCAATGCCTTGGGTTCATTTTCATATTAAGACAAAGATTGTCTTAATGTGAAAATGAACCATGGTCAACTGTTGTAAACAATGGTAAACCATTGTTACTCATCGTCAACCATAGTCAATCATGGTCAACAATGGTTGAATGTCACATTTGTCGGAAAATCTGTCAAGCATTGCATTGTCATAAACATTTTCTCAATGCAATAATCAATCTAATAATCGTCAACCAATGTTATATTTCATTGAAATTTATTCAATGTTGTAATGTGACATTAGAAAATTGGGGTTTAATATTAGGGTTTCAAATATGAGGTTTATAATATTGTGTTTAATATTAGATTTATTGTTTTAGAGTTTAATATTGGGATTATAGTATTAGGGTTTTTATTATTGGGTTTAATATTAATCGCAGGGTTTTAGTATAAATTCCTTGGGTTTATTGTTTCTTTGGGTTTATAATATCAATTGCTCGGGTTTATTATTCCTCGGCCAACGATGGTTTGTTATGAAGTCAACCATGATCAACCATGCTCCAACATGGGATTGTGATAAGGATTGTGTCAATATGAAAATCAACGATGGTAAATCATGTTTATTTTAGTGTTTATAATATTTATCTTAGGGTTTATATATCTTGGGTTTATAATATTAGTCCCTTGGGTTTAATATTATTCCCTTGGGTTTATAACCCCTTGGGGTTTCAGTATTAATCCCTTGGGTTTATTATTCCTTTGGGTTTATAATATCAATTCCTTGGGTTTATTATTACCTTAGGTTTTTAATATCAATCCCTTGGGTTTATTATTACCTTGCGAATTGTCACCAGGATTATCTCACCACAAAAATAAAATATGTTTGTCTTAGTGTTTGTAGTATTTATATTAGGGTTTACCAATGTTGGGTTTATAATATTAGTGTCTTGGGTTTAATATTATTGCCTTGGGTTGATAATCCCTTGGGGTTTTAGTATTAATCCCTTGGGTTTATTATTAACTTGGGTCTATAATATCAATCATGGTCAGTTTTATTAATCTCTTGTGTTTGTAATATCGATCCCTTGCACTTTTTGATCCCTTAGGTTTTTAATATTTATCCCTTGGGTTCACTAATTCCTTGGGTTTATAATATTAAACAGTTGGGTTTATTAGCTCCTTGGGTTTATACTATTAATAATCCCTTTAGTTTACTATTCCCTTGAGTTTAAAATAATAATTATTAGGATTTATTAATTCAACCATCTTTATTTTAGTATTTTTAATATTTGTCTTACGGTTTTTATGCCTTGGGTTTATAATATTAGTCCCTTGGGTTTAATATTATTCCCTTAGGTTCATAATCCCTTGAGGTTTTAGTATTAATCTCTTGGGTTTATTGTTCCTTCGGGTTTATAATATGAATCACTTTGGTTTATTATTCCCTAGTCAACCATGGTTTATTAGGATTTGAACCATGGTCATCCATGTTCCAACATGAAATTTTGATAAGGATTGTCTCAATATGAAAATCAAACGATGGTCAATCATGTTTATTTTAGTGTTTATAATATTTATCTTAGGGTTTATATACGTTGGCTTTATAATATTAGTCCCTTGGGTTTAATATTATTCCCTTGGGTTTATTATTCCTTTGGGTTTATAACATCAATATTTTGGGTTTATTATTCCATTAGGTTTATAATATCAATCATGGCCAACCATTGTCAGTCATATCCAACCATAGTCAACCATGGTTAAATGTTGCATTGTGACAACGATTGTGTGACCATGAAAATAAGCCATGTTTATTTTAGAGTTTGTATTATTTATATTAGGGTTACCAATGTTGGGTTTATAATCCCTTGGGGTTTTAGTATTAATCGCTTGGGTTTATGTTTCCCTTGGGTTCATAATATCAATCACTCAGGTTTATTATTAACTTCGATTTATAATATCAATCATGCTCAACCATGGTCAACTTTGGTCAATCATGGTCGGATCTCTCATTATGACAAAAATTGCCTCCACATAGAGTTTATATACCTTGGATTTATAATATTAGTCCCTTAGGTTTAATATTATTCCCTTAGGTTCATAATCCATTGGGGTTTGCGTATTAATCCCTTGGGTTTATTGTTCCTTTGGGTTTATAATATTAGTCACTTGGGGTTTGTTATTCCCTGGTCAACCATGGTCTAACATGGAATTGTGATAAGCATTGTCTCAATATGAAAATCAACAATGGTGAATCATTTTTATTTTAGTGTTTATAATATTTATCTTAGGTTTTATATACATTGGGTTTATAATACTAGTCTATTGGGTTTGATATTATTCCATTGGGCTCATAATCCTTTAGGGTTTTAGTATTAATCCCGTGTCTTTATTATTCACTTATCACAATTCTAATTATTATTAGACCATTGTTGTTATTATGAGTTAATATTATTATTATAATAATATAGTGATAATTAAAATAAATTATTATAATAATAATATAATATAATTATTAGTGAATCATAGTCAACCATGCTCCAATGTCACTTTGTGAAAAAGGTTGTCTCAATATGAAAATCAACCATCACCAACCACGGTCGTTGATGGTCCAACATCACATTGTGACAAAGAATTAATTATTATTATGTAAAGCTGAATTAATTATTAAATTTTTATTTAATTGATTAATATTCATATTATAGCTCATGGGGCTTTGGATTGACGATGAATGGGTGCATTGTTAAGGTACTCCTTGCGATAGGTCACTGGTTCAAATCCCTCCTGGGTGCTTACGTAGCAAATATTTTTTTATTAATATTCATATTATTATTGTTTAATAATATTTAATTAAGAAAATATTATTATTGTTTAGGAATAATAAACTATTTAACTATTATTTATTAATTTTTATTATTAATATTATTATTTTTATTATAACTTATAAAATAAAATAAAAATATTTATATTTTTCCTGAAAACACTATTAAAATTTATTTACTTTTTAATAAATAAGTAATTATTTATTTGCATTTTATAAAAAAATTAATAAAAATTTATTATTGTTATTATTATTATTATTGTTATTAAATAATTATTGTTATGAAGATCATTACTGTTAATTAATATTGTTAATATTATTATGAGTTATTATTTTTATTAATTAATATTATTAATATTATTATTGAGTTAATATTATTATTATAATATTAATATAATAATCATAAATATATAAATATATAAGAATATGATTGTTATTATTTATATGGTTGGTTTTTAAAAAATACACATAATAATTATTAGTGTTGTTGATATAGCCTATCAGTGTATATCAACCACATTGGTAAATGTGGTTGTGCTAATTGTACATCTAACAAACAAATGCAATCATGGATAACTGCCCCACCAAGTCCAGTCATGCAATTTTTACTTCTGTAAATATCTATAATTCATATTAATTTAGCAACTTTACCTTTTTAAGGGAATGAATTTCACTTAGATATGGTAAAATGCATTATGATATTTTGTATATTTTACATACTTTGTAGATGAAGGAAGTACACTTTTCAATTGGAGTTATTTTAGGTGGTTGGTAGAATGGTTGTTATCTTCTCCACTTAGGTACAAATTCTCCCTAGTGACATGATGAGCTATAATGCCTTGATAAATATTGTTCTAATGGTCTCATGCCTGTGAATATTTTTGTATTTCCTTTGAACCTTCTCAACCCTTATAGCTAGGGAAAATTTTACCGGTTAATATTTATAGGTGGGCTAATTCTGCATCATTTTTCAAAAACAAAGATTCGTCATTTTCCATATTTTCTAAAAACTAGTATAGATCCATATTAACTATCGATTGACCAACATCCAAGAGGGATCAAATATCATTATGTGCAAACCTATTTTTACAATGAAAAGCCCGAAAAAATATTTACACGTAATAGAATAATACCTTTTCGTGCATATGTGATCAAAATAAATCTATAGTGGTTTTCTATTTATCTTTCAATATAGACCATATGTAATTTTTCATTGGTTAAACTATATTTTTGAATCATTGGTTATTATTAATATTTTATTTTAAAAATTGAATAGTTACAAAATTTTCTCTTATTAAAAAGTATCTAAATTATTTTAGCATTAAAATATTTTAGTAAGATAAAAATTAACACATACACACTTTCTATCCATCTATATCTATGTATATGTATGCCATATTAAAATATATTAGTCAATATGGATATTCAAACAATTTATTTATCTATTATATTAAAATATTTATAAGATTTCTTTTTTTAATTTTAATTACTTTATCTCTGTAAATTTATATAAATATATATGATTTAACATAAACATTGAAATATTTTATTTATTATTAGAAGATTGAAATGAAATATCAACCAACTAATTCAACACAATAAGAATGTGATTATTAATGTTTTATAATGCTTTTAATTAAAATTAACCAAATATGTAAAATCATTTATGTTTCTATTACAGTCAAAAATGTTTTCCATTTAAATTATTATTTTAAGGAAGACATGTTAACTCCAAGTTGAGCATAGACCGAATTACACATCACCCTCATCTTGGATTGCAGAATATGCATGTTGGCTCAATTATTTTACCTTAAAAATCACCAATATTTTATCAATACAATATAAAATAGTTATAAATTTGAATCATTTTACAAAAATATTACCAAACATTTTATAGTATACATGTTTGGAACTATTAAAATTCGCCAGAATTTCTAAACTTCAACATGAATTTTTATGTTAAAATTTTCCACTCTTAAATAAATATACTTTATACTTTTAGATTATCCTAATACTAAAAACCTCACTCTAACCATGTAACCATATATTTAACCATATATTGAAGGGAGAATAATTTATTTCCCAAAATAAAATAAAAATATAGACTTATTTCACCAAATTACAAAATCACCCCACGCTATTGGTATGGTCTCAAATGGAATTGTAACATATATTTTTGATGACAGATAGAACAACAATTATCTCACTCTTGATATACGAGGAGGGAACATGTAATGCTTTCTTCTTTTCTTAGAAAAGCTAATGCATGCCGAGCATTGTCTTCAATGCTCTATATTAAAATTCCTTTTTTATCTTTTATGCTTTTATCTTTTATGCTCCTACATTGATGACAAGAAAATAGAGGTAGTCAAAGTGTCACTATTTAAATTTGAAAATTTTGTATGTTATTGCATTTCAAATATCATTAATGATAATTATTACTATTATTTTGTGAATTTTTGTGAACTTCCATAACGAATCTGTAGTATTCATATCGAGTAATCTGAGATTACATTTAAAATTCTCTTTCGATAATAGAAATTTTTAGTATCTTTAAATTTTTGCTATAATTAAAGCCAAACTAAATTTTCTATTTAGTGATTCTAGCTAATTATAATTTAAAATTTCAAACCTATTTTAAAAATTCTGTAATTAACTTTTACGTCATGTGACATAGTGGATTTGGGATATGGAGGGATATGGTGTTGTATACGAGTGTGGTCCACAATTTACGTGAAGTTTATATTGCATTTGCATATAGGAATGAGTCAATAGTTGTGGCAAGCAATTTGACATGATTTCCCTTTCCCTCGTTGTTTTGCTAGGATAGTATACTACCATTCAAATATTTGCTTAATCCATAGAATACCTTAACTTCTTGTTATGGTGTGAGTGAGAAGATAAATACCCTAAGCCCTTGTTATGGTACGAGTGAGAAGATAAATCTCTTATGTTTGAGTAGAAATGTGAAAAACTTATGGTAGGAGTAAGAAGATAACTCTCTGATGTTTGAGTAGAAATCTGCAAAACTTAGATGGATGATCACACACATAGGTAGCCGAAGGTTGTTGCGAGGCTTGACTAGAATAAATGAAAAATATTTTCAATGGAATAAGCTTGAATATTTTGGCATAAAAAAAACCTTTGTAGTAGTGTCCATAGTTTTTGGTAGGATGGTAATGGAACAATTCTCAACTTTGCATGCATAATTGCTGGTAGGATGGTGAAGGTGCAACTCTCAATTTTGTAGGTGAACGACATAGTTATGTTGTGGAAGAAAATCTACATGCAAAAAATATTTTAGTAAATTGAGTTACCCATTTGGAGAGAGTTTTAACTCTCAATATTAATAGGTTCATGTTTATCCTAATACATTTCTTCTAGTTCTTCTTTCCCTATTTTTCCAATCTTCTGTGGAAGATTCTCTAATGCTTCTTACAAATTCTACTTAGTGATTATATTTGTTGTTCTAGCCTTATTGAAATTGAGTAAAAGCAAAACCAATAATGAAAGAAGGAAGGGATATTGAATATAAGTGGTGTACCTTCTAGATGATATTGTCCCTATTTTTGAATGATAAACATGTGATAAATGGGAAGGAGATGATTAAAAGGGACGGGAAAACCTCTAATGGAGAAAGGAATAGAATCTTTCAATCTAAATATAATTAATTAAACTACTAATCATGATAGTTGGTCTTAGGGAAAAGGAGGGTGAGGTTCACTAATACAAAATGGTTAATTAGTTACTAAAAAATGACTAAAAGTTTCATAGATGACCATTTTTCAATCGGTGACCAATAGTAGCTAATTTACATTATCTTATAATGTGACCAACTTTTATTCATTTTTAACTTAGTCATTAATTGGTTGTCTCAATTTTATCATATAGTAATATATTTAGTCATTAATTTGGTCATTAATTTAGTCATTATTTGTTACAATTAATGACCAAATATACAACACAATATATTACTATATGATCATCCGTGAAAACCAATTAATGACAAAAGAAATATGACCAAAATGTTGGTCGTATTATAAGATACTTAAAATTAGCTATTAATAGTCATATATATGAAAAATTTAGTTATCGTTTGAAAAAAAATAATGACCAAAGAAATAGGACTAACTTTTGGTCATGTTATAAGATACTGTAAATTAGCTACTAATAGTCATATATATGCAAAATTTAGTCACCATTAATAAAAAAATTATCATTTGTAGTATTTATTTATCATTTTTTGGTAGTTCCATATTCATTATATAAACAACTAACTTAGTAGTTTATATTCACTTCATTTTCTATCATCAATAATTATTATAAACAATTAATTTAGTCGTATATTCATTTTATGTGTTCATTATTAGTCAACATAAATTAATTATTATGATTTTGCGACTAAATTAAAATAAATGTCATATAATGCACATGTTCATCTAATTTAAAAACACAAAGTTACACATGTTTATTACAATACTAAATAATATCCAATACAACTATAAATAAATTGAACCACATATATTATATTATATGAAATTTCAAGTATTACAATATGAGTTTTCAAATTACTATTGGTTCGACTACAATTTACACATGAAATAGTGTTTCATCACTTCAAAACATTATTACTATTTTGTCAAGGCATTGTAGGTGAATTCACCAACTCTAAAGACTTGACCATCAGTCTATATGTGATGCAGAATCATATAGCTCAACAATTTCATTATGTTTTACTTAACTTAGGGGTCTTGTGTTTTCAAGGAAGTTGGATTCCTATGTATGTAATCATTAAGGTTTTGAGTGGTTAAAGTAAGAATTAATTAGATATTGTGAGGATAATTGTAAATGCTCTCAAATGTAGGATAACATGAGTGATTAATGATGATGAGAGAGTTATAAATCAATTGTAACTCTTATTGGTTTCATGATTCAAGGAGCTAGAGAGGACTCTTAGGGATAAGTAGGAGTTAAAATTGGACATAGAGGATATTGAGGAGCTAGTTCAGCAGATTAATGATATGAACCAGAATTAGTTCAACAAAACCTTTTTGTATAAATGTAAGCCTAAAAGGCATAGAGAGGAAGAAGGTAGAGGAGTACACAGTGAGTAGCTAGTGAGTCAAAGAGTCAGATTGTAAGCCTACAAGTAAGAGAAAAAAGACCATTGATTAGAAAATCAGGTCAGAGAGAGACTCTTGTGTAAATACTCATTTATTAATACAAACAACTCGATTCAGAGTTTGTACATTGTGTACTATGTAATTGAATTATAATTTGTGTGTAGCTAGAGTGATTTTGCATAGCTTATGTTGCAGGTACAGAACGAGAGGTGAATTATAGAGAACAGTACCAGAACAACTTCCAACTGTGGTTGGGTAGAAGTTGTTGAGGCAACTCCACAATTGTGATTGTGTGTAGAGTTGTCTTAGAGATAACAATTCCAGTAAAAGAAGTGTTCGGTAGAATTGTTAGTCAACAAGAGGTTCGAGGAGAGAAACATATAGCTTGTGTTATGGCTTTGTATATAGGAAGAAGCCTTTAGTGCTACAATGAAGGTGGAAGAGAATAAAGGCATGAGTGGACTTAAGTTAAGGAGAGAGCCGTGGGAGAATAGTGAGGGACCAGAATCCTGAAGGAAGCAGAAAACACAGAAGACATTGAAGAAACAACATAAACTCAAAGTAAAGAGCAATGCGGGTAGGAAATTACGGGATTCCTTGATCATAGTTGAAGTCTCGTAGTAAATCTTAACCATCGATTACAAAAGTCAATGCTCACATCACAGTCAACTACGGGATTACATGAGTTGATAACTTGTGTGCTAGTTGAAGGGCTGCAGATCGTAGGATTTAAGAGCCTCCGTCATCCAATAGATATCAGGCTGTAAAGAGATTGAACGTTAACTGCAAAGGTAGACCCGAACTTTTATAAATCAGGAATTTATAATTCTCATCGACTCCGCAAAAGCGTTAAACATAGGGTAAGTGGTCCACCCGATATCATTGTGGACTGTTAGATCAAGCAGATCTTGATCAATGGTTATAAAGCATCAAGCTAGTTCATTGATTAGGAAATGGTGCAGCCGTTGGATCGAGAGTAAGATCGATGGTGGAGATTGAAGCAAAAAGAAATTGGAAAAGGCGAACCCTAGGAGGTTATCAGAGCGGTTTTAATTTATTTGAAGTCGGATTGTGTTATTGCATGTTGCAAGCAAGAGGTAATGAAGGCACATGATAGTTTGATACGATATTGCGACAACCGTTGATTTGGTGAATGAAATCAATGGTGGGGAATGGCAATCGCATATCAAAAGTTAAGAGTCCTAAATGCATGTTCTATTGAATTCTTTGAACTCCTCGATTTCAATTGGGATAAAGGAAAGCATCAGGTAATGTGCGAAGACATAAGAAAAGGATAAAAGGAATGGTTTACGTGTGTTGTGTAATATTTCTATTATGTAAACATTATAATAGAAATAAAGTGCCAATAGGAAGTTTATGGGTAAGTCTGTGAATAACCATATTTATAAAGTGGGGTTGGTTATATATGTGTGGGCTTAAGGATTGATTAAATTTTAGATGAAGGGTTGAGTTATAAACTCCCGATAGAAATATAGATGAAGGGTTAGACTATAGAAAGTCTAATGAAATGTTTCCTCATCAAGTTTAAATGAAGGGGACTTAAACCTTAGCTTTTGAAGGTTTGGTCAAAGAAGGTCATTTAAATTCCTGGGATGAATGAGATTATGCATTTTATATGCATACTGTGGTTACAGCGGAGCCTAATGAAATGTTTCTGTATGAAGTATAAATGAAGGGGCCTTAACCTTAGATTATGAAGGTTTGACCAAGCAGGTCAATGAAATTCCTGGGACGAATGAAATTATGCATTTTTATATGCATACTGTGGGTATAGCGGGTTTATTCCTACATCAGAGTGGTATCAAATCTAGTTAAAGCTCTTTTTAATTAAAGCAAAATTATGCAGAATACAAGTGTGATTGCAAAAGAAAGAGGAGATCAGGTTATTTGAATATGATAAGTGGAAGGCATGAGATAAGATGAGAGTAAGTGATATTCTTAAGAATACATTGCAGAAGCATAAGGAAATCAAAATGATGTTTGTTTTATTGAGGAAAGTGGAGGTTCACTAGAATGTGAAGAATGGATGGAGGCTGCTTGTGAAGCCATGTAGTGTAGAATCTAACTGAAGGTTGGACAGAGAGGATAAGAGTGTTCTCAGAAGGAAGCTTGGAAGAAAGCTTTTGAAATCTTGGGAATGATCTTTGGTTTGAATAACATTCATACACAAGTGATAGCAAAGGAAGGTGAGAATATTGCAACAACCTAGAGCAAGGAGTGCTCAATTGGTTCCAGAGGAAAGAACCAGAGAAATGCTAACAGATTGAGCTCAGAGGAGAGAATATTAGTGAGGCATATGTAGCAAGAAGGAGACTTGTTAATGCAGATGTATTGTTGTTGCCACTCACAAAAGAAATTCCACAAAGGATGTGGGTAGAGTTGCTAAGGGATGAAGAAAGTTGGTAAGAGTTTCTGAGTGAAAGAAGAGGTGGTCAAAACCTAGTACTTCATTGTAATTGAAGTACAAGAGGATAGTTGTGTTCTTAAATGGTGCAGATGAGTTGAAGCCTAGAAGGAGTAGAGAGAAGTGCTCAAAAGAGGTTTTAGAGAATAGAGAACCAAGTGCTTGCCAAGAAACCAAGTACAAAGGAAGCTTGGTGAGGTAAGTGGTAACTGGGAGGACTTGCTGTTGCAGAGGCTTTAATGCAGCTCATAGTATGTGAGTGAGGAACTCATGGTGATAGAGAGGAAGATGACTGCTAATAGTAATAACAAAGATAAAAAAGGTTCTGAGGAAGACCACAACAGAAGAAAAGTGAAGAAAGAGAATGCCAAGGTAAATGGCAAGAAGATGAGTCAAGAGGAAATTGACAAAGAGATTGTTGAGATGAAAGGACAATTCAATGTATTAAGGATGATACTTGAGGATATCCAATGACAAGGTTGGGTCTTGAGGGAAAACCTAGTGAAGTGGCATTAGTTACAAAGAAGGCTACAACAGAGGCAAATGAGGTGGTTGGTGGAAGAACTCAGAGAAGCTGAGTTGGAAATGGAGGTGTCCATTCAAGAAACAGAACAAGGTGAAGTTCTGGGTGAAGATGAAGACTAGAGATCTGTGGAAGATCTTATGGATCATATGAAGGATTCAAAACAACAAGGAGATATGATGACTGAAGCATCAAGAGAGACCACAAGGTCTTATGTTTCTAAAATTGATAGTTTGTGTATGATTGCAGGTATTGGAGGAGATGAGCAACTTTTTGAAGATGTCTTCAGAATAAATGAAGATGTAGAAGTAAAATGTGACAAAAAAAAATTCTCTGAAGAGGAATAATTTGACTGGATGCAGCAGGAAGAGTCTATGGATGAGTTACTCAATGAGAAAAGACAGTCATTTAATCTATCATAGAGATGGAAGATTGGGATCTTACTCTGATGAAGAATGAAGGAATATTGTCTCAGAGAAGTAATCTAATGAATTTGATTAATGTTATTGATGAAGAAAAAATACAGCAGAATGCAGATGATGAGACAAGGATAGCTCTGGAAGAAGGGTTACAGAGGAACCAACAACTACAAAGTGAAGGTAACTAGTAGAATATTAAAGGAAAATTTAAAGAAGAGACTATGTTAGCTGAAAAATAGTAAAGGACCATCATTCCATCATGATGATATGCATAGTGGAGATAACTAGGGAAACTGTTGAGGCAGTCAATAAAGAAGAAGGACTAAACTCTCATCAAAGGATCAGTGAATGGGAGACAAAATTAGAGCTACTGGAGAAATGGCTGAAGGAACCAGTAGGGAAGAAAGAACTTGATGAAGATTGCAAAGGATATGAAAGAGAGGAAGAGGAAAGTGTCTAGCAAAGAAGGGAGTTGGAAAAGCAAAGAATATATACTCAGCATAGATTGCTGAAAAAGGAAGGCAAAGAAGTTGTCATGAATGACAATCATAAAGAAAAGGAGATGGAAATGAAAGTTCAACAAATTTACATTACAGAAGAAGGAGTTCATTATTGTGAACCAGAGTAGAGAGATATCATTGAAGAATATGATATGGAGGAGATTTTAAATCAACATACTGATGTGCTAACAATGTAATTGAAGGAAAAGCTAGAGCCGCATACTGAGATGTTGCCAGAGAAGGAAAAGGTAATGAAGCCTTATATTTTTAATTCTGATAATTGTTTTATGATTATAGGATTTGTTGAAAATGAGACAAACATGTTTCAAATTGAGGAGTCAGTTTTAGAACTGAAGAAGACTCGAAGTTGCGAAGACAGACATGCTGATGATGAAAAAGAAAAGCATGAAGATACTATGCTTGAAGAAGTTAAATTAATTGTTAGAATCAATCAAGAAAGTGAAGGACAATTACTGAGGGTTGTCAAGGAAGAAGAAGGAAAATATGTTGGAACTGATGAACAACATAGTGATGTATTTGAGCGGCATCAAGTAAAAAGGAAATTGGAGGACAATTTACTTTTTGAAAATAAATTTATAGATATGGAACAGAGGTTGTTTGGACAACAACAAGAGGGAAAGGATGAAAGAACAGTAGTAAGGATCCAACAAATTCAAAGAGAAGATAGTAAAGAGTAGTGGATAGAGTACAACAACAATTGGCAAAGTAATTATCAGTCAAAAAATAAATTGGACATAGAGATTGAAAGAATAATAAGATTGATGATGAAGGTGCCTCAGAAAAACAACATTAAGAAGACCAAGGAGTAACAACATTGTGAAAGCATAGCTAGTGGAGAAAAAAACATAAAGTGTGGAAACATGGAGAACAACAACAAACAACATCAACAACCAAAGGCAAATTACTGAACAAAGTATGGGATCTAGGGAGACAAAGGACAAAAGCACATGATGAGGAGATCATGATTGTTTTAACCTTCGGAGTCTAATGCAGTGGCATACAACGCAACAATTTAATTATGTTTTAGTTAACATAGGGGGTCTTGTGTTTTCAAGGAAGTTTGATTCCTATATATGTAATCATTAATGTTTTGAGTGGTTAAAGTAAGAATTAATTAGATATTCTGAGGATTGTTGTAAATGCCCTCGAATGTAGGAGAACATGAGTGATTAATGATGACGAGAGAGTTAGAAATCAATTGTAACTCTTATTGGTCTCATGATCCGAGGAGCTAAAGAGGGCACTTAGGGATAAGTAGGAGTTAAAAGTGGACTTAGAGGATATTGAGGAGTTAATTCAGTAGATTAACGATCTGAACTAGAATTAGTTCAACAGAACCTTTTTGTATAAATGTAAGCCTAAAAGGCATAGAAAGGAAAAAGGTAGAGGAGTAGATAGTGAGTAGCTAGTGAGTCAAAGAGTCAGATTGTAAGCCTATGGGCAAGAGAAGAAATGCCATTGATCGGAAAATTAGGCTAGAGAGAGCGACTCTTGTGTAAATAATCATTTATTAATACAAACAACTCGATTCAGAGTTTGTACAATGTGTACTGTGTAATTGAATTATAATCTATGTGTGGCTAGAGTGATTCTGTGTAACTTATGTTGCAGGTGCAGAAAGAGAGGTGAATTACAGAGAACAGTAACATAACAACTTCCAACTGTGGTTGCGTAGAGTTGTCCTAGAGATAACAATTCCAACAAAAGAAGTGTTGGGTAGAATTGTTAGTTAGCAAGAGGTTCAAGGAGATAACCATATAGCCTGTGTTACAAATTTGTATACAGGAAGAAGCCTTTAGTGCTCCAGTGAAGGTGGAAGAGCATAAAGGTGTGAGTGGACATAAGTTGAGGAGAGATTTGTGGCAGAATAGTGAGGGACCAGAATCCTAAAGGAAGCCGAAAACACAGAAGACATTAAAGAAATGGCATAAACTCAAAGTGAAGAGCAGCGGGGGTAGGAGAGTATGAGATGCCTTGATCGTGGTTGAAGTCTTGTAGTAAATCTTAGGCGTTGATCACAAAAGTCAATGCTCACACCATAGTCAATTGCAGGATTAAGAGCCCTTTTGAAACCCCGCGTTTGTGATTGCGATAAAGGAAAGCATCAAGTAATGTGTGAAGACTGAGGAAAAGGCAAAAAGGTATGGTTTACGTGTGTTGTGGAATATTCCTATTATGTAAACATTATAATAGAAATAAAGAGTCGATAGGAAGTTTATGGGTAAGTCCATGAATAACCATAGTTATAGAGTGGGGTTGGCTATATATGTGCAGGATTAAGGATTGATTAAAGTTTATATGAAGGGTTGAGTTATAAAGTCCCTATAGAAAGATAGATGAAGGGTTAGACTATAGAAAGTCTAATGAAACGTTTTTGCATGAGGTTTAAATCAAGGTTCTTGAACCTTAGCTTATGAAGATTTGACCAAGCAGGTCAATGAAATTCCTGGGATTAATGACATTATGAATTTTTATATGCATACTATGGGTATAGCGGGTTTAGTTTCGAAAGGACTCTTCATAATCTAGTGTTTGGAATTCCTAACTTGCGGGATGAGATCACGCTTTCCATCGTTGATTTCATCCACCTGATCAACAGCTGCACCTTTTCTTGGTCAATGAACTAGCTTGATGAGTTTTAGTCGTTGATCAAGATTTGCTTGATTCAATTGTCGACAATGATATTAGATGGATCACTTACCCAACATTTAACACCTTTTCGGAGCCGATGGGAATTCACCACCTCTAAATACTTTACTATCAATCTGTATGTTTGTGTCTCATGTGGGATATTGGCTTTAAGGGTATCAGTAAACTGATTCTCTTCTCTCTTTCTTTTTTCACTTGTCACTCCATTGTTATTGTTCTCTTTCTTCAATTCCTGCTTCTTACCATCAATATTGAGTTCATATTCTAAAAATGAAAGAAAATACAATGCAGAGTATGATACATGAAAGACAATGAACATTGGAATATAAACTAAAGTAGACTACAAAGGATTTGTACGACATATACCTCAACATCAGCAATGTCAATGCCATTTTTACCCTAGAAAAGTAAGAACTTCAAACAAATTTTCTTCATTTGGGTGATAGGTTTTAATTGGGCGATAGTGGCCACTATGCAACTAGATGACCTATATAAACAAATCAAATAAAATGTCACCATAGAAAACAACACCTTAGGAACTTAGTATTCAACCTTGAAGAAAAGCTTAGGCACAATCATCATAACTAAGTTACATGCTAGAAATATCAAAAAATAGATAACTTGTGAAAACAAATGGAAAAAAAAGATTTGTATAAAAAATCTCCTAATTTCTTGTCTTAAAAGAGT
The DNA here is from genome assembly GCA_031772625.1 of Pinus tabuliformis. Taxonomy (NCBI): domain Eukaryota; kingdom Viridiplantae; phylum Streptophyta; class Pinopsida; order Pinales; family Pinaceae; genus Pinus; species Pinus tabuliformis. Next base: position 652,896,245 of record CM062808.1, on the reverse strand, counting down.
CAACTTCCTTAAATTGGGGATAATTTTTCCCACCTCAAAATTTCTTGTCTATTATCACCTATGTTTTTAGGATCATAAGATTGATGCAACATTGCATTGGATTGTGGAGACAAAATGATTGAACATTCCAAGATGAATACCTCACATGGTGGAATGAATGTGCTATATGTGAGCAGTGTCAAAACCTTAGGGAAGAATAATAGGAAGGCCAAAGAGAATATATCAACATAGGTCTATTGAAAGAAAAATTTCAATCTCAAAATGGCTAGTGGGAATACATTTTGGTGGATAGGTATCACACTCTGAGAGATAATTGTCTAATACAATGGAAAGTGTACATATATTGTCACAATGCCTCTCACAGTCAGAACCTATAGTTGTGTCCTATAATATTAATCATATTATAATATTTAATTATAAAATTATGAATATCAAATAATTTTTAGTTTGAATTATTAGTCTGAAATTGCATTTTTGGTATTTCTGTATACATGAAAATTTTCGAGAAAAGGTACTTTTTGTGACCAATTAATTTCGAGTGAATTTAAATACACAAGAAATTATGGTGCCTCGGTGGTTCTCTAGTGGTTATCCACTCATTGTACCAATTTCTCCCATGTCCTCTACTGCTTTTGGTGAAGTCCTCTTTGATGATGTCCAATGCCAATGCAATGGACATTAATCCTAGATGTTTATTTAGCCAAAGTGATGCTCCACAAGTAACAACCAAAAAGTAGGCTCAAATATATTATTGGGGGCCAAAATTCAGTAATTATATGACAAGCCAAGAAACACTGCACGTTAATCATCTTCCCTTTAATATTGATTAATAATTTCTTTGCATGATCATGTAAGACTAGAGTGTCAAGTAGGGACATTTAAAGTTATTCACCCATCAATATCACCTTTGAGAGTGCTTAATAGTTAATACTTCCTATTACACAGAGTAGAACACCAACTTCAAGGATAGGAATATAAACACGATAAACATGAAATTAGAAGGAATGCTAGGAATTCAAATGCGACTAATCTTGAGTCAAGAAAAGAGCAAACCCTTCACATTAGCAAGGCATTCTTAGGCACTAAAACATAAAATCATTCCATTGCATCCTTTTCACCTTTTCTTTAATTTCCTTAATTGAGAGCACAACTTTCAGAACCCAAAAAAAAAAAAATATCGAAAAAGGTCTCAAAACCCTAACAAATGCTCAAGTGATTGTCGTATCAATTAAACAGAAAGGAAATCATTCGATATGCTTCCAACTTGCTGAAGAGATTGAATAATGTGAATATTTATCATCCCTTGGTCCAAATAAAATTGTAATCTATGTGTTCCAATAAAGTAATCACTTTCCCTCCAAGATAGTTAAGAGATCAATTTCGAGAAGGGCTTCTAGAAGCACTGGGATAATAGAAAGGAAATTAACTAGGAGGAAAATTAACCACTTTAGTGGGTTCTCAAAAATATTTGAAGGTGACTAAAAATGATTTTATACTCTCTCCACATATTTTAAAACACTAACCCTTCAACCGCATCTCATTTATTTTCCACCTTTTTGTAATTCTTATTTCTTTGACCAAGAATAGAGCATTCATAAATATTCTCATGAAAGAGGACTTTTCATAATCAGGTAATAAGTTGGGCTCTAACAAATCAAAAATTTCATGTAGTGAATAAATATTACATGGTAGATTCCAATGATTGAAATGACAACTTTATTCTTAATCTCATTACAACAAAAACAAATTCAACGCTAACTTGTTGGGATCTAACAAATAAAGAATTTGGTGCAGTAAAGAAAACTTACATTGTAGATCTCAATTATTTTCAATGAAAACTTTATTCTTGATCTTATTACAACATAGATAAATTTAATAGTACATAAATATTACTTTATCTGAGAAAAATTTGAACACATTTCGATATTTCATACAAAATATAACGATACAATTTATCAGTAGGAGATGAGAAAGTTATCTACATGTAGCACGAGACATTGGGGAATAGTGTTATTGAGACACCATCTCATGGCATTAGAATCATTTAGATAGATAGTGTTTTAGGGAGACCTTGCAGCACCTATTCAGCACTAGACTTAGGCTTCAAACTCATCAATTGATGTACTTCAGTAGCGAATTCTAGTGGGATCCCATTAAATACAACTCGACAAAATCCATTTATGATAGTTATCACTACCTTCTCTGGATCTATCATCCTCTAAAAATAGAATAATTGATCTTCTCAATTTTTGAGGTACTTCATGTTCAACATGGGTTATTAGGTTCTTCACCTAGAAAAGGTTGCAAATATTAGATGCATAATGGAAACAAGCATGCAATTAAAAATTTCTCTTAAAGTCTCCTACATGAAATATAAAAAACCATCTACTTAAAACATGATATACGGTCGTAACAGAAACCTGCCCAAGATCCTACTTAAAAATTCAAAATGTTGCAAATAGGATATGTCTTAAACAATATGCATTATTTAATTGCATAATCACACTAAACTAGACAAACCTTTAAAATGTTGAAAAGTGTGAAAAAAATGGAGTTAATATCCCACTTAAAAATTCAAAATGTTGCAAATAGGAGATTTTTTAAGCAATATGGATTATTTAATAGCATAATCATACTTAACTAGACAAACCTTTAAAATGTTGAAAAGTGTGAAAAAACTGGAGTTGGAATATTATAGTTACGTCATGGTAAATATAGCTACCTGAAATGTAATTTCTATATAACATTTGAAATAAGCTTTTTTAGATATTTAAGAGACTAAGCCTTTTTTATCTTTGGTTAATAACTTAATACCCCACCAAAAATAACAATAGTTCTGAATTGGTTCTTCACCAACCAAGGGGAGTGAAAATGCTTACTTATTCTCGTGTCACATTTCTGATATTTTATTTTGTGTGGATCTAAGCTACGTTTAAGGTAACTTCTACATATTTGACAATTTTAAATGTTAAAAAATACTCAAACTGAAGTTATACAATTAACATATGCACACTAAAATACCATATGCATCATATATAAGTAATATGAATTTTACATGTTATATTAAGACAAACTTTACATATTTGATAATTTTAAATCTAAAAAATTACCCAAACTGAAGTTATAAAATTAACATATGCACAATAAGATACAATATGCATCAGCTGTAAGTAATATGAAGTTTACATGTTATATTAAGACAAATGTTTTCTGATCTCATTAACTCTTATCTTATAGATTGTGATGGATATATATTTTAAAATTATGAGCCAGCATTGTCATATCTTATTATTAATGATGGATATAGGTCTTAAAAGCATCAAACCTCTTTGTTATTTTATGTACGGTCAATTGAAATGGAAGTGCTCTTAATTTTATTCAATATTGTCTTGTACAACTAGAAATAAAATGATGAGGGGAATGTTTCTAGTGATTTTGAAACTTGTTTTAATTACCTAATTTAGCAGAAATCCAGATTTGTCATTAAACCCTCAACTCTAGATGAAAACTCCTCTTTGATCATATAAACCATCAAATCCATGTTTTCATTATGCATAATCATTAAACCCTCAACTCTAGATGAAAATGATTCTTTGATCATATAAACCCTCGAATTTTTTTACTCATAAGAAAGAAGTTCATGTTTAGTAAAAAAAAAACCTCTTTGATGACCAAGAACTCTTCAATGTCCAAATTCATATATTTTATGACCAAGAACTCTCTCGAGTCAAAATTCATACCCATGTAAACATGGACAAAATCTCCATGCCCAATGAGCTTTACCTTCCTCCACTTGATTTTTGATTCTCTCCTAAGTTATTTCCCATGAAAATTCCATCTACGCTTCGCATCCCATGAAATCCATAGATCACCTTGATTTCCTTCCTTATCGTGGCATTTCCACGTAGATATCAAAAATGAAGAACAAAATGCAGTGCTACAATGTGATGTTGTAACTTGTGGACATTTTATTTGAGCCCAACATCAAACTTGAAATGAAAAATAAAATAAATATTTATTCTCGAATTTCCATGGAGATATCAACAAGGTAGATAAAAATGAAGTGCTACAATGTGATGTTGTAACTTGTGAACATTTTATTTGAACCCAATGTTAAACTTGAAATGAAAAAGAAAATAGATATTTATAATCTAAAAATTAAAAGAAATATTTAAAATAGACAAATAAAAGATATAAATTGCATTGGGGTTAAATGATTTATTTAAAAAAAAATTGTGCTAGAGTCTAAATTAAAAAGAAGAACAAGAAGTTAAAAGTGATAATGGGACGAGTGTAAACATTTAAATAATGGGTCAATTAATAATAAAAAGTTAAAATAATAAAAATGATAAAATTCAATTTGTTATATTTTGATTTTGTTATTAACTGAAATATTTAAAATAGATAAATAAAAGATATAAATTGCATTGGGGTTAAATGATTTATTTAAAAAAAAAAAATTGTGCTAGAGTCTAAATTAAAAAGAAGAACAAGAAGTTAAAAGTGATAATGGGACGAGTGTAAACATTTAAATAATGGGTCAATTAATAATAAAAAGTTAAATTAATAAAAATGATAAAATTCAATTTGTTATATTTTGATTTTGTTATTAACTTATGAATAGGCTTTGTTACAATACCATGGCCTATCAATACCATAAGACCAAAAACCATAACTTATTTCACAACCAAAATATTTTATAACAATATAACAAGATTCTTAACTATGGATATTCACCCCCACATTACTGTAGATATTATTAACTTGTAAAAAATAGTTTTTATTACAATACGATGGGTCAATACCATGGATTATCAATACCACATGCCAAAAAAACATAAATTATTTCACAATAAAAATATTTTAAAATAATATGACAAGATTCTTAACCATGGATATTAAAAATATGACAAGATTCTTAACCATGGTTATTCATGACTAGTTTCCCATTAGAATTATGAGCTTGTAAATAGGTTTTGTTACAATTCCATAGCTTATCAGTGCCACATGCCCAAAAATCATAACTTTCTTTACAATCAAAATATTTTATAACAATATGCCAAGATTGTATTCACCCTCACTTTACCATGGATATTAACCTGTAAATAGGCTTTGTTACAATACCATGGGCCAATACCATGGCTTATCAATACCACTTGCCAAAAAAGAATAAAATATTTCATAGTAAAAATATTTTATTTTAATTTAATTTTATAACATTTTTTTAATTGAAGCTAAAAGGGAAAATGTTAGAATTTGACATATATCTAAACCATCTATCCTCACAACTACTAAAAATATTCTAGTAGAAATTAAATTAAGGTTTTAATAAAATTAAAGAACCAGCATAAAATCATCTTAGCTACGGATCCAATGGACGAGACCAAGAAAAACTGACTAACAATAATATATTAAATATAGTGCATGATTATTTTAATTTTATCATTATTTTTCTTTCTTTTACATGATTGATACAAAACATAGGTTTAATATTCTACAACCAATTAAGGTTTTTTAATTTAGATAATTTCTTAAACACAATATAATGTGATCAAATTTAATAGAGAGTTGGGGGTGGGGTGGAAGGGGGAGAGAGGGAGGGAGATAATGAAAAAGTTGGAGGGAAGAGAAAGAGAGAAAGCGAGAGTGATGGGGGAGAGAGAGAGTTACATGTGAGAGAGGGAGTGAGAGGGAGGAAGATAGAGAAGGAGAGAGGGAGAGACACAGAGAGAGATGGAGTTGGAGAGGGAGAGAGAGGGAGGAAAGAACAAATACATAGAGTGATAGAGGTGGAGAAAGAGAGAGGGAGTAAGAAGGGAGAGATCGAGAAAGAGTGAGGGAGAGAGGAGAGGAGGGAATAGAGAGCAAAGGAGAGGAGAGAGATAGGGAGAGAAGGGAAAGGGAGAGAGATGGAGTCATAGACATGGATGAGAGAGAGATAAGGAGAGGGGGAGGGATACAGTGATAGAGTTTGATGGAATAGATAGAGAGAGGTAGACTGATTGGGGGGGAGAGATAGAGGGATTTGGGAGAGAAGGGACGGAGAAGAAGGAAGAAAGAGATGCAATTGAATGGGGTAGGAGAGGAAGGGGACAAGAAAGACATAGAGGGATAAAGGTGGAGAGAGAGGGGGTGACAATGAAGCCATGGAGAGAGAGTGAGGGATATAGGAGAGTGGGAGGAAATAAAGAGAAGGAGAGAGATAGAGAGGGAGAGAAGGGTAAGAGATAGAGATAGAGAGAGAGAGAGAGAAGGGGAAAAGAGGGAGATGAATAGTGTGTATGTTTGCGGGGTAGGATAGATAGAGGGAATAACAAAGAGATGCAAATAAAAATATAGATATTTATATATATTATTATATAACCAACCTAGATCCATATTAACCCTAGATCTATTAAGTGCTGAGAGGGATCCAATCTCTCGAGGTGTAAACCTTTCGTCAAGTTTTGCACTAAAAGTAGAAGTTTGCACCTCGAGAGATTGGATCCCTCTCAGCGCTTGATATATCCAGGCTTAACATGGATCTAGGATGATTAATATGAAATTAAAGTGGTTGTTATTTGATATTATAGTATTAAATATTAAAATTTCTCTTCGAATTAATTTCAAATTGGAACTAGATCTAATTAGATTCAATGAATAGATTTTAAAAAAATACATAAAACAATTTTTTTTATTAATTTTTTTTTTTAAATTATAAATTCTGAGAGATAAATAATGCAATGTTGGCTAACCTATACACCATGTGGGGGTGAAGAAGTGTTTGAGGAAGGATAACCTTTCAGCCAATCTTTAACAACCTTTCAATCCCCTATCATTTGTAAGTTAGATTGCTTCACACAATTAAAATGACTAACATAAGTAACTGATTAATTAATATTATTGTAGTACTTGTTATGTAGTCGCATTTTTGTTCCTAGACTAAATTAGTCATTCATGTTAGTCATTTTTAGTTGTATTACTTATTAACTAGTCATATATTTTAACCAACAACTAAATTAGTGATTTATGTTAGTCGTTTTTAGTTGCCTCACTTAATATTTCTCGTTTTTGGTAGTATTTCACTTGGAAAAGTGTGGTGACTAACGTTTTTAGTCACCTAGCCACTAATTTCTCATTCTCTACTAGTGGTGGAACAAGAAAAGGTAGGGATATTAATATTCGTAATGGTTTTTGAAGATAGAAAGTAGAAAAATTTCCCGCTTATTTATCAAACAGAAATAGAAAAACACCATTTCTACTCATGGGCATACCAGTCTAATTCTAAAGCTAATGTCTTGACCCATAGATTTAGTTTCATTTCACTAATATTGAGGAAACCTTCCTATATTTCAAATCATTGATCAATGAAGCTTATTGAGGAAAAGGAAGAACCTCTTCATTATATTGAGAAAATAACAATTCTTCAATAATAAGCTATGCTAGATCATCCTCGACATTTTTGAGTGGTGAAAGAATTGAGGATGCTTACTCATGCCTTTGTTGTGATCGAAACATGGTTGATTTATTGATATTTTGTACTCTGATTCTTCATTTATTATTGATAAGGTAAATAAATTTTCCCTGTCTCAATCTTGGGAACAACCGTCATTCTACTATATAATGCTAAATCATGGTAAATAAAAAATATGAAATAATGTTGAATAGAAGGAAAACTTTTGTTCTTTAAACTTTCAAATAAGATCAGATTCTATAATAATATATGTCAGTTAATTCTAAAAATTTATACATATATTTATGTATGTATGTATGTATGGGTTATATTCTTTCTAACTTAAATATTTTCCAAGGCACTTGTGGCATCACATTGAGAGGTTTTGTATTTTCGACAAAAATTGTAGTAATGGATATTATTGTTTAAATAGTATATACACATGTTCATATTCCATAAAACACTACAATGTTGGGTACTCATTCCATTCTAGCCACCAGGAAATATTTATAATGTCCATCCATTTTCATACAAGTAATCAATCGAATAAATTAATAAATTCAAGGCTTGGAATCTAGGAATTGCTTCAGTTTCCATCCATATGCCTTAGTATGCTTATGTAGGCTTAGCTTTACTTTTTTTAGAATGTCCCCTTAGGGACCATTCTCACATTTCAATGTTTGTATCCACATTAGTAAGTAGTCTCCTCAATTTCATTACGTATTCATTTGTTTACATTCAATCGATGAGAAGCCATTTGTTTTATTAGTCCCTGCCAAGTCCCTGCCATCTGGCATCCGGCAGGGACTATTGTAATCGTTCAATGCCGACTTAGCATTAGTTGAGTGCTTTCCCCATCTATTATTAGTCGCTTATACTAAAGTCCTGTGAGGTCTTCTGTGCACATACCCAAAGTCGAATTCGGCCTTAATGTTTCTCATCTTATTTGGCCTCTTCCCGAGGCGGAAGAGGCCCGAACATAGGTTAAATTGGAAATTATGGCCAGTTTCGTTATCCCTGACCGTCAACCGTTAGCGTTAATGCTAGCATTAATTCGCTATTTGGTAAACAGGTTTCGTTATTTCGTAAAGTATATGCTATGGTTGCAGGGTATTAACAGGTGTTGTCGTGTTGTTGCAGGGTATTAACAGCTGCATCGCTGTCTCTCGGCTGGCATTGACGGGTGGGTAATGAGGTTCTATAAGGGTTTTCTCTCAGAGCCTCGACTGAGTTTGTTTGAGCTGCCGAAGGTTTACAGGGTCCTTGTTCTTCATGACTGATTATCCACGGCGACGATTACAGAGCGCGCGCACAGTGAAATCCTGCGGCAGGTATCGTGGGACAGGGTCGGAAAAGGCGTGAAGAAGGAACAATCAAGGATCCAAGCCCTTCCCATATTGTAACAATTCGAGAGCCGGGAAGTTCTATATAAGACGAGAGTCTATATGCACTGAGCAAAGGCCTGTTATGGACCAGCGAATTTGATTGTCCAGCCCAAACGGGGTACATGGTAACTAGGAGACGTACCGAGGACGGTTAGGCTCTGAAGAGAAGCCAGGCGTACTGATTTGAAACCGCCTGAACCTTAATCCTTTCGGTTACAAACCCTACAGTTATCAGTGCGAACCACAACAGCCAGACTTCAGAGATCTGGAGTGCTTGGGTGCATGGGATGGGTGCCTAATGAAAGGAAAGACTTTCAGTTTCACAGCTCAGTTCGACGATAACAGTAGCAGCTTTACGAATCTGTTATTTCAGGGCGGAGGTCAGTCATCGAATCAGCAAGAGACGGGGCAAGTGGATTTGATGACCAAACATCACCTGGCTGAGCACTGGATCGGTAAAGATGAGGTCACGGTTTTTCCTCTGGTGAAACTCTATACTTTCTCCCTGGCTTGTGAATTGTTCGATAGTATATATAATTCAGACGACCAAGCACGGCTTTCGCATCATTTTATGGCGCTGCAGAAGGGACTGTTGCAAATTCCTCTAGATCTCCCCGGCACTCGATATAACAGAGCCAAACGTGGAGTCAATGCCATTCGTGAACAGCTTGAGGGCATTATTCGTGAGAGGAAAATTGCATTGGAGGAGGGAAAAGCTTCTCCTGAGCAAGATCTATTGTCTTTCTTGCTCTCTAATGTGGACAAAAATGGTGAATCTCTCACACACGACGAGATTAAGGACAATATCCTTCTCCTTATATTTGCAGGTCATGACACTAGCAGTTCTACATTAACTGTGTTGCTCAAATTTTTGGCGGAGAACCCTGACTCGACAAAACCCCACGCGGGCACCGGCGGGTGCACAGTGAAATCCCGCGGCAGGTATCGTGGGACAGGGTCGGAAAAGGTGTGAAGAAGGAAGCCGAGTGGGATCGAGATGGCGACCTAAACATGGAAGTGGGGGTTGAGGGGCCGGGAGCAGCCAGGACTGAGAGCTGGGTGGCAAATGCGGTTGAGAAGGAAGACTTAGCATTATAAGAAATTCAGAAGGTATTTTCATTGGACCATCAGCTTAGCTGATTTGACGGGGGTTAGGGTCATTCAGGGGATATCCTTAACATCTGTTGCGCCCTCACATAGACTGATTTGATGGGGGTTACCTGTCTTGTGTACACATTTCATTCCAGGTGACATTGTGCATGTAGCGTCGGGGCTACGTGTAACGTAATTTTCTTGTTATATAATAAGCTTATACATGATTTCGTCGTTACTTTGCGGCTTGTTATTTCGCTTCGGGTCCAGGTACTCTTTATGTTTTCAGTCCTGAGCTTGTACAGTGCTTCCCTTGTATACGAGTTTGAATTCTTTCATATTCTTTTTTCGTTGGGTCAGGGAGGGTTCTTCATAAGTTACATAAGAATTTTGCTTAAGTTTGCATGTCTCTGGTTGTGTAACTGCATGCATTTCTTTTTTAATGGTACCATAATATTACACGACATCGCAAAAGATAGGCAACTGTTAATTATTGTAGTAGTTTCATGCCTGGGAAGTTCTTAGTTCTGTTAGCATTACAAACGTATTGAGTAGTTATCAAGGCTTTTGTTCTGGTTTGAGTTGTGGAGTGGATTGAACTGGGTTCAGCGTGTGATTTGGCGTTTAGGGCGGTTTCTAGGCACCATTAGTTAATGTTTCACTGATCTGGTCAGCATATTATGCCACTGGGCTTTCAAACCTTAATGCCTTTCTTTTAAGGAGACCACTTGATTTGGCTAAAATAATGTCGATTACCAGCCGTCGGCTGTTTGCAGGCTGACAAAGCCCTTTTGAATTAATGGGCTTTTTGCGGGATTCTTATAGGGTTTTTGTCTAGTTAGACAAGGTTTTCCATACAGGGTTTGGCATAGAGATATTTGCTATACTTTAAGTTTGTTAGTTTGTTTACTGCAGAGAGATCATATAAAAACAATCTTCGTTGTGTCTCAGACTATATTTATAGGAAAGTGGTTTTTATAGACATATATTTGGGATAGACAGGGTTGTATGGTTTTAGGGATAATAGGTCCTTCAGTCCTCTATTGACTTCGAGCAACTAATGTACTCCTACAGGGTTTGGTTAGGGTGAGGGTTTTATGAATCTTCAGGTTTAATGGCATGAGCGATGTGATTTTCTTTACGTTTGCTAGTTTGTCTAGAGATAAAAGCTTATTATAAACAGTCCAAGGAGCATTCTCTGTGTTGATGTTCTTGCAGGTAGACGATAGTGTGGTTGATGGGTAAAGCCATTGTTCTTCTAGGCATTGAAGTTATTCTCTATCCAGTTCCTTGAAAGTCAACGACTACTAAAGAGTCACAGAAGATGTATACTTATTAAATTATTCTGCTGATGGCCACAATTGAAAATTTTTGAGCAGCTTGAACTTACCTGTATACATGTATAAAGCAAAGGCCCTGTCCATCCCGCATTCTCTATCTTACTTCCCTGTATACTGGTATAGAGCAAAGGCCTTGTCCAGCACAAACACTATTTTTATTTTTGTATCGGTCAAAGGATTTAATTGCTTCCCATTACGATATCGTCAAACTCACTGCTATTATGTGCGACTATTAAACAGTCCTGCATTCTCAATCTTACATATTGCTTTTCAGCGAGTGACTAATTTTTCTCAAGCATGCTTTAGGCTCAGTACTGCTTCTGAATCAGCCATGTGAAATTGCTTTCAGCGAGGCTTTGGTTGGGTTATAAATCATACCCAACAAGTTTCACATGGACTGTGACAAGTGACTTTCCACCTCCCATGAAGTGCTTTTCTATCTTCTGTTTAGAAGGTCAGTTACTAATTTCGAATCCCTTGTGAGCATTACTCTTTTTTGCCAAAGCTGAAGGCCTCCTAATTCCCGTAATCAAAGATAGGCAACTGTTAATTATTGTAGTAGTTTCATGCCTGGGAAGTTCTTAGTTCTGTTAGCATTACAAATGTATTGAGTAGTTATCAAGGCTTTTGTTCTAGTTTGAGTTGTGGAGTGGATTGAACTGGGTTCAGCGTGTGATTTGGCGTTTAGGGCGGTTTCTAGGCACCATTAGTTAATGTTTCACTGATCTGGTCAGCATATTATGAGTAGTGGCAAGTTAAACTTGTTGGGTATTCAAACTCACTCACTGGTAGGAGTTTCACGTGTGAATGAAAACCTTTTGGTTTCGGTGGCTTTTTTACTTTGTTATGATATTATTTCTCTATTTCTCATGCTGTCATATTCTACGATTTTCAATTATATGAGTAGCATTTCTCGATTTTGGCTATTGATGATATTAAAGGTCATGCTAAAATCCTACGAAATGATTAAGGGATTTTTGTGACCTGGGTTTAGCTTGGAATTAAATTCTGGAACCATCTCTAGGTTTCCTAGACATTCTCGCTTTATAATTTCTGGTAGACTTTTATTAATATAATTTTTGTGGGGATAAAACCGTGTTTTCAGTTATTAAATTATTTTTGGAAATAAACCATGTTTTCGTTAAGTATTTACAACTTCTTTCATAGTAGCAGGTCTAAAGAAAATTATCCTCACTAGCAGATGGGAATGCAAGTTTGGTTGTAAATTTACCTGTACATTCACTTTACTGTCTACTGTTTACTCTTATGAATATCATAACCTTTTAAGTAAACTAGTTATAACTTTTACTAATAACCAAGGGAGAAGAACCTACTGGCTAACAGATTCTATGCTTTCCATTTTTTGGTAGATCACTATACTAGTTAATCTGGAAATTTCCTTATCTGTATAAGATGATATCGTGACAAGGGTCTGCCACCAGGCTGTGACCTATGTTGCTCTTTTCCTGCCAACGATGAGATTGCTTTGAAATCATGTCTGCCCCCTAGCGAATTTTCCTGATACTATATTTTTCGAGGAAGTGACTATCTAGTCCAAACTAGACTTAGGTCTAGAATGCTACCTGACATGCTACCTTATTTTCTGAGGAAATGACTATTTAGTCCAAATCAGACAATATTTAATTAACATGTAAAGGACAATATTTACATATAACTGTTATTCGTTCCGGCTTGTTTTACCACGCTGTCTCTGGCTTGATAACATAGGGACTTTGGCCTTTAAAATTCATAAATACTCTGTCCCATTAGCCTAACACATTTTATACACATAGGCACCCAGGCCTCAATGGAACTTGGCTCACCAGCTTATTTTGCACTGGCTCATCAACTTAAGTAATACATGTACATTTACAAGATCGTTTGGGATTTTAGTTGTGATACTCTTCCCCCTTATTGTCCTTAGTGCATTATATGCCATGTAACATCCAACTTTTTCCTTTTGAAGCTCTTTTTCTTGCCAGGGACTGACTGCATGCCTTTGTTTTTCAATTGTTGTTGATTAACCATTAAAAAAATGTCCCTGCCATCTGGCATCCGGCAGGGACTATTGTAATCGTTCAATGCCGACTTAGCATTAGTTCAGTGCTTTCCCCGTCTGTTATACGGCACTTATACTAAAGTCTTGTGAGGTGTTCTGTGCACATAACCAAAGTCGGATTCGGCCTTAACCTTTCTCATCTTATTTGGCCTCTTCCCGAGGCGGAAGAGGCCCAACCATGGCTTATATTGGTTTTACGCCTGCTGCATTTTGGCTAACCGTAAACGGGTTTGTTTTAATGTTAACATTAGTTTGAAACATTAAATGTTTGAGATTGGCAGGTAGTTACAAGCAACATATCATAAGTTCATTAGCAATCGCAGGTAATTACAAGTGTGTTTGCATGTGTTACAGGTGGATGATGCAGCGCAGCTGTGCTTTGCTTTATATTCATTGTAGCTTCTATGCTGAGCTTGTATTCTTCATCCCCTCTGTGAAGCTATGCTGAGCTTGTATTCTTCATCCCCTCTTTCGTCTTCCACCTGCTCTTTTGTGCATCTGGAGCTTTTGTTCTGTAAACAAGGTATGCCCTTTTCCAAATCAGAACCTAGTGTGGTCTGTTTGCAGTCCTGACGTTATCCCAACTGGAAGTCCTTTCTTTGGTACACTCCTAAACCTGCTGGTAGATCTGGAGCAAAACACGCCCTTAAACGGTTAAACGGTTACGACTACAAGTCGTCGGCTTCAGGTTCACCCACTGCATACGGCCACGCATTCTGCTATGAGTTCTCTGAGTCTGACTGCACTTCCTGCCTTCTTTCCATCTTTCCATCGGTGCCAGCATCGGGAGCATTTGCAACTTGGCCACTGGCGCTCAAGTTCAACTCACTGACTGTTTCATCAGCTACGAGCAGTACAGCTACTAGCATCTTTTCCATCTAATAATATCTTTATTTAAATAAAAGCCGAAGACTTCTCTGAGCTAGGGAATCTCATCTTTCTAGTCATATTGCTAGTTAGATTGCTATTTACCTCTTCTTCCTCATAAATAAACTATTGCGCAGTCATCTATTTCTATTACACTTCCATGGCGTTACTGCATTTGTTTTTAACATATCAAAATCGTTCTCTCGATTGTTGAAATGAGTATGACATTGAATTCTTCATTTTATTTTACATACATATACAGTAATTTTTCACAAATTCGTTTTAATTTGTACCACAATTTATTTTAATTTTTTCCTCAAGCCCTGGAACAATGACTTTCAGATTGTGTTATTTATTCCTTTTACATTCGTTTTAGATTCACATATTCATCATATTTACTTCATTTAAAATGAATAACAAATATAAGTTTGATATGTATCATAGATCATTATCATTAGTTTTAGTTTTAAATCTGGTTAACTTTAAGTCTACTGATACACATGCAAGAAGATACATAATTTATTTCTAGATTTTCAAGTTCAATAGCCCAATTCAATACATGCTTTCATGAATCATACCTTGATGACCAAATCCGTGCTTACAATATGCAAGTTTTTCATTCACACAGAAGCTGCTCATTACGCCGTTGCCGTCCGCCAACAGTATCCTCCCTTCCTCCTGTATCTCAGCTGTTTGCTGCAACAAGTAAACACAAACTTATATATTCCTGTTCATTTCACAAAATCTAAATATTCAAGCGATATAAATTATGCATATAGATTTACTATCGCTGGTCAAGAAGGGACTCTCTGGTGGCAAGCACACAGTTCATGGCTTCCAGCTACTGTCTATGGAGCCTTGGTCATCTTGCCAAGGCTAGGCAGCTCTTATCCCTTTACCTTGAACATGAATGCCACAACAAACGTAGAGAATAGGGGTGGAATGGCTGCATTGGCCACTGTAGGAGGGAATACTGTAAGAGTGACCGAGTATGGAAATGAAAGCGTTGCGGTGGCCAAAAAAGGAAAATGGAATTCTGCAGGACTGGTTACAGTGAAGAAAGAGAACGGAAGTGAAATTACTGTTGGGACCAACGAAGGAAAAGGGAATTCTGTAGGACTGGTTAGAGTTACCATCTGCAAGGGCTTTCTCCTTGACACATCCGTACCTCAAAGAACAGCAAAGAAGTATAAACAGAGCACATCCGTACATCAAACAACAGCAAAGAAGTATAAACAGAGTACGATTAATGGAATACATTACTGCTATTAACAAATTACATTTATCTTTGCAGGATTTAAATTGATTTACCTGAATGATCTGCGCCCTCTGCACAGAAATCCCGCCACAGTCTCAGCATTTGAGAGTTGTTCTGCGCCCTCTGCACAGAAATCCCGCCACAGTCTCAGCATTTGAGAGTTGTTCTGCGCCCTCTGCACAGAAATCCCGCCACAGTCTCAGCATTTGAGGCCTGTTCTGCGCCCTCTGCACAGAAATCCCGCCACAGTCTCAGCATTTGAGCCCTCAGGTTCATTCGAGCATGCTTTTATTCGGTCCAGCTTCCAGCTCCAGCTATTAGTCTTTCTCTGACAGCATCTGTTCTGCATGCAGAGTGACACATTGCAACAGCGATATCAACCGGTTCAGCCTCCTCTGATAGCTCAAATGCAATAAGAACATAAAATGCCTCAGATTTAATGCTGGCATTAGTCCAGCATTAGTTCAAACCCGTTGACGGTTAGCGAGAATGCAGGGCCATAATTTCCAACCTAACCTATGTTCGGGCCTCTTCCACCTCGGGAAGAGGCCAAATAAGATGAGAAAGGTTAAGGCCGAATGTGACTTTGGTTATGTCCACAGAACACCTCACAGGACTTTAGTATAAGCGCCGTATAACAGACGGGGAAAGCTCTCAACTAATGCTAAGTCGGCATTGAACAATTACAACACTAGGCATCCATGAGCCAAAGATAGAATACAAAGAAGGATGTAAAAGGCCCCCTCACTATTTGGCAAAATGACAACCAAATCTTGTTTCATGGATTATTATTATTTAATCCATTACCACATTCTTTTTGGGCAATGCATGCCATAGCTAATTCAGCTAGGCGAACTCAGAGAGTACCGTAGTTAACAAACCCTTCTTTACCTTCTATACCTTACCTTCTGTTTTCCTAACCTCCAATGGAGACTCTCTTAAGGCGAGTTTCTCTGTTGGACCAAGAAGGCTAAGACTAAAGCAAGTGTCCATAGGGGGCTCCAAGGCCTACCGGTTTGCTCCAAGGCCTGTCTTCAACTGTCCTTGTAGAGCTCAATTTTTTTCTCTTGCTTCCCTACATCTGCCCCTGTAGAACATTTTTTCTTTTTCTTTTTAATCTCTCTCTTGGCTCTAAGGTCTATACATTGTGCAACCTGCGGTCCAATATGGCAATTAGCACTCTGTTTTTTCTAGTGAAACACCTTTGCATGTGACTATCCAATGGTACTTAGCTCTCTTAAACATTGAAGACTAGGATCACTGCTCTTGGGCGTTCGGCCTAACAGACTATCTCGCCCCTTGGGATGGATTTTGCCTTGTTGTATGATGTTGCTTTTGTCTTGTAGATAATAGATGTCAAATTAGAGAGGACATAGAGTTTTAGGTAGGCTGATGTTAGCTTACATAGGAAGGATATGCGTCTTTATAGTCTGAATTCTTTTATATACTTATTTCTGGAGGCTATAATGTTCTAAAATATGTGTAGTAGTTCATTACAGTTTACTTTTACCAAGGCATATATTTATGAATTTACTAATGGGAAAAGGGATTAAAGAAGTTGTTAACTGGTAAGGCAGTGTGGTTTGGAGGTTACACCTTGTTCTTTTCCCAGTAGTGAGCCTTCTCTTAGTTCGAACCTGCACAGAACTAGCTAGAAACACAATGGCAATCCAGTCAATAACAAAATACTGTTTGATTCTCTCTTCTTCCCTTAGACTGTATACAAGAACAGAGCAGTCAAAAATGCAGTCGGATTTTATGACACCATTGTGGCTTTGTGTTCCACCAGTGATCTGTAAATGAGTGAGTTATAGCCCACTCGCTTCACCAACATAAGTCCTTGTGGAAGTCTTCTTTGGGCTCTGTTCTCAAGCTTCTTATTTGATGTGTTTAGAAAGGAAACTAGCTCTCTGTCCAGTGCCATATAAGGATTTTTGTCTTCTCCTAGTAGTGAGCCTTCTCTTAGTTCGAACCTGCATACAACTAGCTAGAAACACAATGGCAATCCAGTCAATAACAAAATACCGTGTGATTCTCTCTTCTTCCCTTAGACTGTATACAAGAACCAACGGACAATGTGATCACAAAATGTACACTATCTGTCCATAATGTCAATCAGGTTTTTGAGTTATAGTGTCTTTTCAACTGTCCTTGTAGAGCTCAATTTTTTTCTCTTGCTTGCCTACATCTGCCCCTGTAGAACATTTTTTCTTTTTCTTTTTAATCTCTCTCTTGGCTCTAAGGTCTATACATTGTGCAACTTGCGGTCCAATATGGCAATTAGCACTCTGTTTTTTCTGGTGAAACACCTTTGCATGTGACTATCCAATTGTACTTAGCTCTCTTAAACACTCAAGACTAGGATCTCTGCTCTTGGGCGTTCGGCCTAACAGGCTATCTCGTGCTGGTGAGTCGGCATTGTATTATTTTTCCTTTGTGGGTGCAATTTTTATGGCAAAAATCGAAAAAATTTGTGTCTTGGGTATAGCTTATTCCCAGATGTACTACGTGGGTATTGTATTTTTTTCAAATTTGCTTTGTGGATGTTAGATTTTCCAAAACAAATTCCTTTTTTGTAGTTATCGCTCTTTTCTTTGGCTATTACATCAGTATCCAGTAGTTAATAGGAGTTTCCCGCCCGAGACGAGCTTGGAGGAAGTGGTTGCATGATGTACACCTATGGGGACAGGATAGACCTTTTAAGTGAAACCACCATCTCGGTTTTTGCAATCAGGTTGTTATTTGTTGATAAACATTGCTTTCGTTCTGCATTATAGGCATATGAACTCAGTTCTCTGAAACGAGTTCTCAATTTCATAGTGAGGTAGATTTACTATGTTAATTTGAGCCTGGAATTTGATGTTCCGATTGCCTGCCTGCAAATCAAGACATAAATTGTGGGCATATGGCTACAGATCTCTATATTAGAGGTTAAGGTGGATGTCAAAATCAATCAGTTTGGCAAATGTCTTCTAATGACATCAATCTCCATATATTGTTATCCTCTAAATCCATGGGTAGTTTGTAATAAGAGTTCAGAATATATCTTCGAATCGAAACAGCTCCCTTGTTTTCTTCATTGCCCAAAGCCCTTGGTTGAGTGCTTATGAGCAGCTTTATTGTTATCCATAGCTTCAATAAACATAGTCACATTCCTTGCACATGCGAGTTCATAAGGCCCAGTCAAAATCAATCAGTTTGGCAAATGTCTTCTAATGACATCAATCTCCATATATTGTTATCCTCTAAATCCATGGGTAGTTTGTAATAAGAGTTCAGAATATATCTTCGAATCGAAACAGCTCCCTTGTTTTCTTCATTGCCCAAAGCCCTTGGTTGAGTGCTTATGAGCAGCTTTATTGTTATCCATAGCTTCAATAAACATAGTCACATTCCTTGCACATGCGAGTTCATAAGGCCCACTGCCATGCAGGATGTACCTTAGTGTGTGAACCTGTGGCTTTAATTTCTAAGTGATTTCTGATGATATGGTTTCTCTCTTTGGCGAAGTCTTAATAAGTGTCAATGCAAGCATAGGCTGGGAAATTTCCTTCAAACTTCCAAAATATCTTATATTCTGAGTTCATTATCCATAGATGAGATCTGTAGCTAGGGACAAAATAGTGTTTGTTGTGTTTGTGTGTATCTTTGTATGCTGATTGGTATTCAGATCTTATGCATTATTTAGCTCATATACGCAAATGGATATATGTATTATTCTTTGTGCATAAGCATATGCCTATTTGTTGCGTTCTTTATTTCTTCTATATATGTCGTATACCCTCTCACAAGTGATTTGTTTGCAGCAGCGGCAGTTTGTCCTCAAGTAGTTGCATCATATAATGATCGAAATAATACAACTGTGTCCCTCTGTTTTTGTTTTTCTTTATATGCTTTCATTTTTTTAAAGGAATTTATCACTTGATATTCTTATTCTACATGTCTTTCGGACGTCTTAAGCCCACTGTGACAGATGAAATGCTGAGATAATTATTTGGCCAGCTTGGAGAACTTGTGCATGTCAAAATACCAGGGGCAAACACTGGGGACTTGCAGAGGGATTACTTTGCTGATGCAGTAGCTTAGCGAAATAAGTCATTTTATTTTGTCTTAAATGCCAGCATAAGAAAAAGAAGCAACTTTGCTGATGCAGTAGCTTAGCGGAATAAGTCATTTTCTTTTGTCTTAAATGCCAGCATAAGAGAGAGAAACAATATACCTGTAACAATTTGGTGTGGCTTGCTCCATTGCATCAAAATCTTCCAACCAGTGTCAAATTTGATGGTGCTACTGACATTACATTGCTTTTAGTTTGTTTGATTTGCCTTTCCAAGTTTTGTGACATTGCATTTACTTGCATAATTAGCAAAAACAAGGGCATTGGGTTGATATAGATTGATCAATGGATTTACATTGACTGATCCTAACCTACAGTAGGGACTGGTACTACTGACATTACATTGCTTTTAGTTTGTTTGATTTGCCTTTCCAAGTTATGTGACATTGCATGTACTTGCATAATTAGCAAAAACAAGGGCATTGGGTTGATATAGATTGATCAATGGATTTACACTGACTGATCCTACTTGGCAGTCATATTTTGAACTTGGTCGCAAAGGTGCACACAATCACTTCATTGTTCAACTTGCTATTATGATTCTGCGGTTGTAATTGCATTACATCAATGGGTTTACGTTCTTCTTTATCTTGGCAGTCATATTTCGAACTTCAGTATCAAACCTACGCAGTGGATGCTACCTGACATAAGGAGTCTCCGCAGCTTAGCAGACATTTGCGGTCCCAAAGGTGCACACAATCACTTCGTGTTCTATAATCATTTTCATTGTTCAACTTGTTATTATGATTCTCTGGTTGTAACTGCATTACATCAGTAAACATAATATTGCATCAAACACTTAGTGGTCATCATGTCTTCTATGTCTGATAAACACAAGTTGCAATTAGTATTGCAAAAGCATCACTTATTTCGTGTGGACAATTTCTCATATCTAATTGGAGACTGCCTATTCGATAGTTTAGAACTTTTGCTAGATTTCCGATACACATCAGTGGAGCTAAGGAAAGGAACAATAGAATATTTTAGAGCCTGTCTCAAAAAACAAGATAGTGAGGCAATTTTGTCTTATGAACATGAACTGCATGAAGCCTCACTTAAAGAAATGCATAACATTAGCAACCGTGAAGTCTATTTAGACAAAATGGCTAGATCTGCCTCAAACAATATACCCCTAGCATCTAGAGGTCTGTGGGGAGATATTTTCTGCGTCCATTGGCTGTCAAACTGGTTGAAAGTTCCAATTAGGCTTTGGTCCAAAACAAATATGCGAGAGTATTTGCACTTCAATTCAAGTATTACAACAAATACTTGTGACATATTGTTCCATGACGAGGACCCTTTGAATGGGCACTTCGAGCCTTTGGTTCATAGGCAGCCTACAATTGGTTGTACCTTCCAACAACAAGCCGATACGTCAAAGAACAATATCGAACCACAGCCTGAGACAAAATGTCAATCAATCAAAGCTAAATTACACGCACCTTGTCACTTAAACAAGCATGTGCTTAAGGACATTGCTCAGAAGAATCAGAAAAGGCAAAACATAGGCATTCAATACAACAGAAGTACAATGGAACAACAAGTAGTTCTAGACAACACAGAAGATGTTTGTGACACACCTATGTCTGATAAACACAAGTTGCAATTGGTATTGCAAAGGCATGACTTATTTCGTGTCGACAATTTCTCATATCAAATTGGAGACTGTTTATTCGATAGTTTAGAACTTTTGCTAGATTTCCGATACACATCAATGGAGCTAAGGAAAGGAACAATAGAATATTTTAGAAACTGTCTCAAAAAACAAGATAGTGAGGCAATTTGGTCTTATGAACATGAACTGCATGAAGCCTCACTGAAAGAAATGCATAACATTAGAAACCGTGAAATCTATTTAGACAAAATGGCTAAATCTGCCTCAAACAATATACCCCCAGCATTTAGACGTCTATGGGGAGATATTTTCTGCATCCATTGGCTGTCAAACTGGTTGAAAATTCCAATTAGGGTTTGGTCCAAAACAAAGATGAGACTATATTTGCACTTCAATTCAGGTATTACAAAAAATACTCGTGACATACTGTTCCATGACGATGATCCTTTGAATGGGCACTTCGAGCCTTTGGTTCATAGGCAGCCTACAATTGGTTGTACCTTCCAACAACAAGCCGATACCTCAAAGAACAATATTGAACCACAAACTGAGACAAAATGTCAACCAATTGAAGCTAAATTCAAATCACCTTGTCACTTAAACAAGCATGTGCTTAAGGACATTGCTCAGGAAAATCCGAAAAGGCAAAACATAGGCATACAATATAACAGAAGTACAATGGAACAACAAGTAATTCTAAACAACACAGAAGATATTTGTGACACACCGCACACAAAAGATGTTAGTGACACACGGAGGTTCCGATCACTTAGAAACTTGAAAGAACATATTAGAACCAACAGACAAACAGAAATTGTAACTTGTTGTCGATCAGACAAACAATCAAAAAGTCTATCTTTGCGTTTGCTTAAAGGCATCATTCGGGAAAAATTGAAAACACAGAAAATAAGACTTGTCTTCAACACAACAATAATGAAACAAGAAATAGTCATAGAAAACATGGACTACTGCCCATCTGCAGGAAGATCAACGGATCTATCAGCGCGATCAACGAACCAAGTAAAATTCAAGACACTGAGATTCTGATCACTTAGAAACTTGAAAAAATAAATTGGAAACAACGTACAAACGGGAATTGTAATCCCTTGCACATTAGGCAAAGAGACAAAAAGCTTATCTTTGCATTTGCTTAAAGGCATTATCCAGACAAAATCGAAAACAGAGAAAATAAGACTTGCATTCAACACAGCAACAATGAAAAAAGAAATAGTCATAGAAAACATGGACTACAATCGATTTGCAACAACATCAAAGGATCGTTCAGCACAATCAAAGAAATCAGGAGAATCCGACCTCTCGATTCAATCAAGATCAATGAACAAATTACCAGAATTATCAGAGTTTGATCAAATATATCAAAGACAAGTAAGTGACACACCTATTTTCAATTGTTCATCATGTGAAACAACTTTTTTCAAAAGAGACATCTACTTTGTGAAACAAGAATGTCAAGCAAAACAAAATAAGATTAGGAAACAATCAACTAGTTTCGAGAATGTTAAATCTCGTGTTGAAAATTGCTACATTTGTAAACATTGCAAAAAAGCAATTGAACATGAAACAATTGCTAAATATGTAGTCCCTGAACACATAAGAAGAAACAATGGCACTAGAACACTGAGAGACCTCACTGAACTAGAGGAAAGACTAGTCGCATTAAGATTGGCCTTCTTGCAAATAAAAGAAATGGGCCATCGACATAAGAATTCGCAACTGGGCTTAACTGGAGGAGTCATCAATGTCCCCACTAACATTTCCAGAATCCAATCTGCATTGCCTAGAACTATAAAAGACACTGACACGGTTGCCGTTGTTCTCAAAAAGAGTTTAAGATTCAAAAGTGCTTATGCATTTGGTCGAGTTCGAGTTCACAAAGTGATGAAAGCATTAAAACAATTATGCAAAAGGATGCTTTACAAGCTCGAGAACGCTACCATAAATGACAATTGGAAAGAGGCATTCCTACAAAACCAAGAAGCTTATGAAAGTTCAAGTGACGCTGAAGATAGCGAAGACGATAACGAAGACAACGATGAACCAACGACAAAAACATTGGTCCATGGATTCATTGATGCACATACCGTCCATGACCTTGTAAATAAACAAATTAACATTGCACCTGCTACTGGATACATGCCATTAGGAATCTTCAAAGATAAGTACTCAGAAGAAATGAGCTTCCCATCGCTTTTCTATGGCAACAAACGCCCAGCTGACATCTCCAAAAACTTTACATATCAAAAGATTTGCCACTGGGAAGTGCTGCATAAAAGCCACGATTTTTCTTATCATACTACAAACCTGTTCTATAAAGCAATTCGCATTATCATAAATCAGGTGTTGAATACAATGTGGATTAGAATTAGAAAAGGGCAGTTGAAAGGTAGAAAACTAGTTGCAAAAGACGTTAAGTCAAAACCAAACCTAGATCATATTTTAAATTCTGACATTGGGTACATGGACCTAAAAACAATTCATACCTCACCTGACTACCACCAACAAATACGGAACAAACTCTATGCAATGATACGACAACTAGGGCCGCCCACTTTCTTTGTTTCGTTTAGCAGTGCGGAGCATCTTTGGGATCCTTTAATGCATGCATTGAGACACATAAAACAAAACACTAGAAGACCAAACACAGGTGAACTTGATGAAAATGAACCTAGCTCATTAATAAGAAACGACCCTGTTACTTGTGTACGTTACTATAGATCTAGGAGGGATGCATTACATCAATTGATATCTCATGATCACAAGTATTATGGAGAGCTCACTGACCACTTCTATGTAACTGAATTCCAAAACCGGGGCAGTGAACATGAACATGGCTTACTATGGATAAAATTTGCACCAATCTATGGTCAAAATACAAATATTGAAGTCGAAGAATTCGTTGACAATTACTTGTCAACTAATTCACTGTTACTTGCAAGTGAACTTAGAGTTCTACAACACCATTGTCACACAAAAAGTTGTAGGAAGCGTGCAAATTCTAATTGCAGATTTAATTTCCCAGTACCGCCAATGAAAGTAACAAAAATACTTGAGCCTCTTGAATTCGATAGTGATAAAACAAAAGCACATGCAAAGCTAATCTTCGAAGCAATAAACAATACAAGATACAGTGAGAATGATACATTTGATAGCTTTTTAGCCAACCTTGGACTAGCACACAATGAATACATACATGCTATCCAATGTACACTAAATCGAACAACACTCTTATTGCAAAGGAACCCAGTTGACACCTGGACAAACAACTTCGCTAAACATATTCCAGGAATTTGGATTGCAAACACTGATTCCCAATTTGTACTTGATTCATATGCAGCTGCAATGTATTGTAGTTCTTATATGACAAAAGAAGATAAAACACTCACAAGAACATTTAAAAATATACGTGACAATCATGTGAAAACAAAATTTGATATCCTAGATACCATTAGTTCTTTAGGGAAAGCTTTGGTCAACTTGCAACAAATGTCTGCACAACAAGCAGTGCATATTGTGTTATCGCTCCCACTAAACTCCAGTTCACGGAAATGTGTATTTATTAACACATCTCCTGTCGATGATCGTGCATTTGTTCTTAAAAGACAAAAAGATCTGCAGAAGGAAGCAGATGACTCAGAAGACATAATGTGCCCATCAATTACTGACTACTATGCTCTCCGACCTACTGCTATTGAACATGTCTGCTTAGCAGAATTTGCATCTAGCTATACAAAGAAAGGACAAGAACGCAGAAAATCAAGTAGACCATGTGTCATTCGATCTGCTAGATATAACAAATACAAGGACATTGAAAATCACTATAGAGAGCAATTGATGTTATAATATCCTTATCGAGGAAGTGAAACTGCAATTAAGCAACATCACACAAGTTGGCAAGCTGCATATGTTGCGGTCGAAGAAATAGTCAAGCAAAATGAACAAAAGTTCAAATTTGCTACAACAACTACATGGGGTGACATAGATGACGCAATGCACACAGCAGAAACAGAAACTGGAGAAATATTTGACATAAATAGTTTGAAATCAAATGAAACAGAAACTATAACATTTAACAAATCGATAGATGACAAATATGAAAACTACGACTTCCAAAATGACTTGGGACATTTGCAAGATAGCACAAAGTTTGCTTTACCATCTACAAGGCCATATGGAATCGTGAAACAACCACGTATACTTGAAGACGTAGAGTACTATGAATTAATGCGACAATTAAACACCGAACAAGCAAGCATAGTTACTGATGTTATAACAAGGAAATTGTACAGACCAGACGAGCTAATCTACCTGTTATTAACAGGAGGTGCAGGAACAGGCAAGACACACACAGCCAAGGCAATCTTCCAATCCTTAGTACGCATACACAATGTGGCATTGCCTTATAACCCATCACAACTAATAGGAATAATCGCTGCATACACGGGCAAAGCTGCCTTCAATGCTGGTGGTGTCACATTGCATTCTGCATTCTATTTGCCCTTTAACAAAGCAGATTGCCCCTCACTAAACAATGAAAAATTGGACACATTATCAAAGCATTTCCAACAATTGTGTGTCCTCCTCATAGATGAGGCATCGCTCGTTGGTGCAACAACACTATATCAAATTGATAAGCGCCTGCGACAAATCTTACACACACCAACTTCATACTTTGGCAATGTTGACACGATATTCTCCGGCGATCTTTACCAGGCAAACCCAGTCAGAGACTCCCTGATATTTGAAAACCCAAAAATCAACAAAAACACAATTCCATATGACTTCTGGCCAGAGAAAATAAAATGTTATCAACTGCACACAGCCATGCGCCAAAAAGACCCATTGTTCATTGATGTACTAAATAGGATGAGATTAAACATGCAAACAGATGAAGATATTGCTTATGTAAACAACAACTGCTATAGGGTCCCACCTTCAAGCCCAGTTTTCCCACACATTTTCTATCGCAACAAAGATGTCCATATTCACAATGTGAAAATGCTTTCCCTAACAAAGGGGGAACAAATAATGCTCGTTGCAATTGACAACTACGAGCTTCCTGGGTCGAGTTATTTTGCTTTTGATAAAACAATCTCACTGCCATCAACAATTACAGTTAAACAGAACATGTTAGTTGAACTATATGCAGGAAATTACAATACAAACGATGGATTAGTAAATGGTGCTGAAGGGATTTTCAAATCCTATTCATCTAATAACAACAGGCATGACATTGTCTGGATAGATTTTTCAGACCCAGAAATTGGGAAACAACAAAGAAGCAACTTCAAACAACTATACGACATAAACATAATGCCAAATTGGACACCAATCTTTCGAATAGAAAAATCGCTAGCAATGTCTCGGAACAAATTACAAATTACAATTCGAAAACAATTTCCAATCCAATTAGCCTCTGCCCGGACAATACACCGGACACAAGGGTTGACATTGGATCAACTTGCATTTGACCCAACTAGTGTCACAAAACATGGTCTAGTCTACACTACATTATCACGTGTTCGAACTATTGACTCACTATACTTGATTAACAAATTGACACAACAAAACTTCCATGTCAAAAACAAAATAATCAATGAGATGGCACGGCTAGAAACAACTGGTGCATGGAAACTAGAATTCGCAAAGAAGAAATCTGTTAACAAGGATGTTTTATCGATTGCAAGCCTGAACACACGTAGTCTACGTGCACATCTTAGTGACATGATTCATCACAATGACTTAATGGACAACATGATTCTATGTTTTCAAGAAACTCATTTGTACACTCCACCAGTGGTCAAATAATTCTTATCATTCAATTTTGTGGCTGCACATTCTACACATGGAGTTCTTACTTGCATAAACAAAAAAATACCTATTAGAGCAAGAAAGACATTTTGCAAGAACAAAACAGAGCTTAGCCTAATTGACATGTACTTCCGACGACCAATTTGTTTAATGAACATTTATGCAGCACCATTTGAACAAGTATCCACAATAATGCAAATAATTCAGGAAGCAAAGTCGCAAACTACATATACTGACTGGGTTTTTTTAGTTGTTGGTGATTTGAACATTGACATACAACAAGAAACAGCTCGTAGCAAACTCTTTGTACAATTTATGGAAATGGAAAACTTACATGAAATAACAAGCAAACTATCTCCGCGCCGAAACACAGTAATAGACCATATCTGGACAACTTTGCCTATGAAACATTGTGAGATAAATGTAACATGGGCTTATTGGTCTGATCACAGCATATTCTATGCGCTATTACAGCTCTAATGACCCTTGGAACAAATCAATAACCAATTTGCTAAACTTCATATTCAAGGAAACTTCATATTTCCCTGTTCAAACAAATGTTGTGTTATCCGAGCAATATCAATCTCCAATGGCCATACTGAAAGTCTATTTCTTGTAGCTCCCTTGCAACACTCTGTGTTTACTGATCTAGGTATGTAACGACACATAGAATAACGTTATGCACATATTTATTATTACATGGAACACATTTTGCTTGTAGACCTAATAGAATACATATTTATTATTAGATGGAACAAGTTTTGCTTGTAGACCTAATAGCTTGTACTCGTGTTGTAAAGATAACTAATAAGAAAACACAGCAC
This sequence comes from Pinus tabuliformis, assembly GCA_031772625.1. NCBI lineage: Eukaryota > Viridiplantae > Streptophyta > Pinopsida > Pinales > Pinaceae > Pinus > Pinus tabuliformis. The sequence goes on along the minus strand of CM062808.1, from coordinate 652,868,427 downwards.
GAAGAAGTAACTCCTCCAGAGCCTTGCTGCCTTTCAGATCAGAGAATGGTAAACAGATAATTAATATGAAAAGACAGCACGAAGAGTACCTGCTCCAGAGACATGCTCCCTCTCAGAGACTTGTGACGTCTCAGAAACTGCTAAAAAGTAACTAAAAAACCTTCAAATCTATTCTTACAAGTTTTGTAGTACAAACACAATGTTAATTCAGATTCTTCAATATTGTTCTACAGGCAGAAACAGGAAAGTACATCAAGTTTTGTAGTACAAACATAATGTTAATTCAGATTCTTTAATATTGTTTTACAGGCAGAAACAGGAAAGTACATCTGAGATAGCAGCCAAGCATCAATTATGCAGAACAATCACAATACAGGAGTTAAAAGGGCTGAAAATGGGAACAACTTTTCACGGCCAGGTTCTAGTAATATACAAAACACTGGTCGACGAAGCCCACGGAATTGAATTGTTACGTGCTGACCTAGTGGACAGCAGAGGGCATATGACAATTACGCTAAATGTGCCACACAGCCTGATTCCTGCTACTGAAGCGAAACTTGTAGTGGGCCAGGGAATCTGTATTACAAATTTCAAGGTCTCTGCCAAGACAGTTTACGACCATGGAGACTGTCCGTGTATACTTGTTTTGCATGGGAAGACCATCTTGGAACCAATTCCACCTATCTGTACGGAATACAGATTTGTTCCCACGACGACTATTAACCAGCTCACCAGCACAACAACTGCATTTGCAATCGGCACAGTTGCCGGCCTTGTAACAACAGCGAAAGAAATAGCTGGTCAATATGTCCTAACTATCAAGGACGGCCCAGCTCAAAAAGACAAAGCCACGGTATATACAAATTCAACCATTTATTCTTTTTAACATTTAAATCATCTATACATTTTAAGTAACCATTTACTTAAAAGCAATTACATTTAACACTAGTACATTTTGCAACGCAGGTGCATCTTTTTAGTACATTTAAGCCAATTTTCAAATCAATCCAACAACAAATTTTGAAACAAGAAGCACCAATGGTGCTGTTTCGAAATCTTGCCCGAGGCAAAGAACGTGGGTCGTTACGCACTTGCAAATCTACATTCATTACAGCCGTTACTTCAGACAGGGTACTTGCAGACCTGAGAAAACTACCTGCCTCAACAACAAAGGTCCTCTCATACTCCACAGAATATATATTATAAATCTTTATTTCCTGTTCTCCTAAATTACGCACGTTCATTTAACATCCTCTTAGTATTTTTATTACAATATCTAACGCTAGGCTTGTACTGAAACATGGACCAGGTTAAAGGAATGCTCACTATAGCAAACATACATACAGAACCCTTTGTTATAATCTGTAACAATTGCTCTCATAGTATCATAGAAAATAATCTACATGCCAACTCTTGCATGTCATCATGATAACATAACATCATTGTTAATCACCACATTCCCATTCTATAAAATCTACTTGCAATTACCACATGCTTCACATCATAATATCCTCATGAGTTACAATATCAACATATGAACATCAAAGGCATATCATCACATAATAAGTGAACCAGATGTCAATATACCTCATATCATAACATCATAATCCCTACGCATATCATATTCATCATAAGCATACAACATCATTATCATAACAAATATATAAATAAGAACCACATGTGCATCATTATCCTTATACGATCATATCTGAAATTTCATCCCAACATTATACTTCAACAATCCTTTGTTGACATAACGATTAATTGAAACCATCACTGAAATAAAAAGTAAAATTAAACAATAAGTCATGATTTAAATTCTCCCGAAAAGTATCTATCTAACCTAAGTTATGCAATTCTATGACTAGTTCACCATTCTCCCTCCTTTCATAAAATAACTTCTCGCTATATATCGCTAACCTTGGAGATCAACTTAGAAACTTTTCCTGCTTAGAGCTTACAAATGAACACTAGTTGGTGGCACTTTCTGTTTCAAACTGCAAACATCTAACTACATATCGACGCAGTTTGCAATTAAATTGCACAATCCAAACCGACGCAAATGTTCAATACAAATGCATCCTAAAGGACAGTTTACTGCTCGAACTGTGTCCATCCTTAACAGGACTCACGTATGAAAAGTATCTCGAAGACGTTGCCGACGTTACATACAGTTTGCGAGATTTCCATGTACACAGCAGCTTCCTGTTGGATAGTTCGGATGTCATTGTGCGTACAGATTGACACATTTTATCCTCTGTAGGATGTGACTTTCTCTGGTCTACGAGTTCATATCTGCTGGAAGCTTGGAATACCATCTTCATGGTATTGTTATATCTGTCTTTATTATTATTTGAACATAAGAACTCTTCTTCTGGGCATTTTAGTTTCTGTTGGGCTGAAAATAAACAACTCTGATGAATGTTTTGATGGTTCGGATTACCATCTTCATGCTACTGTTATACCTGTAGTTACTCTTCCTTTGGGCATTTATTTTCTACTGGAATGAAAAGAAACAAAGCTCCTTATTGTTTAACGGCAGGAGTATATCCTCTTTTTGTTGAGGAAGACAAGGCTTTTTTGGAAAAGGAGAAAAAAATTACAGGTGATGTTCTAATTTATATCTGCATGCCTGAAAAGCACAAAAGGTCATTCCGCCCTTGAGAAATAGCATGTAAAGCTAGGTAAAAATAGAGATTGATCTGATCCTGCAACTGGAAAATGTTGTTGTAACTATTGGCAACTCAATGAAAATGAAGCGGGCTACTAATATTTTGAACTCTTGTATCAGTTGAATTGACTTAATATCCACTTGAAACATTTTTTTTACTACTGTTTGATCTGAATGACTATGCTGACTGCTTTCTATCAAATACTTTGGAGAGGGCTGAATGAAGGCTATGAATTTCAATTAGATCAGCAAAGAGTTTTGAGCTTAAGGTTCAAGGTTGGGTACTTAATACCAACTGCATTTTCTGTCATATACCTCTTATGTATCCTTTAGTTCAATCATTGAAGTACAGTATCAAATACTAATGGTAACACCCCTCTCTTATTCGTATTCAACGCCTATTTATTACATCTTCTCAACACACATGAGAGGGACTATGTTGGTCAAGCGGGTCTGTTGATCAACCCGCTCATTACACAGTTTTGACCCAATCCAAACACTGGTTAATGCCTATCATGGGCAGCAGTATTGAACATAAAGGTATGCCATGAAAGCATTGGCCAATTAATTCTTGTCTTCTTGATACAAACAGCTCACATATTGTTGTAGTTCCTTTGCTCTATGTATTTTCTGGTACACTGTGTCAATAATTGTAACACTGTAGTGAGCAGAATGAATAGTCCAATTCAATGTACAGCAATTCATACAATCCAATCTTCAAAACCTGAGCTTGACAGAACAATGTATGTATAGATTAACCAAAATTCAAGAGTGTAAGCTTGTTCAGAGTTAACTTCAGGGCAGATTTTAATCATATTCTGCCTCACGTCAGCTACAGAAGCCGGAACCTGTGAGGGCTTTTACAAAGTATCACCCTGTGAGGGCTTTTACAAAGTATCACCGGAGGGTTAACATGCTGATAACGCCTGCACTCTATGAAGCACATAATGTTTTTAAGGGATCAAAGATTTTCAGAAAGTTTTCGAAATTTCAAAAACTACTTACATCTATATTTCAAGGTGATAGTAATCCTCTTGAAGATTCCATATTTTGGATCGCTGTCTTTATACTTACTAATTTTGATATAAAGCAGATATCATTCTCGTATGACTGAACCATTGCGTGAAGTGAAATCCCCTTTTTATGATTTAGTAAAAATATTATGTACCCCGAGGTTTAATCATAATTTTCCGCTCCCTCTATTTTCACAAAGGGCAGTGCATATTACACCATCCATGGCAAATGAACTGATTCGGGTAGTGCTTTTGATATTGCCAGAAAGGTTCACAGGTTTTTCTGCCAGCTACGTTTAAGGTGGAATAGTAGCTGTTATGTCATGATATCATCTCTATATGGAGAATACGTGTTTTATATGAGCAATGAGTTTGGTTGAAACATACTAGTATCTTGAACCAGCCATAGCCCACGGAGGTGAGGTAAGCTAGAAAATCTCTTGTTATACCTCGCTGTTCATAGCTATATAGCTCTGTGTCATTAAGGTATGTGCTGCTTGCTGCCTGTTTCTACCTATCACCTATAAGGAATCCATAATCATAATGCATCATAAGTAATGAATGTCCAATATGAGCTTATAACCAGTGCTATCCTATCTTGTCACGATTATTGTCTAATTAAATCAATGGATATAGCTCCTATATCATCTCTTCTCATGTAACGATATCAAATTACGTGAATCAAGTCACTTGGTTAAGCTATCATATTCATTTACATTACTGTGACCTTATCCTGTATGTCGTATAAGTTAATCAATGGCATTCATAGTGACATGTGGCTAGCTATAGTAGGGTTAAGCTTCTGTATCATGCTTATCTATCCGTATCAAGCTTACTGAATGCGAAAGGAACCGGGTGTATCTGTCAACCGTGTTGTCTGGAGTCCAGATGGCAATTTTTTTGGTAAGAAGTTACATGTTGAAAGCTGTTGCACAAGCATTGTGTCTTTTCCAGCTTCAAATTGTTTTTGCACATGCAGTTAAATTGATTTGTGTTACTTTTATTATCCCTTGATGTCAACAGGGGTTGCCTATTCAAAGCACATAGTGCATACTTACACCTATAATGGTGGTGGAGATGTACGACAACACTTGGAGGTATTTGATCAATAATTTTACTTTTCTTTCCCAGAGTAATAGCTTCCAGTATAGAGTAAGCAACAAGGACATGAAACCTGTTGCTTAATGAGTATACTAGGTATAAGCATATTGAACTAAACCCATTGAATACACCAATCTCTACAGGTATGACAACCGTGTTGTGTGGAGTCCAGATGGCAATTTGTTTGGTAAGAAGTTACATGTTGAAAGCGGTTGCACAAGCATTGTGTCTTTTCCAGCTTTACATTGTTTTTGCACATGCAGTTAAATTGATTTGTGTTACTTTTATTATCCCTTGATGTCAACAGGGGTTGCCTATTCAAAGCACATAGTGCATACTTACACCTATAATGGTGGTGGAGATGTACAACATCACTTGGAGGTATTTGATCAATAATTTTACTTTTCTTTCCCAGAGTAATAGCATACGCATACTTAACATACGAGCTATACAGGTATGATAAAGACTAGGTTTCTGTAGGGTTAAACTTCTGTATCATGCTCATCTATCCGTATCAAGCTTACTGAATGCGAATAGAACCCATATCATGTATTTATTAGGAAGATACAGCTATAAACATAATTTGTGCTGTCCATATGAGAGTTTTAGTTTGGATTTTTTGTTCAGATGGCAATTTGTTTGGTAAGAAGTTACATGTTCAAAGCTGTTGCACAAGCATTGTGTCTTTTCCAGTTTCACATTGTTTTTGCACATGCAGTTAAATTGATTTGTGTTACTTTTATTATCCCTTGATGTCAACAGGGGTTGCCTATTCAAAGCACATAGTGCATACTTACACCTATAATGGTGGTGGAGATGTACGACAGCACTTGGAGGTATTTGATCAATAATTTTACTTTTCTTTCCCAGAGTAATAGCATACACATACTTAACATACGAGCTATACAGGTATGACCGTGTTGTCTGGAGTCCAGATGGAAATTTGTTTGGTAAGAAGTTACATGTTGAAAGCTGTTGCACAAGCATTGTGTCTTTTCCAGCTTCACATTGTTTTTGCACATGCAGTTAAATTGATTTGTGTTACTTTTATTATCCCTTGATGTCAACAGGGGTTGCCTATTCAAAGCACATAGTGCATACTTACACCTATAATGGTGGTGGAGATGTACGACAGCACTTGGAGGTATTTGATCAATAATTTTACTTTTCTTTGCCAGAGTAATAGCTTCCAGTATAGAGTAAGCAACAAGGACATGAAACCTGTTGCTTAATGAGTATACTAGGTATAAGCATATTGAACTAAACCCATTGAATACACCAATCTCTACAGGTATGACAACCGTGTTGTGTGGAGTCCAGATGGCAATTTGTTTGGTAAGAAGTTACATGTTGAAAGCTGTTGCACAAGCATTGTGTCTTTTCCAGCTTTACATTGTTTTTGCACATGCAGTTAAATTGATTTGTGTTACTTTTATTATCCCTTGATGTCAACAGGGGTTGCCTATTCAAAGCACATAGTGCATACTTACACCTATAATGGTGGTGGAGATGTACGACAGCACTTGGAGGTATTTGATCAATAATTTTACTTTTCTTTCCCAGAGTAATAGCATACGCATACTTAACATACGAGCTATGCAGGTATGATAAAGACTAGGTTTCTGTAGGGTTAAGCTTCTGTATCATGCTCATCTATCCGTATCAAGCTTACTGAATGCGAATAGAACCCATATCATGTATTTATTAGGAAGATACAGCTATAAACATAATTTGTGCTGTCCATATGAGAGTTTTAGTTTGGATTTTTTGTTCAGATGGCAATTTGTTTGGTAAGAAGTTACATGTTGAAAGCTGTTGCACAAGCATTGTGTCTTTTCCAGTTTCGCATTGTTTTTGCACATGCAGTTAAATTGATCTGTGTTACTTTTATTATCCCTTGATGTCAACAGGGGTTGCCTATTCAAAGCACATAGTGCATACTTACACCTACAATGGTGGTGAAGATGTACGACAGCACTTGGAGGTATTTGATCAATAATTTTACTTTTCTTTCCCAGAGTAATAGCATACGCATACTTAACATACGAGCTATACAGGTATGATAAAGACTAGGTTTCTGTAGGGTTAAGCTTCTGTATCATGCTCATCTATCCGTATCAAGCTTACTGAATGCAAATAGAACTCATATCATGTCTTTATTAGGAAGATACAGCTATAAACATAATTTGTGTTGTCCATATGAGAGTTTTAGTTTGGATTTTTTGTTCAACTTGCATTGTATGTATGATGCAATCAATTTAATCTTTTGCACTGGGACTGCAGGCAGCACTTGTTAAGGAACCGGGTGTATCTGTCAACCGTGTTGTGTGGAGTCCAGATGGCAATTTGTTTGGTAAGAAGTTACATGTCGAAAGTTGTTGCACAAGCATTGTGTCTTTTCCAGCTTCACATTGTTTTTGCACATGCAGTTAAATTGATTTGTGTTACTTTTATTATCCCTTGATGTCAACAGGGGTTGCCTATTCAAAGCACATAGTGCATACTTGGATCTATTTGATCAATAATTTTACTTTTCTTTCCCAGAGTAATACCTTCCAGTATAGAGTAAGCAACAAGGACATGAAACCTGTTGCTTAATGAGTATAAAGACTAGGTTTCTGACAGTTTGTATCCCTAAGTTCAGCTGATGTACTCTGCCTTCGTTTTGTAATCTTGGCTCTTGTCTTCACAGACTCAAAGGGGCACCTAATTTTGCATTTACTACTGCCTCCACATCCATCATTCCATATGCCATTTGCTCCCCATGTCAGATCGATCACCTAATTGCACCGATCGCTCACTTAACGTAAGGTCTTCGTTTTATGCCCATCATTAAATACTGGCCTCCTCCAATCTGATCTTCAAGATTTCTGCACCTAGATATTGACATAGATTTCCTGTCGGACCCAATCTACCACCAAGATTGCCCGACGTCAGATACATCACCTAATTTCGCATTTACTTCTGCCGCCACATACATCATTCCATATGCCATTTGCTCCCCATGTCATATCGACCACTTAATTGCACTGATTGCTCACTTAACGTAAGCTTTTCATTTTATGCCGACCATTAAATTCTGCCCTGCTCCATCCGAGCCTCAAGTATTTTAGCTCCATTCACACTTAAAACCACCTTACAAACACGTTGAACTTTTGTATAAATTGGCCTCTTCTGCACCTGGATATTCACATACACCTCCCCGCTTCACATAACATGGAATCCATTAGCATAAGCCAACTTACTGAACTCACAGCATTGTTTCTCTTAGCACTTATTCTCATGACTCTTCTGATTATTGACATCGTAAAAGTCGAAAGACAAAGAAAAAAGAAACCAAAAAAACAATAACATCTCTTTTGCATCATCTTATGCATTGTCTTATTTCCCCGCTTCCTTCTCTGTTACAGGTGTACGACGGATGCTTCAAATATGCATTTAGGTCCGCCATCGTGCTGCAACTCGCATTTTTATGCTTCTATCGTCTCCGCTCGACTGCGGCACTAATGTCCTAATTGTTAGCATTCGTGCTTGTCTTGTATTCTTCACATGTCTTATTTCCCCGCTTCCTTATCTGTTACAGGTGTACGACGGATGCTTCAAATATGCATTTGGGTCTGCCATGGTGCTGCAACTCGCATTTTTTATGCTTATATCGTCTCTGCTCGACTGCGGCACTAATGTCCTAATTGTTAGCATTCGTGCTTGTCTTGTATTCTCATGTCACTATTTCTATTGCAGTTGTGTCATTTTGGGCTAGCAACATAAACTGGTGTATCTTGAATCGTGTTTATGTATTACTGAAACTTGTTCATGTGACTATATATATTACAATTGTGTGATTTATGTATTACTGAAACTGGTGAACTAGTCTACTCTCTCTTTCTGAGAACTACTTCAAATCTGCGGGGAGTAACTTACTCCACTATATCTCCTGCTATAGCATGAAGAGTTTCTTACTGGGGAGAAATCTTGTAAATAGTGAAATTAGTTTCCTGTAGCTGTCCAGGGTAATGAATTGTCTTATTATGATTTCTAATTGTGAAATGTTAGCAAGTTTAAATTAAATTGAAACGAGCCTATTTGCAAGAATACATTTCTTCTGCCTTGCAAACATGCCTTTTTATCCTCAGATTGTCTTTTCTTTCCTGTTTAAAACTTCTGGTATACAGAAGCTGCATTTTGCTCTTAGCTCTTGCTAGCACTTCTTAAAGAAGCCTAAAGAAATGTTAGGCTTGAGATTTCCGGGAAGAAAACCTGGTTGAAAGCCAAGCTGCTTATTTGCGTTCAAACATCAACTCTGAATCTCCTGATCTAGTTCGGAAACTGTCGGCATATAGTGCTGCTATACGAATTCAAAGGCGGCTAGATAGAACTATGTGCAAGGACTAGCTGCTTCGCAGCCATCCTTGTTTAATTAAGTTATTACCGAACTATCTAATGATGCAATGAATTGATGGGAAATTTAATTGCTTAATTTTTTGTACATTATATTATCAATTAGGAGCTTGTAAGCTGATGAGGTGCCGATAACATATATGCAGAAGTAGACTCGTCTAGTTTTCAATCAATCATACTATAATATTCTATCTCACAACTAACTCTACCAAACATGATTTGTCATTTATATTTCACATGAATAGAAATTAAATATAAAATATAAAAGAATTTCCCTATTCTTGGACATCATAAGTATTCCTAATGGGTTGAGTAGTTCCTCCAGCTAATCAAATAAACACATCATGCCACACTATGTTGGAAATAGAAAACAAGCCAAACACTTTGAGGGGTATACATCTAAGTCTTGGGGTTCTTACAACTCCTAGTGACTCATTGTATCACTAACATTCCACACATGGCCTTCACTCCACATAAGGAAAATAATTCAACTCGCAAAACTGTAAATGCAGGACATTAGGAAATAAATAGAGTCAACCAGACTATGATGAAAATAAACATAATTTATAACATAAACTTACAGAACTATAAATAAGAAAATATATGAATTTACCACACAACTACACAACCTCAAGTGCATCCCATATTAGGGGGCGTGCCTCACTGGGAGCACTGCAGGTGAGAAGAAAACTTATGCCAAAATAGAAACTGGAAACAACAATTTTATCTTAATTCGTCAAAAATATTATTGAGTTCACAATGAGTATCAGCCACAACAACTATTCATAGCATCATTATAGCTAACATATTCTGTTATTTACATAAATATGTATAAATATCAATACACTCCATATTAAGACGAGACTCCAGAAATAGATATTTCGGTCCTATCTTGGTTCTTACAACTATATCGCCATTGATTACAAAAATTCTAAAAAATAAACAAACATCAAACCAACATTATACATTTTGACAAATATCTTCTTGAATAAGAATATATTCTGTTACAGTGAAACAAATCATATTCGTGGGAAAGTGCCATAGTTGCACTGGTCACAAGTGTGAATACTAATGTTGTACTTTGATTGTTTATGTATTCAGGCTTCTCATAACTTCTTTCAATGACCATTTATGGTAATTCACTTAGTGTACATGGCCAAATCATTCCAGTAACGAAAAATTACTCTTCCTATAACTTATGCAAAGATGATGCAATACATAAAGTGAATAGGTACAAAAAAAGTACCAAAATGAAAATCAAAACAATGAGAAAAAATGTGAAATATATATAATCACCTTACTAACTCGTTCCTCCTATAGGTATTATACTGATAAGAAAAATAATAAATCATAGGGAAATGGAAAGCGAAATAAAGGAAATTGGTTCAAAAAGGTTGTTTCACATGTACTCTAGATGGGTCAAAGTTGAAAATTTTCACATCCCTCACACCCATACTATTGCATGTCCTCATGCTCATATCCTTCTATAGCCAATACAAAGAGATCAAGCATTTACAAAAGCTCCTTCTTTTGCTTCTCATGAAAAAAATTGAATTTTAATTTTTCCATATCACCACCCCTCAGCCTAACTTTTCATAACATAATTTTCCCCAATTTCCCAAAAACTAATTATGAGCAGCCACCCACTCTTTGTATGCTCTTTGGTATTCATTATTTTCTTTTAAAACACGATTTTATTGTTCCAAGCATGTGCATTTCCGTTTGAATTTTCTAACCCTAGGTTTGAGGTTCTTTATTTTTAGCCACCTATTGCAGTCTGACTTCTCCAATGTTTCCTCAGGAGACATAAATTCTTTAGGTTTAGAGATCTTTTATAATTTGTACACTTTTATTATTTCCTTGGGACCTTCAATTGAATTTACCTCTTCTCTTCTCGGAACAACTGATAATTCATGCTCAAATTATTGTAGTTGTTCAAACACACCAGGGATGTCAATTGTCTGCATATTTCCTACTATTAAATCACTCGATACATCCATATCTATATTTTGTGGTGCATCTTCACTCTTAGAGACATTTGGTTCTTGATTTGACATTGCATATCCACTATCTATAACATAATATGGCTAGATTTAACTAGTCTTTCCAGTTTTAGGGTTATTTTAAATCTCCACTTCCTTAGTGTCTCCATCTCTAGGGTCATTCGACACCTAAACCTTCTCAATTGGTTTAAGCTCAAGGAAACATGCCACATGGATCTCCTCAATCAGTTCATCCTTAGGATCATCAAGTACCAAAACATCCCCAACCTACTTAAATTAAATACCAATCATTGCATGATCATCCTCAACCTTATTGGGCTCAGGGACATTTAATAGTTCATATTTTGTAACAGGGATTTCAGCCCACTCCTCCCCTGTATCAGAATAAAGGAGATTAAACAAATTTTGACAAATATATTAACACACCTTAAATATCATTCTCTTTAGCAACTTTAGTTATGAAATTTGGCTCAATGGAGTCGTTATTCATTCAATCATTTGATACATAATTGTTCTTTCGCTGTCCAAAGATCATGTCCAAGGGAAAGGACACATAATTTTCACAATAACCACCAAATTTGAGTCTTCTCTTGATGTGACCTTCTTAGCCGAATAGCTCAGGATGCTAAGAGTAACCCTAGGAAGGGATTCCCAAAACATGTCATGACTCCTCTTCTTCCTCGATGCTGTGCTTTTCTTCTTCTTCCCATGGTTGTCTTTCTTCTCATGCTTTTCCTCCTCCTCTGTTGAATTTTCTTCATTTTTGGAAGGGAAGTCCTTCTATTTAATAACTAAAATCCCACCTCATTCCTCTAATGGTTTCATATTCTTTGAAAAGTGGGTTTCCTCATCTTCATCAAAACCTTATGCACTTTCCCCTAATATCATATCACCATAGGAAAATTCATTCTCTGAATCATTCCTCTTCCTTTTTGATTCAAGGGTTCATCCCATTTTCACACAAGATGACATGGATTTGTCTCTGAACCTTCCCCATAATAAAAAATTATCCCAAACTTATTCCTTATTTTTTAGTTCATCTCAAGTAATATTTTAATTAGTAAATAATGAAACATACAAGCTTTTTCATATTTAGGTAAGGCATGAACATTCCTAGCAATCTTAGTGAGACTTTTAGAGAAGTAAAAGGGAAGATTCATCTTAATTTGGTCTTTAAAATAGGTAAAAAACCTAAAATGGTACTTAAATGTTACAATGTAAATGCCTTCATATGTAATATATTTTTGTACCAAATATAAAGCTTCATGTCATTCCTCATTTTCCTATGCATGCGACATCCATTTACTCCAATTTGTTTGCTATGAAACTAGCTCAAAAAAATATATAAAAGATAGATCAATGACTTAGAAATCAGTCTCTTCGAGGGGGAAACCTCTTTTACATTACAGAAATGATCAATTCTTGAATGATACAAATGACAAAACCTCATTTCTATATATAGGAGTCTAAGGGGTCACAATATAACTAAAGCTGACATAATAATAATATTATAAGGGCACAGAAATAACAATAGTGGGCTTCTATGGGGCACAATAATAACAATATGGGGACAATAGAGGCACAACAATAACAATAAGGGCTACAATGACAATAGTAATGGGGGAATCACGAGTATTATAGGGACCTAACATGCCCCTCTCCTTCAAAAAAGTGTTGTTCTCAAAACTTGAGTAGTTATGGATGGTTCTGTATAAAATTATCATCCTCCAATGTGGAATATTCAGTGGGTAGGTTCTTCCACTTGATGAGATACTCTGAAATTGATCGATTTCATAGCTGTCAAGTTCTTGTTTCTGTGACTGCTTCAGGTTCCAATATGATTTTTCCTTCCCCATCAAGTTCTGGCAATACTGTTTGAACTGGGAGCTTGTCACCTATAACCTTCTTTAAGAATGAAACATGGAAAACTGGGTGCACTCGGGAAGCTGCAGGAAGCTCCAATTTGTATGCCATAGTACCTACCTTTTGTGACACCTTGTATGGACCATAAGACTTTGGTGATAATTTATTATCCTTCTTAGCTTGCTTGAGGGACATTTGTTTATATGGTTGTAGCTGTAGGAATACCCAATCACCTACATCAAAACTTCTTTCACTGCGATGTTGATCTTCTTGTTGTTTCATTCTATTTTGTGCCAAAGTGAGGTTATCCTTTAAGAGTTCTAAAACTTCTTGTTGATGCTCGATGTGATTTTCCATTGCTTGATCCTTATAATTTTCTCTTAAATATGATGTGATGGATGGTGGATGATATCCATAAAGTGCCATAAATGGGGTCATTTTTGCTGCAGTATGGAAGGAAGTGTTATACCACCATTCAACTAGAGGCATCCATTTGGCCCATTGTGTTTGTTTATCAGATACAAAGCAACAAAGATATCATTCCAAACATTTTTTTTACTATCTCAGTTTGCCCACAAAATTGAGGATGATAAGATGAGCTATGAGCTAACTTAGTACCAAGAAAAGAAAATAATTCGGTCCAAAAATTTCCAGTGAAAACGGGATCTCTATTGCTTACAATAATCTCTGGGTTTCCATGTAGATTTTCAATTGTTTCGATAAATACAGTAGAAATTGTACTCACTTTAAATGGATGATATAATGCACAAAAGTGTGCATACTTTGTAAGTTTGTCAACTACCAACATGATAAAACCCTTTCCTTTAGACTTGGGTAAACCTGTGATAAAATCCATTGAAACCTCCTCCCAACGTTGGCTTGGAAAGGGTAAAGGTTGTAATAGACCTAGGGTCTTAATTGTTTCAACTTTATTTTGTTGGCAAAGCAAACATTTTTCCACAAACTTTTGAATATCTGATTTAAGGCCATCCGAAAAAATTCCTTGTTAACCCTCTGGTAAGTTTTTACAAATCCTGAGTGCCCTCCTAAGGAAGTGGTGTTCAATTCCAAAAGAATCTTTTATTTGAGTTGGGAATTATTACATAGGTATAACCGATCTTTGTACCATAATGAATCATTTTTCCAGCTAAATGTATCAGATGTACTTGGGTATTTTTGTAACTTTTGAATGAGTGCCCACACTTCTTTGTCATTCTTTGATTCATCCCTTGCTTCATTTATCCAATCTGGTTGGATAATAGAAATGGCGCAAAGAAATGCTTCCACATCCTCATCCTTTCTTGAGAGTGCATGTACCACAACATTTTGCTTCGTTGTTTTGTAGATGATTTCAAATTCACAAGGAAACATATTTGTGACCCATTTTTGTTGCTCTTCTGAAGATAATCTTTGTTCTAAAAAGTATTTAAGATTATCTTATCTTTTTTTACCTTGAAGTGTCTTCCCATTAGTTAGGGTCACCATTTCTTAAGTGCATGTAGTATTTTAAACATTTCCTTCTCATAAATAGCTTTGTGTAAATACTTTCCTTTGATTGGATGACTTTCGGAAGAAATGGATCTTTCTTCTTGCATTAAAACAACACCAATTCCACTTCCTAAGGCATCACATTCCATAATAAATGTTTTTGTGAAGTCCATTGTAGCTAAGACCAATGCTTGGAACATTGCCTCTTTAAGATGTTCAAAGGCCTTCATTGCTTCTTGAGTCAATGAAAATGCATCTTTCTTCAATAATGTTGTTAGAGGTGCTGCTATTCTCCCATAATCCTTAACAAACTTGCGATAATACCCCGCCAACCTGAGAAATCCTCACAAATTCTTTATGGATGTGGGGATTTTCTATTCCTTAATAATTTTCTTTTTGGTAGGGTCGACCTTAACACCTTAATTAGATACAATATGACCCATATATTCCACCACTTGTACTACAAAGAAACATTTGGAGCTTTTTTCATATAGTTGTTTCTCCTCTAATAGTTTGAGCACCCTGTGAACATGTTGAATATGATCCTTCCAAGACTTGTTGTAGATTAGTATATTATCAAAAAATACTAACACAAATTTTCTAAGGAAGGGTTTGAAAATGGAATTCATCAAACCTTGAAATGTAGAAGGTGCATTGGTAAGGCCAAAAGGCATGACCAAAAATTCATAATGACCCTCATGAGTTCAAAATGCTGATTTCGGAATGTCTTCAGTCTTCATTCTAATTTGATGATATCCTAAATGAAGATCTAATTTGGTGAAGTAAATTGATCCATGCAATTCATCCAATAATTCATCAATGACAGGAATGGGAAATTTATCTTTAATAGTGAGCTTGTTGAGCTCCCTATAATCTAGACACATGTGCCATGATCCATCCTTCTTGTGAACCAATACTACTAAAGCAAAGAAAGAACTTTGACTAGGTTGAATTATACCAGCCTCTAGCATTTCCGCAACCATACGTTCAATTTCACTCTTTTGGGCATAGGGATATCTGTAAGGCCTGATGTTTGGAGGAACACTTCCTGGAATCAAATAAATAGCTTTATCATGATCATAAATAGGTGGGAGGCCTTTGGGAGTCTCAAATACCTTAGAATTATTATCCAAGAATTTTTGGAGATCTGGAGAAATAGATGATTTTGATGTGGGAAGCTCTAGTGATTATAATTGTGCAATTATGCCTCTTTGTTATTTATTTAGAAGCCTTGTCATTCCGTTAGAGTGGATTATCTTTCTCGATTTCCCTGCGATACCCATTAATTCAACTTCCTTTCCTTTTGAAGAATATTCCATGAAAAGCTATTGTACCAAAGGATTGTAGCCATTGTACTCCTAGTACAACAACAACACCACCTATTGGAATGGAAAGCATTGGGATATTCAATACTTATTCTCCCATGGATAGCTTGATATTAGGGCACTTTCCAGAGAAATTTATGTTTCCTCCACTTGAAACCATCACATGACAGTCTGGTGTTGGACATAGGAAGCAATTCAATTCCTTGGCTATCTTACAATGAATAAAATTATGGGTGCTACTCAAATCAATCAACACTATTACCTTTTCCTTATTGATATTCCCTTCTACCTTGATAGTTTTAGGAGTGTTAATTCCAGCCAATACATTACAAGATAAGGTCAAATTCATTTCTTATTTCTCTAAGGTTTCTTCCTGGTGTATATCCTCTTCTTTTGACATTTCTTGTTCCCTTTATTCCTCCTCTTCAAAATCTATGTAAAATAATTTATTCTCAACACACTTATGACATTTAGTGTATTTGTTATCACAACTGTAACAAAGCCCTTTTTCTCTTTTCTCTTCCAATTGTTGTGGTGTCAACCTTCTAGGTTGTGGAAGGATAGGGGCAACAACACTTCCATATTTATAATTGTGAGTGGTAGGCTTCCTTGTTGCCATAATTGTTATCCTCACTCTCTTAAAAATCAATAATAAATCCAATTATTAAATTAAATAAATAAAATTATAAGAATTCCTCAAACTAAGGAGTCTAGTTTGGATGCGAGAATCTCTCCAACTAGCTCTCCTAAATTAGTGTGTAAGATGAGAAATTGTCTCAACCAAGTGAGTCTAAGATAGACGCACTATCTTAAGGCCACTTACTCATGTATTTAAATGTATTATTAAATTATTTGAATAATGTGAATTACATGAGCATGAGAGACCACATGATGGCTCTATGCCTTTTCCACCAGTTTAATTTTTGTGTGTTAATTTGTTGTGCATATGGTTATATGCCTTTGTGATTCTTCTTCATGTGGTATCAGAGAAAATTTGATTTTTGTGGAGCCTGTGCAAGGAAGAGTGGGGGAAGTGAAAGAATTGTAAGAAGCACACATGAATTGAAGCAAAGTGGAGAGCCTCGTGATGGTATGTAATTTGTAACTGATCCATGGGAATCATGTCGTATGTAATTCTGAATATGGTGCACAAATTCTGACAAAGAAGTATGTGGTGCATGAGAAAAGGCAGAGAGATGCCTCAGAGGTGAGGAATTATCTTTAGTCGAGTACAAGCACAAGCTAGAGACCTGGAATTCTGTGTTGCACCTTAACCTTGGCCTCCTCCTTCTCATCATTTCTCCTCCCTCCTATGATTCTGAATTTTACTACCAAATCACTTCCAACATCCCAGATTCTACTCAGGTCCTCTATTCTAGTCATAGCGCTACTTTGATCTATGTTTAATATCCCTGTAAAGGAATAATGAATAATTGCTGCACCTACCAAGTTGGGTTCCATACCCCTGACTTTGATGGTTGAGATAACCCTAACAAAATGATCAATCCGCAACATTGCAACATCTTCAAACCACTAGTTTTGTGGGGCTGATTGACCCTTGTTATTGTTATAAAATTTGTGATGATCTTTGATTTCATCCCTAATATGAAAAGGCTCGGCACTTAGGTGAATGTTCCTATTGGTAATTGTAGAGGTATAAAACTAGTTTATGCCCCTTGGATCTGTGCACACCTTCCATGCTATTGAATCGCAACTCCTTATCACTAACTGGAGATTTTCCACCCATGGAGAAAGTTGCTCATAGCTTTTCAACACAAGTATAAAGTATTTCCACGACGACCACACTGCAATGCCAGAAAGATCTGAATTTTGGAAATAAGATTACCTTCCTCCAGATCTTCTGTCATTTCCAGGAATATCGTCCAACTTTATACAATCCTCACGCACTTAATCACTACATACCAATAATTGATTCAGTCGTCCACCTCTTCATAGTAGAGGGAACTTGTGCAGATAAAAGCTCCAGCCATTGATCCCCACAGTTAGATCGCTCTCCACTTCTATCTGTACAAACCAAGTCTGACCCTTGCGTCAGAATCCTTGTGCTTTTATTATGGCCCTGGAGCACTTGATGAAGCTTTAGGAGTCAGGGTGCTCATAATCTACTTCAATCTCTGGCCTAGTGTTTAGAGTATTGTTTTGAGATCCTCATAGCAGCAATTGGGCTTGTAAATAAGCAGGGTTTCCTACAAGTCTGGCTTACACTTATTACTGATAAATTAAGTGAAGCAGTATTATATTGTATCTAGATGAGATAAATCCTTCGGCTCACCAATGCCAAATTTATAATGACAACTTGAAGGATTGAAACCCTATTGGCCTTGTGTGTACAAATTTCTCCTGAAATGGTTCTCGTTGACGGATCGCTTGGTTGATTCATCGTCTGAGTCTCCCAGCAGCATGAGATTCTGCGGCGGGCCCACCTCAAAGCACGATTTCATCAAAGCAGGATATTTAACTTCAGGGAAACTAGATTCGAATGAGTCCACATGGTGTCAGGCGGAAAGAGTCGATAGTGCGGACACAACCAACCTCCCTAGGAGCCTAAGACTCTCTAGTGACAAACAAGACAAATAAGAGCAATCCTTCTCTAAACATGCATTTACTATATAAGAAATCAAGTGTTTAGATCCTACCTGTAATCCAACGCTGTTGTAGTAGTCCAGCCTCGCTGATCCGGATGAGCTCCTCCTTCACTTCGAAACCTGCATTCACTAACAATCAAACGATTAAATAGCACTTGATAATCTCATAAAATAAAACGTGTTTAACACATAGACCAAGGAGTAAATGAAATAACTCATAAATAACAAGTTATTGAGAAGAATGGACTCATTTGCATTAATAGGAAACAAAAGGAACAATTACAACCTGAGCCTTGGTGTTGTGCAAGTCCCTCCCAGGGTCCATCAAGAGTTCTCCTTTACTTTGACAAAGCTCACCCACTTCCAAATAGAACAAGCACAGATGGCAATCTCTCCTCACAAGCTTCTAAATGGGAGTCCTAATTCCAGCAGCATCTACCCTTAGAAATGTTTAGCTTCCAACCTCCCCTCCTTCTGGCCCAATGCCTGTATTTATAGTGGTCTAGAGGAAGTTATTCAGGTCCACCATCAATGGGATAATCCCCTCTTTGGATGGGATAGCTCCCTTATTGATGGGATAAGTTCCTCTTTGGTAGGGGTACATGAACCATCTGGAGGCGCTCAATACACGTCGAACAACCTTCTAGAATGCTCTAGAAATGACCACAAGTAACTTTTTAAAGATGAAACTTGCGCATTTTGACCTTTACAGGGGTACGCACCTGCCCCTTTACATACAGAGCGTACAAGTACGCAAGTTTTGTGAACATTAGGTGCGTATCCGCAGGTAAGGTTGAGAGAACCTGCGTACCCAGAGATAAATACATTTATAAAGACTTTCTCTCTTTTTGGAGTTTGACATGGAGAGCAGAGGCATAGGACTTGCCCAGGAGGATAGCATGACTGTTGATAGAGCCATACTAACTGTAAATAGTCATGGTGACATTTTTTAGTGTAATAGATTGCTCCCTAAAGTGCGAAGCCTGTAGTAGATTAGGGTTTTGTATTATCTAGGAAGGGTGAAGCGCTTTATCATTTCAAGGATTATCTCATGGAGAGCCTGGTCAGAACCTGCAATTTTCAACACAAAATACATGTATAAGATTATATCATCGCTGAGGTAGGCATTCCCATACTCAGATCAAAACTTTAACTAACAGACTAACTACTCTGATACAGGAATGATCTTGCAGTACATCATAATCATAGACTTTTGTAGACACAGTATGGGCGCAGCCATCTGTTTATGATTAGTCTACTAGATAATGAATACAAAACTCATCGCAGCCTGGATGGTGGAAACTAGATCCAGGGTCTTCATTTATACTTCCCGAATTGGTACGATTCTAGCCATGCGAATAAATGAGTTGATGTCGAACATGGTAGAAACCACTTGATTACCAGTCGATGATGTAAACTGTTAACAAGTGTGAGAGAAACCACCAGTAATGTCAATGGTTCTCAAAGTACCCAGTACAATCCATGAGATGTGAATGAATGAGTTGATGTCGAACATTTCACGGAATCCTTCGATCGAAAGTCAATGATGTAAACTGACGTCAAAGGCGAGAAACCTGCCATTGATGCATGCAGACTTCAAGGTACTGACGATTTCTAAGTCATCTCTCTAGATAATATGCTGATGTCGATAGAAAGCGACCCGTTGCAGGCAAGCCTACAACACGAAATCATTGTTCAAGTTGAAGAAATGTTGTTGTAAGGACTGACTCAGGGATGGTCAAATGGACGACAAGTATTTTGCAGATGAAAGTTTTGCTTGCAGACCTCTTGAACACATAACGACACAACAGATGGCTTGGTGACGAATGACTCAAAGTTAATCCCCTTAACCCGGCTGAAGGCTTTCAATGTGGTTTGATCAACTGTGAGGTAAAGGATTTCCCAACCCAGGTGAATGAAAAGTGTCGTGTTCAAGAGTGGTAATAAGGTTTCTTCTGAGACAAAGGATAACAAATAGGCTCATTCTTATCTCTTTTCCCCCACCATTTCTGGCAAGTACCTCTTTATTTTTAACAAGCTTGAGGAGGATAACATATGCTTGATTATAAGCTCATCCTTCGGATGAGTCCAACCTAGTTTTGATTCGAACCCTAGGAAGGAGTGGTTCGTTCCTGTTTGTAATTGAACAGGTTCTTTACTGTGAAATTTTAACGAGCCCAGTATAGGAAAAACTCGGCGTTTTTCAATTTTAGAGAGTCTGAAAAACTTAAGAAGACTCCAGGTTGAACTTTTTCGTAAATTTGTGTCCCCCAAGCCCGAAAAAGTATAAAATAATACCTCGGAGAACCGCTTGATCTTGGGACCAAGGAGTACTTTCATGATTAGTGCCACTGACCTGAAAAGTAAAAAGCAGTCAAGGACACGTCGTTTTATTTCCAGTCTCGAGTTTGAAACGACAAAAACCCGGCAATCTTTTCCTGTTTTTACGGTCAGAAAAGGGCTATAAGGGGACCGTCTTTTAATTCCATTTTAACGAGTGTAAAAGAAACGCTCGGCAATCTTTTCATGTTTTAGGAGTCAGAAAAAGGCTTAAAAGATGACTCTGAGGTTTCACTTTTTCGTAAGTTTTAACGAGTTCGAAAAAATGATAAAAATGTACTCATGATTTTCGTTTTTTCGTAAGTTTTAATGAGTTCGAAAAAATGATAAAAATGTACTCATATGGCCGACTTTCAATTTAATTTACGAGCAGGAAAGACGGAAATAACTTGGCATTTTCATGAGTTTAACGAGTCTTGAAAATAACTGAAATTGACTCGAAATATGTTTCATTTTTACAAAAGCTTGAAACAGGGAAAAACTATGCTTCAAAGTAGTTTCATTTTTACACAAGCTTGAAGCAGAGAGAAAACTGTGCTTGATGCCCCCTAAGCGTAACTGCTAGAGCACATGCCCCCCAACTTCATTTCATTCAACTAAGTACAAGCTGGATGGAATGAAGTTTCATGTACGAGATCGTTTGAAAAACTCGACCTAAAACTGGAAGAAAATTATGCAAAACACTGAAATAACTAACCTAAATATACAACTTAACATTTACGAGATCTAGTCAAATTCTCGATTCAAGTAGAGGAGGATTTGTTTCATTTTTTAACGAGCTTGACACAGGAAAAGAACTATGCTCGGATTCGGTTTCATGTTTACGCAAGCTTGAAACGAAAAACTATGCTTCTTAAAAGTTCACATGCCCCCAGCATAATGACGCAAAACGAGGTACATGCCCCCCAAGCTTCATTGCATTCAATGCGGTGGATGGAATGAAGCTTTACTTTCATGATCTTGGAAAGACTTGAGGGAGATGTTTCATTTTTTAGTGAGGTTGACACAGGAAAAGAACTATCCTCAAAACCCTTGTTTCATTTTTTAAACGAGCTTGACACAAGATAAGGAACTATGCTCATGACTACTCTCTACAATCTACCTAACAAAAACTTTACTCTAAAAACCTTGATTCATTTTTTAACGAGCTTGACACAAGACAAGGAACTATGCTCTAAAATCCTTGATTCATTTTTTAACGAGCTTGACACAAGACAAGGAACTATGCTCATGACTACTCTCTACAATCTACCTACTTAACCTACCCTTGTTTCATTTTTTAACGAGCTTGACACAAGACAAGGAACTATGCTCAAAAAGTTCGCATGCCCCCAGTTATAATGATGCAAAGCGAGGTACATGCCCCCCAGGCTTCATTGCATTCAACCAGATGGATGGAATGAAGGTTTACTTTCAATATTTAACTTGAAAAGGGAGTTGTTTCATTTTTAAGGAGGTTGACACAAGAGAAGAACTATCCTCATACCTGATTCATTTTTTAATGAGGTTGACTCAGTAACAGGAACTATCCTCATTCACACTGATTCATTTTTTAACGAGGTTGACACAGTAAAAGGAACTTTCCTCGAAACCCTACTTTCTACAATCTACCTACATATCCTAAAACCTACCTGATTCATTTTTTAATGAGGTTGAATCAGTAAAAGAACTATCCTCATGCTCACTGATTCATTTTTTAACGAGGTTGACTCAGGAAAAGAACTGTCCTCATAACCCTACTTTCTACAATCTACCTGATTCATTTTTTAATGAGGTTGACTCAGTAAAAGAACTATCCTCATGCTAGCCTGTTTCATTTTTTAACGAGGTTGATACAGGGAAAAAACTATCCTCGTAACATCCAGTTTCATTTTTTAACGAGGTTGATACCAGAACAAAACTATCCTCGCACACACTGATTCATTTTTTAACGAGGTCGACACAGTAAAAGGAACTTTCCTCGGTCATTGATCATGGCTTCCAACTGGAAGAAAGACATGTTAATGGACACACCTTGATCATGGCTTCCAAGAGGTCTTCATTAGAAGGAAGAATAGTTCTCTGGAAGGAACACATGTCAAGGGACTCAAAAGGGATAAGAACATCGTGTTCAAGTAATCCCATAGAGTTTTCCATGTCAATTACCGGATCTAAATCAAAGGAAGATGAGCAAACAGTGAGAGGCTCACTTTCATCGGTAACTGAAAACATGGGACCAGTTGCCACATAATTAACCCGTGGCAGGGTAGATACCACTTTAGAATCAGGAACATTTAGGGGTGTCATATTATTGGTAGTTGAAACAAGACTAGGGAATGAAAGCTGGTCTACAGTCACAATACTGCCATTGTGAGGGAAAGACATCACACGAAAGAGTGTCGATACGACAACTTTCATTGCATAAACATAGTCTCGTCCAAGGAGTAAATTGAAATCCAAGGGACCTCGAACCACCATAAGATCAACACAGACAGTTTTACCTTCCAAGGTAATAGAAAACTTAGGAAGGATCCCTAAAGGTTCACTAATGGTTCTATTAAAAGCTTTCAGATTCTGCGTAATAGGCGCAAGCTGAGGAGAACCCAAAGATTTCCAAACAGTTGAGGATAAAATACTAACAGAAGCACCTTCATCTACCTGAGTACGATGTATGTCCCTACCACCAGCCTTGACAATGATTTGGAAAGGGATGGAGGAAGGAAGACGAGGTTCTGTCAGACTATTCCAATCAAAGGAAAAGACCTCAGTGCTTGGAGGGGGTTCTGTATGAACAGGTGAAATGCCCCCCGGAATAGAAGAATCTGATGTAACAAGAAGAACATGAGCAGTATGAAGTTCACTCTCTAAATGGAAAGTGGGATCGACCGAATGTGAAATTGAATCGACCACTTGATCAACTAATGGATCATCAACCTGAGTGACATGAGTTTCACTCTCCAATGGGAGAGTGTGATCGACTATACTTGAATTTAAATCAATCACTCCGTCAGTTGACGGTAGGTTGGGAGAAAGTTTACGGTAACCAGTTGGAAATTCTTGCTGTAGAACAGTAAGGTTTTCCAACAATGTTGAGGCTTCATCCATGTGAGGGCAAATGTGAGTTTGATGATTCCCTTTGCATAACTTACAAGGAAACCTAACTTTACCCTTTTTCCCAGGAATCTGACTATCACTGGTTGATGGATCAATGGAAAGTTGATGAGATTTTTCTGACCATACTTCCAAGACCTTTGGAATACCAGGACAATTGACAAGGAAGTGGTCACCCTTACAAAGCCTGCAAGGGTATTTGGGTTTACGATGCATGTCGGAATTTTCCTCAACGCAACTAACACTTACAACCATGGTTGGTTGGTTGACTTCCTTCTTATCTTGCTTCTTCTTCTTCTTCTTCTTCTTTCCTTTCTTCTTCTTCTTAGCCTCCTGGTTACTAGCATCAAGGCTTTTACCAGGCGAAGAGGAAGAAATGGAGGAAGAAAAATTAGGCGAAGAAGGTAAAGGGTCAACAAAAGGTTGGTGATGTTGAGATGGTGAACTCTGTTGAGGTGAAGCATCCGGTTGAGATGGAACAATTGGAGTATTTTGGGGCAACGAAGTTGAAAATAACCATATCGGTAAACCTATTGTAAATCCAGGTAATGACAAAGTAGCCATATAAGGAGGACCAACATTTCCAAAGTAAGGAAAAGTACTAGGATTCTCGTTAGGAGGGGTTCCTAGGTTGGTAAATTCCGGAACATTTTCCATTATATTCAACTTCAGTGAATTTTATTAACAATTTTTAAAACTAAAATTAACAATTCACAATTCACACCTAACAATTAAAATTCACAATTCACACCTATGGTCTCTAAAAGTAAAAACAAACAAATTAAAACGCGCTATCAAATCTAGGAGTCAAACCATACACAAGCAGTAACCTTCCGGACCGAAAACACTAGTTGGGGATGAAATCCAACATCGCAGAATTCAGTACAGAAGTGGCGGGTGGAACAGTTACCCCGGCAACCTGCTTAATGAATAGACTGGACCAAGTTCCTCCACTTTAACTGTCTCGAGTGAATTGAACCCCCCAGAAAATCCAAGTGAGTCTAGCCGACGTCTGCTCCAGGTACAGTGGGATCTTCCCTCCACCGTCACCTTGGGTAGAACCCTAAAGATAATAGTCACTAAGGTTACCAACAGCGACAATTGCACCTGGGGGAACAGTCTACACTCCGACAGCACGCAAGGGCAGAGTATCAAGCTCAATCCCCTTGTCGGCCCCTTGATAATAATCCAAGGTTTACCGACAAGTGACCCCTGGCTCCTCGACAATGGTTAATCCAAGGTTTACCGTTTGTAATACGTGTGTGTCTGGCGTCGTTCCCAACGAGGGAGGATTGATCCCCTCACTGGTTCGGACACGAGCTCATGCTTCTCCTTTAAGAGGAGCTTTCCCAGAGTACAAATGAAACAATTGGATTTATCCTACCACAAGATGAGCTACTTGTTTGGTTTTGCTATCTTGGAGAGTTAATTACTCTCCTACTCCAAGACACTAGCCTAAGCTATGTTGGTGTATCAGAGCCCTAGAAATGTAAAAATTACTAGATGAATTTTAATTAAGCGCTGTGTTATTAAGGCTGTTATTACTCAAATGGGTAAATGGATACGAAACCAATGGTGTTATGACCCGACTCAACTGAATGCAATCGAATATGATAATGTAATCTTTTCAATTCGATGAATCCTAACTAAAGTAAGGAGAGAGTTTCCATTCACTTCCAACAATGCAAAAAATTGATCACTAAGAGAAAATATAACAAATTCTCTAATGCACTAATTTCATCAAGAAAAACTAATGCAAATCAATTCCAAACCTTTTTATTTTATTTTATTTTTGTGTAAATTCAAATCAAAGAAAGCTGATCTAAATCTACAATTGATTTTTAAGAATGTAAACTATGCAATTGTAATCTATGCACAATTCACTTGAAAAGTATGCAAATGTAATCTATGCACATTTTTCATTCATATTCCGAAAAGGAGAATTCTAATTATGCAAATGTGATCTATGCAAGAGAATTCTCAAACACAAGATGATTCTAATGTAATCTAAGAACGAATCAAGTGCAAGTCGAGAAAATTGGGTGAGAGTTCCAAAGATCAAAAAATAAAAACACTCAAAGGCGATTAACACTCATACACAATTTAGCCCCCCCCCCGGCGAATGAAGGGGGAATTTTTTTGCAAAAACAAAAGCAAAAAGATGCAAAATTGTGAAAGGACTGAGACAAACCTCCAAGTAATGACCAAAGGAAATCAAATTAAGAATTTCTCAAAAAAGAGACTCAAAACACCCAATTGATGAAAGCTTAAAGTAGGAATGCCAATGAAACAGGCTTAGATGAGGATCTCTGACAGTAAAAACAAAGTAAAAGCAAAATCTAAAAGAGCAAAAAGCAAAAATTGAAATTTTCTCAAAATTGACAGGGGTACGCAGGTCATCTGTTCACACAGGCGCGGGTACGCACTGTGCACAAAGACGCAGTGCGTACAAGTACGCACTGTGTTAAACCCAGAGACTGCGTACTGCTGGCAAGACTAAGAAAAATAAAAAACTAAAGTGACTCTAAGCTAACCCACCCAAATACACAGCTAGACAACCAAAAATCAGAAAACAAGCAATTTTTCTCAGATCAAAATATCAAATCAAAAAGAACTCAAACACTTTAATGGAGTCCCCAGCGGAGTCGCCATTTTGTCAGGCGGAAAGAGTTGATAGTGCGGACACAACCAACCTCCCTAGGAGCCTAAGACTCTCTAGTGACAAACAAGACAAATAAGAGCAATCCTTCTCTAAACATGCATTTACTATATAAGAAATCAAGTGTTTAGATCCTACCTGTAATCCAACGCTGTTGTAGTAGTCCAGCCTCGTTGATCCGGATGAGCTCCTCCTTCACTTCGAAACCTGCATTCACTAACAATCAAACAATTAAATAGCACTTGATAATCTCATAAAATAAAACGTGTTTAACACATAGACCAAGGAGTACATGAAATAACTCATAAATAACAAGTTATTGAGAAGAATGGACTCATTTGCATTAATAGGAAACAAAAGGAACAATTACAACCTGAGCCTTGGTGTTGTGCAAGTCCCTCCCAGGGTCCATCAAGAGTTCTCCTTTACTTTGACAAAGCTCACCCACTTCCAAATAGAACAAGCAAAGATGGCAATCTCTCCTCACAAGCTTCTAAATGGGAGTCCTAATTCCAGCAGCATCTACCCTTAGAAATGTTTAGCTTCCAACCTCCCCTCCTTCTGGCCCAATGCATGTATTTATAGTGGTCTAGAGGAAGTTATTCAGGTCCACCATCAATGGGATAATCCCCTCTTTGGATGGGATAGCTCCCTTATTGATGGGATAAGTTCCTCTTTGGTAGGGGTACATGAACCATCTGGAGGCGCTCAATACACGTCAAACAACCTTCTAGAATGCTCTAGAAATGACCACAAGTAATTTTTTAAAGATGAAACTTGCGCATTTTGACCTTTACAGGGGTACGCACCTGCCCCTTTACATACAGAGCGTACAAGTACGCAGCTTTTGTGAACATTAGGTGCGTATCCGCAGGTAAGGTTGAGAGAACCTGCGTACCCAGAGATAAATACATTTATAAAGACTTTCTCTCTTTTTGGAGTTTCACATGGAGAGCAGAGGCATAAGACTTGCCCAGGAGGATAGCATGACTGTTGATAGAGCCATACTAACTGTAAATAGTCATGGTGACATTTTTTTGTGTAACACATGGTTGGCTAATTTGAATTCAGAATCTTCAATTTTCTGAGGCTCGGGCCTTTCTCCCCTATCACCATTGGACAAGGAGCTCTGGGCTCACATACGCTTGCGCTCAGTTGCAGGGGACTCCATGGATGTACTGTGTTTGAACTAAATTAAATAGCAGCAACCAGTTTCAGGAGAGAAAAACGTACCAGACCACCTTGGCCAGTATAGATTACATCCTCTAAATTATCCATGTCATCTTCATATTCCCATGAGAGTACTATTGCAACAACAATTGGAAAAGGCGCAATGCAAACAGGAAGTGGGCATGCACAAATCTTCATACCCACTAGATTTTGGCGTCATGGTAGCAAACTCGACTACACTACAAAAAGTTTAATTCACTTCTTTCAACGTGATTTAAAAATTGAAGGAGAGATAAGTAGTGTTTGTAATTTTTTTATTTTGAAGTGATGGAGAAATAAGGTATATTTTTTTTGAGTGATTTTTTTTTAGGAGAGATAAAGAGTGGATAAAATATTTTTTTATTTTAATAAGGGTGAATATTGGGATTGATTCTAAATAAGGTTGATATATTTGAAGTTATAAGTGAAAATTTGTATTTTGAGTGATAAGTGAAGATTCAAAAAAAAGGGAAGCTCATTGATATATTTTGAAGAAAGCTTTATTTTTTAGCAGATTGAGTTAGTGCACATTTATTTTTTAAGACAAGTTGCTTCAAGAATTTGTGAGCTTGGCATTCTCATTGTTGGAGAAATTTCATTCATGATGTTGTGAAGGTGAAGGTTGATGTACTCCCATATTTAATAAAGACATATTTTTTTTGTGCTGCTTGTGTCCTAGATCCACCCAAAATTGAATAAGGGGATCTTAGGTACACTATGTGTAATGAATGTGTGTGCATGACTTGTATTCAGATTATCAAAACGATCTTTTTTTATTATGCTTAAACAACTACATGCACATAAGCAAGCTTAAGTATAAGAATGCTTAATCAAGCTCCTGTATTCAAGCTTAAGTGCACAAGCACAAAGCGTCACATCATCAACTTGATAAGATGATCTTCCAAGCAAGCACATCTCACATCATGTAATCAAAGAAATCAAGTTAAGGATGATGGAAAATCAAGAATTTCAAGCCAAGAGGACATCAACATCATCAACACTTTTTGTATCACTTATAGACAAACATTTTTTAATTGAATTGTACGAGTGCATTCTTGGTTGTAACCGACACCCTAATTTGAATTGTAAAGGTGAATACATTATGTCAAGTAAGTATTCAACTGAGTCATCAAGGTTGAATTTGTCATTTGTCTCTTGGGTGCATTTTCGACAGTGTTCAACACCCTTCCTTTTTTAAAATCAACACATTCAGTGAGTACATTCAAGATTGCACAAAGTCTCAGTGATCAATCAAGCAAGTTCTAACATGTCATCTAGCAAGCAATCATCATCAAACGAGTGTGAATTCTAGTATCCTATTCTTCAAGTGAGTGTTTCATTCAAACAACCATCAAGCGAGCGTGAAAGAAATCAAGTGTGAGTTCAAACAAAAATTTGTTAAACCAAGTTCAAGCGAGTGTGCAACAATCAATCAAACATCAAGCGAGTGAGTTCTAGAAATCCAACAAGTATTAAAAGCAGGAAAGTGTGAGTTCCAACAAGTTCACATGGCAAAAAGACTTTAGTTATTAATGATTCTTAACAATTTGATCCTCTCAACTACTAAAGAGATGGTGAAAATCAACAAATCAACTCTTATTGATATTAAAGTGCATCTTCAACATGCACATGAAATGATTGAGTTTCTTCAACTGGAGTTAGAACTTCAAAGAGATGAGTTACAACATAAGAGTGATGTTTCCAAGTCTTTCATTTGTACAAATGAAGATACAGATGTTGATTCCAAGTTACTGATCTAAGAAACTTCAAGTGTCGAAGTGGTCCCTGATCTAGTTCAACTTTCCTCCAAACCAATCATCAAGCCATGGGAAGAACTTCGGAGTAACAGAACTCGACGAGGATTAGGATATGACAAAGATGAAAACAACTTGCATATTCTCGATCATTCTAAGCCGATCAAGTTTATCAGTGCAGGATTTCTTGATCAAATAACATCAACAAGCCATGAGAAAGTTGCAGAAAAATAGAAATACACATAAAATGAAGTTTCAATCAAGCAAAAATTCCTTCATTGTTAAAGAACCGGTTATCTGGAAGATCAGCATGGCAAGTCAAATCATACATCAGAGAAATGATGCAAACAATGATAGTTAGCTAGATTGAAGATAAATTATTCATGGATTGATCCCTGTGATTTATCATTTGGGGGGGGGGAATGTTAGCCTCACTCTCATAATAAAACAATTATAAATCCAAAATTATAATTAAATAAATCAAATCATGATAATTAGGAGCTAGTTCCTCAAGCTAAGCAGTTTAGTTAGGATCAGAGATTCTCTCCAACTAGTTCTCCCAGATTAGTGTGTTGTTGACATATTTTCTCAACAATGTTTGTTCAAAATAGATGCACTATCTTGAGACAAATTCCTCATGTATTTATATGTATCATAAACATTATTTGAAAAATGTGAATTACATGAGCATGAGAGACCACATGATGGCTCTCTACCTTTCCGTCAGTTTAATTTTTGTGTGTTAATTTGATGTGGATATGGTTATATGCCTTTGTGATTCTTCTTCAATAATCTTGCTTTCCATTTTTCTTGCCAACCTGAATGCCTTCTCCAATGAATCAAGTTCCCAAAGGTGAACCTCTTGTTGGATGTTATCCTTTAAAGTCCCTATGAACACATCAATCCTATGCTCCTCTAGAATATCTTTTACCCTTATATCCAACTTTTGGAAGTCCTTAATGTGCTCCATCATTGAACCCTTTCATTTGAGATTTATCAATTTGCTAGAAAAAGTGTTGCATTTTGTATCCTCATAATGTGCTATAATTTCATCCGTAAAAATTTCCCAAGTGACAATTTGTTTATGAGAGAAAAGCCATTGATACCATACAAACTGATTTGGTTCCAAACATAAAGTTGAAATGTATACCTTTTGTGTGTTTTGCACATTATGGAGATTGAAATATTGCTCCATCTGTAGCATCCATGTTACAAAATCCTTGCCATCAAACTTCCTCAAATCGATCTTTGGAACATGGTGGGTCTTTGATCCAATGCTAGAGTCTATGAAATCATGATTAACATTTATTTTATTCTTATCATGAGTTTCCTTTACTACCCTTTTTCCATTAGTAAAAATTTCTTGTAGCAAATTTGTCAAATCTATCTTCAAGTCTTCCATCTTAGCTTCCACGCCATCCATCTTAGCTCCCACGTCATTCATCTTAGCTTCTACGCATTTGTTTAAACTGTCCGTATTAGCTTCCATGCCATACATCTTATCTTTACGTCTTCCATTAAACCATCCATATTACCTTCTATTAACTTTTGTGAGTGTTAATTTTGTTGCACTCAGTCTCGTAATTTTGATATATCATGTCGCATTTCTTCCTCTTCTTCTTGAGTCATGTTAGATATTTTAGGTTTCTTACTAGGTGTTTCTATTTTATTTCATCTATGCATCAATTAGTGATAATAATTCTTGACTATGCCCTTTGAAGTCCTTCAAACTAATTTTTTAAATGAAACTTATGGAAAACTTTAAAAAACTACACTCCCTTTTTCACTTTGTAGGAGCTCGATATTGAATCTATTTTACCTTTGTAATTTTGAATCGCCAAGGTCCAATATTGCATCCTGATGTATCCCTCTGAGTCCTCTTTCTAACCCCACAAGTCTTATCAAGATTGGATTCTCAAAATAAGAGTTATGCGAAATCTCCCACGATGGCCTGATTATAGACTAGTTTTGTAGAGCGAAATTGTACAAAGTGCCACGTGTCACTGTTTCGACCATAGGACCTGAAACCAATACACAAAAAATTACAGGCCATCTTATTTCTATAACTTCTTACGAGTCTTCAATCTAAAGCTCTGAAAAAATGTTTTCACGATTTTCGCGAGGTCACCTGTTTGAGATATAATTTGAGATCCTACAAAAACACTAATTTCCTTGGATCATATCTCCAAAACTATAGAAATAAAATATATGAACTTCAGACCTGAGGTTGAGAGTGACTTTGGCGCAAGTGGGCTTTTTTTTTAGCTTCTGAAAATGTCACAGAAAATAAGTTATAGCGAAAATTCCAGACCTTTTTGGAGCAGTGAAACCCTATAATCCAAAGCTCTCATACTAAATGTTATGAAACCAGCTCACAAAAAGATAGAAAATATAGATCAACGACTTAGAAATCAACCTCTTCAAGGGGGAAGCCTCCTTTACATTACAAAAGTGAACAATTCTTGGATGATACAAATGACAAAACCTCCTTTCTATATATAGGAGTCTAAGGGGTCACACTATAACTAAATACAACATAACAATAATAATATAAGGGCACAAAAATAACAATAGTGGGCTTTTATGGGGCACAATAATAACAATATGGGGACAATAGGGGCACAACAATAACAATAAGCGATACAATGACAATAGTAATGGGGGAATCACTAGTATTACTGGGACCTAACATCGTTTTTAATTCTTTAGTGCTAGGAATTGATTTTATTTGAAATCCTTGACATTATTCTTGAACAAACACTCCCTTTCTTGAGGAAGTCCAATTCTTTGTGCAATCGATTCCTTAGAAACAAACAATTATTACTAGTCTATGTGGGCCACAACTCCATTAATATTTTTTTCAAAAGCTCTGATAACCTTGAAATTGTGTCCTTGGAATTTCTCACAGAATGGAAGATATCTAGCCCCATGAAAGTATTTATATCCCTACATCTATTCCTTGATAAATTCAATGGCATTGGGCTCAAAAATTGCTGCAAATTCTTTCAACGTATCCTTTGTTGCAAGTAGAGAATGACTTAGTCTCGACTTCTTGCCTTGGTATGTAGCTAAATGGAAAGAATGTTGATGGCGAATTAATTGGGTAATTTTTTATTATGGTGAGTGGGATTAAAGTTACATGGATTTGAATAGATTCAAATCATACGAGTGGAGGGGAATGATCGCACATGTCTAATCTACGATGGTTAGATACAGTGGTGGTGAAGCGAATTATGAGCTACTTGTTTGGTGATCGTAATTAAATTATGCATTACTCATGAACTAATTATGCAATGAATGTATAGTCTATTTTACCATAATTACCTTGGGTCACACTTACTGAAACACAATACCTTCATTCTTGTGTTGTTGTTTTGGGCCCCTAATATGTCATCATTTCTTCTAGTGCATGTGTGATAATTATGGGAATGAAAATTCATATATTTCCTTGTACTCATACAAATGGACTCATGCATCTAATAAATCCTACAGTACGGTAAAAAAAAGTCACAGTCTACGATATGGATCACTGCAACTTTATTCATATGTAGCATTGTGTCATGATGCTCCGCTCCTAGTTCTTTTAAAGATGTTGATCACAATTCTAGAAAAAAAAATTGTTGCTCATAGGATAGGGTGTAGTTTTGAATCCTGAGGTACATTGCATTAGTCTCTATCACAAGCCCTCAAGCCTAAAGTCTTCTCATGTCCTGTCGAATATAGGTATAATCTCTTCATCATGTGAATGAAATTGTTGAAATCGAGCATGTGAGAGAGTCATATGATTACTGACCATTGATATATGCAATTAAATGATGCACAAATACTCACCTTTGATGGCAATGAGAGCCAATATGCATCTGTACATATTGTGAGATACAAATAAGTTTGTTGAAGTTGAGTCACCTGCAAGATCCAACAAACATGAGACATTGATGTATTCCCATTGTTTAGTGGTGTTAAAGCCTACCATTAAGATAAGAAAACCTCAAGTTATTGCAAAGAGTCTCTAGCCTTTTATCGCTAATGAATTGATGATGTAGATGGAAAAAGGACATTAGAATGAGGGCCTTATGGAATGCCTCATCAAATAAATTGAGAATAAACAAATATTTGAATATTCTTGATTAAATAAGGAAAACAAAAACCCATTTACCATACCATTCCACAAGGTGGTTTTGATAATTAGGCCCCATTATTATTATTAGTATTATTACGACACACACGCACATGCACACACACATATATATAATATAAAGGAGAGAAGAATTCAAGAAGTGTGAATATGAGCAGAAAGAGGATCTCCCTACTTTACAACTTTGATTCCATTGTCTGCAAATTTATATTATAAATTATTCCTTGGACATTGTCTTCTAGTACGACTTTAGCCTATGCCTATTTATAAGAAATGATGTTTGATTTTCATCAATAATCTTAACTTGAATTGACCCATTCTCAAAAACATTCTCCACTTCATAGGATCCTAGCCAATAAGTTGTGAATTTCCCTTCAAGTTCTTTAAATATTGAATTTAAAAGAAGATCCCAGTTTCCTTGGTAGAAATTATTCGATGGAAAAAACTTATGATGCCATTTATTTTGGTGTTCCTATACCAATACATTTTGTTGGATCACATATTGCCCAATCTTGTCAAGTTGGTTTAGTTGTAACAAGTTTTGCTCATCTACTTTGCTCGGATCCATCCCAAACTGTACAACAATTTGAAAAGTATTGATTTAAAACATAATTGGGAGAAGGAAATATTTTTTATAGACCAATTCATATGTGGTAAAAATTGTAGTAATCATCTAGGTTATCCTATAATCCTTGACAACTTCATTCACAGTATTGTTGAGGATGGCTTCTAGTACTTTGTTCGTCGACTCAACTTTCCTTTTCTACTTATGGATGGTACGGTGCAGAAATCATGTGCTTAATATGATATTGCTCTGTAATAGACTTGATGGTTATGGATGTCAATAATGTCCATTTGTATGCTATGATCTCTTGAGGCACAATGAATCTAGCCCAAATGATATTCATATAGAAAGCCAACAATTTCCTTTTCATTCGCTCAAACTAGCACCTTGGCCTCAACCCATTTTTTGTTGTAATTAGTGCACACCAAGGTATATTTATTCTTCCTTGAAATTTATATGATTGGGCCAACAAAATCCAAGGTCCATTTGTTGAATGGTTAAATAATCACTATTAGGTGTAATGGCATTTCATTTTCTTGATCCAATCTGCCCATCCTTTGACAACTATCACATCACTAGTCATATTTCTTTGAATATTTAAATAAGTTAGGCTAATAGTAACCAGATTGCATTACCTTATAGGAAATTTGTGAATCAGAAAAATGACCTTCATAAGGCTCCTTGTTCCAGGCCTTGATGATTTCTAGTATCTCATCCTCTCAAACACACTTGCAAATAATAAGGTCCACACCTCTATAAAATAGGCCACCATTGATCTAAGAATAATATGCAATTTTTTTTTTGATCCTACAACTTTCATGAGCAAGTAGTTGTTGAGCTATTTTATCTATAGATAAATAATTTTAAATTTCAGAAAACCAAGGTTGGTCAGTAAAAACTGCAAATAATTATTCCTCCAGAAGACATACATCTATAGGAACATCATTATTTTCATTTCGTAGCCTAGAAAGGAAACCAACAAGTAGATTATCTTAACCAAGGTGATCTACAATTGTAACACTTAATTGCTACAATAACAAAAGCAATCTCCTGATATCGTTATTACTTACTAGTTTATTCATAAACTATCAGATGGTTATGTGGTCATCGTGGACGAAGGCCTTATAACTTGTAAACATGAACTTGTTTATCAAATGCACCACCGTTAAAAACTATTTCCTTATTAGAATATCCTTCAACTCAATGGGGTTAAATTTTTTCTAGTGTAATAAATAACATAATAACTTAGGTCATGACATTGTCCAAGGATGACCCCTAAATATGTGTTTAAGGATTCCATGAACATATGAAAGGAAAGACACCAATTGGGTCCACCTATGATCGGTGAAACAAAAATATTTTCCTTCAAGGTCTCGTAGCCACATTGACATCGATCATCCCACACAAAACAAACATATTTAGATGCTAATTTAAGTGATAACATAGGTATTTTTGTAACACTTTGAGTGAAACATCTATAATATCTGATAACAAAAAAGGAAACATATTACCTCCTTCTATGTTGTAGGAACCAATAAATGAGATAAAACTTTGATCCTGACCTAGTCTACTTCAATTTCTCTATCATAAGCCACATGACCAAGTACCACTCCCTTATTTAGCATCATGCAACATTTTATATTACTCATGGCAAGGTGCTCTTCCTCGAATTTATTAAGTGATTTCTTAAGGTTTATCAAAGATTCCTCGAATGAAACTCTCTAGATAGAAAAATCATCCATATACACTTCCACACAATTGTTGATCAAGGTTAAGAAAATCCCTAACACTACCCTTTGAAAGGTGGCAGGTGAATTACATAACCCAAAAGGCAACACCTAGTAGATGAAATTTCCCTAAGGACAAGTTAATATTTTTTTCTCTTGGTCCTAAGAAGCTATCTAGATCTAGTTATACCAGCTATACTCATCTAAAAATGACAAATATTTATTTCTTGCTAAGGTGTCTAGGACCTTGTCTATAAAAGGAAGAGGGGAATAATCCTTCCTAGTAGACTTGTTGAATTCATGTAAGTATATAGAGACAGACACAACTTTCTGGAATATTTCGTCACTATAACTAAGGGGGAAATCCTTTTAATATTGTACATCGAGTAAATCAAATGAGCATCGAGGAAATTCTTTATCTCTTCCTTTACTATGTCTTTAAGTGTTGGATAGGGTGATCATTGATCTACACATAAATATGATGTGAACAAACTATTTAGTAGAATCCCTCCATGTCCCAGTAGTCCGATGTGAAGGATTTTATATGTTCTCATAAAGCATGGATCAATTTTTTTTGTTGATCATTAGAAAGTTCATTACTAATATTAAAAAAATTACTAGGATTGACTTTATCAGGAAGAAGTATGGTTGCATGTCCTATGGGAAAGATATAGTCGAGTTATAAATAAAAATAAAAAGTGTTATACAATCAAATTCCTGCACATCATTTCCTAAAATGTGTTCCAGTGGATCATGATCAGAAATATAAGAACAAAAAATACATAGAAAAGAGTTGATCTGAATTTCCTATAAACATTCCCAAAAATTATTTACCTGATCTACCATGGACATTTTCTAAACCATTTCTTCGTCACTTGTTTCTTCATCAAACTAAGGTACTTCCTCTGATTTTTCCAGGGATTTTGTAGGATGATACAATGTGATCCATTTTACATGTCCATGAGAAATAAACATACTACCAAGTCCGCATCCTATGAATGCATCTACAGTAGCACGCAATAAGCCCCACAAAATTACAAGATGTCCTCCAATTGTCAATTTCATCTACAAAACCATTAAATCTATTGGATTCTACCTTGAACCAAAGGATACAATTCTATCATCTAGAACTCCTTCCAGTTGGATACTAGATGTTGCTGCTACTTTATGTACAATCGAGGTAGGACAAAGATCTATCAACTCATGTTGTTTTATAGTTTACGAGGTCATAATATTAATGGCCACCCCAAGGTCGATTAGAGTGTTCAAAATGAAAATATCCATTGATATGCATAGAAACATTACGATTTTTAGGATTAATATATTTCCTAGCTAAAATATCTCGAATGATCAAATAAACACATTCCCTAACTAGATGAATAGTAGGAAGATCTCTTCATTTTCTCCTAGTTCTTACAAACATAGGTCCCCTACTGTGTTGGCATAAATGTGTATGTCTTTAATATCCTATAGTAATAGGATCCTAACAAAATTGTTTCTAAGTTCATTAACCATGTC
Source organism: Pinus tabuliformis (assembly GCA_031772625.1). Taxonomy (NCBI): domain Eukaryota; kingdom Viridiplantae; phylum Streptophyta; class Pinopsida; order Pinales; family Pinaceae; genus Pinus; species Pinus tabuliformis. The sequence continues at coordinate 652,830,962 of CM062808.1, read as the reverse complement.
ATGCCCATGGGGTTTTCCCAGTTTTCTTGAATTCAACCTTTCTACATAAGGTGGATTTATTGGTATCGAAGGTTGTTCTAGAGTTCTATCATCTTGTGGAAGCATTTTTCTCTCTTCTTCTATGATAATGGGGCTATAATTTTGAATCACCTACCTTGATGTTAAATGAATATCCTGTGCTTCTACAGGGGAAATAGTGTTAGTTAGGAAGGGTTGAAACTCATATTGCAACACATATTGGGTTGATTTCTTATTTGTATTAATGATTGGTTGAATAGGAAGTTGGTTCCACCTACGAGTTTCGGTCAATGGTAGCTAAAGTTTTGTATTCGGATTTTGTTGTTGGGCAGCTACTTGTGACTAATAATTTTTTGGAAATTTTTGTGGTTGTGTGAGATATTGTTGTTGTGCTAAATAGGGGTATGGGGGTGTGGTCATGTAGCTAGGTCCTTTCCAAACTTACTACTAAGGTTAGTTATTGGGTGGCTATTGGTGACACATATTCCATGTTGTAAGAACATTCCAATCAGGATATTCCTAATTAGGAAAATACAAAAAATTTACATCATCATAAATCAAAAGGCATACCTTAAATTCAAGGCTTCCATGGATTTTTAGTTTCCAATGAATAAAGTTTGTTTTGTTGACTGTGGTTCTCCATAGTATATCACTTTAAGACCTGAAAAATACAAGCTATGATAAGAAGAATGCTATTCCATACAAATAGCACAAATAGAAACATTGTGAGGTGGAAAATCTCTCCTAGGGTGCTTCTTTTGCTATCTGCAACAAAAGATTGCAAGGGAAGCACATTATTATTTTTGTTTCTTTTTAAAACTTAAGTGTATTCTTTGTAAGCGAATGAGGTTCCGACAAAGTATATGAAAATGTAGACTCAACTAGTTTTCAATCAATAGTACTATAATAGTATACCATTAATCTAACTCTATTGAACATGGATTCATCGCTTTCATGTCCAATAAATAGAAATTAAATATTAAATCTTAAATAATTATCCCATTCATGAACACCATAGAGATGCCTAGCATGTCTGGTAGTTCCTGTGGCTAATCAAATAAACACATCACAACACACTATGCTAGAAATATAGAACATGAAGCTTTTTTAGGGATATCAGTTTGAGTATTGGGATTTCTTACAACTCCCCATGGATCCCTAGGTGATTAACCCTCCACATAGGGTCCCCACTTCACACCAGGAAAATAATTAGCTTGCAAAAATGTAAATGCAAAACTTCAAGAAATAAATTAAATTTACATGATTGTGTTGAAAATAAACACTATTTTATAATGTAAACATACAAAACAAGATATAGTCGAAATTTATGCATTTACCAAACACCCACAGAACCAAATTTGTTTCGTAGACCAGGGGTCTGCATAGCTAGGAGCACTATAGGCGAGAAGAGGCTTTACACCAAAATACAAGCTAGCAAAAATAATTTTATATTAACTCATAAAAAATATTACAGAGTTCAAAATAAGTATGGGCTGTAGCAACTATTTAGAACATCATTACGTCTAACCTATTTAGTTGTTTACAAAAATATATATATAATGAAATACACTCCAACTCAGGACGAGATTCTTCAAATACATATTTCGGTCCTATCTTGGTCATTAAAACTATGTGGCCATTGTTTACAAAACTACTAGAAAGGACGCAACCGTCCAACAAATATTATATACTTTGAAAAATATAGTACTGAATACAAATATATTCTTTTATAGTGAAAAAGAACATATCCATGGCAAAACACCTTGGTTAGATTGGTCATAGGCATAAGTACAATGTTGGACATTGTCTATTTAGGAATTTGAACTTCAGGTAACTACTTTTCATGACCACTTTTGTTAAGTTGGCTTGATGTACATGGGTAACATGTTCTGGTAACCAATAATTATTGTTCTTATAAGTTATAGAAAGTAGTTGGAATACCTAAAGTAATTAGGTAGAGAAAATGTGCCAAAATATACATCAAATAAATGAAAATGCGTGAAATGATAAGTAATCACCTTAACTAATGAATAACAACGGCACTGGTAATGACAACACATTGATCAGGGCGCAGAAGGATGAAAACAATTACAGCGCAGTTGGCATGGATACTATGGATAGAATGCAGGTTTCCAGGGAAGGTGCTCATGACCTAGTCAACAATTTCTATGGTGGTGCGAAAATTCATAGATTAAACATTAAAAAGGACAGATTTATCCAACATGAAAGGGTAAAAAGTAATGCGCCGAGCAAGGGTGACCAGGAGGTTTGTGTTGACAATGAATGCAAAAATAATACCCCAGATAACAAAAGCAATCAGGATTTAGTGAACTCCAAAGATAGCACGGGAGTCATTAGCAATCAAGACTTAGGCATGAGTTTCCAAGAAGAAAAAAGTATGTCTTCAGAAAACACATGTGAGTCAATATCAAAAAGAAAAGTGGTCAACCTGTCTTCCCAGGAATTAGACCCGGTAGCCATTAATGTTCTCAGCAAAGGTATGGGGTTTGCGATGGCTCCTAAAAGCCTCCCCATTGAAAAGATGATTTGTAGCATAGAAGATGGGATTAGCAACCTCCCTCTGGAAGACAAAGAAACATTAAGACAAGAGTTTTCTCTCATCATGAGAAAAGCCAAAACTCCCAAAAGCAACTTGAGTAAGGAAGAACAAAAAGCTTTCAAGTCCTTGCGAAATAATGACAAGGTAGTAGTTCTTAAAGCAGATAAAGGAGGAGCAGCAGTCATCTTGGATAAAGAAGACTATGTACGAAAAATGAATGATCACCTAAATTGTGGCAGTTATAAGAAGCTGAGCAGTAATCCCATGCCCAAAATTATGAAGGATGTAAAAAAGATAATCTCAAATTCCAACCTTGACGAAAAATTAAAGAAGAAATTAACCCCCTCTTGTGAAACCATCCCTAGAATCTATGGATTACCCAAGATCCATAAGGAAGGGGTCCCCCTTAGACCGATAGTTAATACTATTGGCTCCCCAACCTATGAGCTTGCTAAATACGTTGCTAAAATTCTAAAACCCCTTGTCGGAAATACTGATTCCTTCATCAAAGACTCCCAGGACTTTGTGAATCTTATTAAAAATGAAAGGATGGAAAGTGATGACATCCTTGTAATCTTTGACGTGGTTTCCTTATTCACGAAGATTCCTCTTGATGAAGCCATTCAGGTTATAAAAGATGTTACTGATCCAGGGACTGCAAAGCTGGCTGAAGTCTGCTTAAGGTCAACTGTGTTCACCTTCCAAGGAACATTTTATGAGCAGACATCTGGTGTAGCAATGGGATCACCCCTCTCGCCAATCGTGGCCAACCTATACATGGAATATTTTGAGAAGAAGGCCCTGGAATCATATCATTTAAAGCCGGCCTGGTGGAAACGTTTTGTCGATGACACCAATATAAAGTGGACACATGGTAAAATAGAACTTGACAAGTTTTTCATTCACCTAAATTCCATCTCCCCTGAAATAAAATTCACAATGGAGCTTGAAGAAAACATGAGCATCCCATTCTTGGACATTCTTATCATCAGAAAAGAGGATGGCTCTTTGGGCCATAAGGTTTTCAGGAAGTCAACCCACACAGAAAGTTACCTCCATGCGGATTCCCACCATCACCCAGCCCAAAAGTTTGGTTTTCTAAACACTCTTGCCATTAGAGCCCTTCGAATTTCTAACGCAGAGCATATAAACGAAGAAAAGAGGCATTTAGTTTTAACTTTTAAGAATATAGGCTACAAAGATCATGAGATTAAAAAAGCCATGGAGAAAGCTGAAAGAAATTTGTCATATCCCAAGCCTAAGGATCAGGACCAACCTCAATGTGGTAAGGTTTTTCTACCTTATATCCATGGGGTTACAGACAAAATCGCTAAAATCCTAAGAAAGAAAAACATTATAACACAATTCTCAGCTCCTGGTACTATCAGGCAAAGTTTGAAGTCTATAAAAGATGATATTGACAAGCATCAACTTAAAGGAGTCTATAAAATAAACTATTCTTGTGGAAAAAGCTACATAGGTGAAACAGGTCGCTCCCTCCAAACAAGACTCAAGGAACATGGCGCTGACATCAGGAATGGAAGATCTCGTACCTCAACATTGGCAGAACACTCCTCGAAGACTAAGCACCACATCTGCCTGGAAAACACATCAATTATTGCAAGGGAAGAGCAGCATCAGAGACGAAAGATCAGAGAAGCACTTGAAATTATTAAGCATCCTTGTAATCTGAACAGAGACAATGGTATGGAGATTAGTGGGAGCTGGCTTCCCCTGATCAAGGAAATCAAAAAGTGTCAACCCATCCCCAGGTAAGCCTTCAGCAGGTAAGTTATCCCTATCCTATTCTATTGGTCAGTAATTTTTATTTATATCATAATTAGAATTATTAACATTAAAATACTTTAATATATTAATTTCTACATAACTATTAATTAATATATTAATTATTATATTAATTAATTATAAATATTATTTATTTATAATTGTTAATATAATTTGGTTCAAATATATTAATTTAATTTTTATATAGAAATTGATATATTTCCCTAGTATTTCTATAATAATTAATCATCCCTTCATTTTATTAAAATAGCTCCTTTAACTTGATAATTAACTTTTTAATGCTAGAATATAATAATTTCTATATAACTATTAATTAATATATTAATTATTATATTGATCAATTATAAATATTTATTATTTATAATTATTAATATGAATTGGTTTAATATATTAAATTAATTTATATAGAAATTAATATATTTTAGTTCAATCTATTATCTAAAAAAAAATAGTATCAATTCTATTTCCTTTTTAATCTATAGGTTATAAACCTAGTTATTAAAAATTTAAAAATTTTAATAAAATTTCAATAAAACAAAAGTAATTTATTAAAATTAAAAATAAAATTAAACTAAATTTAGATTCAAGCCGACCTATGCTATTCCTTCAAAATTTTATCCTCATGGGTATTTATTCTATCCATTATGCTCTTCTTTTATCATCATTCTCAAACCCTGATGATGGATCCCATTTGGGATTTGAAACGTTGGTATAAAAATGTTCATACTGTGGATTCTCCGGTCAATGGTTCAAAAGTAATCACCTTAGTGACTCATGACTGCTATAGGTATGATATTGACAAGAAAAACAACAAAGTATAGGGAACTGGAAATCGAAACAAAGTCAATTTGGTCAAAAACAATGTTTGAGAGGCACTATAGATGAGTCAAAGCTAAAACTCGTCAAAGCAAATTTGGTCAAAAACAATGTCTGAGAGGTACTATAGATGGATCAAAGCTGAAACTCATCAGAATGAACCTTGACTTGGGGCACGATTGATATCTACATATATGTCAAATAAAATATTAACTTAGGTGAGGCCACTTCCATCCCTACATATTAAGTTGTGATACCCATGTTGGATTTACTTTTCCAAGACTTTAGGTTTATTTAGGATTATCTAAGTTAGAAATTTTGGCAATTAGGAAAAGACTGATTTACATTTCCAAGACTTCATGTTTATTTAGGATTATCTAAGTTAGAAATTTTGGCAATTAGGAAAAGACTGATTTTGATTGACATGTAAATAATTATGTATAATAAATCAGTAATCTTTTTCTCTTCGAAAAATATGGGGAAAAACACATGAGTATTTTGAGTTTCTTTTCTACTAGAAAACTATTAGTGGTTGAGTCACAACTAGTGGACAAAAAAAGAAATGTAATAGTCTTCACAGTTTTAAAGTTCAAGAATTCCTTAAGATTCGAGGGAGAATAATTGCCACCAAGAGACAACATAATCGAAGAAATACGTTATGTTGGGTGGGATATAATAATTAGCATAAATAGAGAGAAAGGCATACTAATGAAGCCAAAAAAACATATTTTTCTATAATAATAAAAAAACTTAGGTACAAAAAGAAGGTGTGCAAACCATAAAAGCTGGACAGTTCTAAAATTTGCTAGGAGGGAAGAAAGAAATATATACCACCGAGTGAAAATAGTATGGGTACAAAAGAGAATCTGAAAACTTAGGGGCCGTTGTTGTGGTTCTAACTCATTGGTTCTGAAGAACGTGCTTGTTCCTCTTATATTTCCAAGAGTACAGATAAATAAAATTTACTATATTTATTGATTATCCAAATTGTTTTGAAGACCAAATTGTTTTGAAGAACTAGTATGTAGTGGAAATTATATATCCATTTTTATGTTACCAATAAAAATAAAGAGTATATAGAAAATAGAAAAACGCAAATACATTTAAGATGTTGTAGAGGGTATCGATTAATTTGAAGAATTCATGATGTTTCATGATGTGATTACATGTTTGAAGTAGTGACTTCTAACATATGTTGGTTGCATAAAGTATAACCAAGCAACAAAGCAATAGTGAATAGAAAAATAAATTAAATATCCAAGCATGCAATAATATTTGTATTGAGAAAGATTTAGAAATGCACGTAAATGTTGATAAGTATTGTTGTTTGACCCAATATCATGAATAATGGAGATATATCTCTGTAGAAATTTTAACTTCCACGATACCATCTAATTAAGTTGATAGGAATATATTTATACGATATTTTAATGAAAAATAGAAATTTTATAAATGATCTATTTATTTTATAGATTATCTTACAAACCTACTGGAAGAACTAAATAACGTTAGTAATATCGAAGGTCAATATGGAGGGAGAGTCCCCACATCAACACCTAATTATATATAGTACCCATTTTTTATAATATGGCATAGTTTGTATTAGAAAGCATATATCGATTGTTTAAATACATAATATGTAGCTATATTGTGTAATCTTTACAGAGAAAGACTTTGAGCCTTAATTCGATTAAGTTTCTATAACAAAAGTCAAGAGAGGAAGTTAGGATTATATCGAGAGCAGAGAGTGAGTTATGTAAAACCAAAGGAATTTTGAACCAAATAAATATAACCATACACATTTATAGCTAAGAGATATTTTGATGCGACAGTGGAATAAAAAGAAAAGTCAGAGACTACATATAGAGTAAAGAGGTTTATAATATAAACTTGTTTCGATCTATATATATATATAAATAAATAAAGAATAACTTGTGGGTTGGACAACCCCGTAAAATATATACTCTAATGTTCAAATAATTTCCAATCAAGTAGCTTATGCATACTTAAATATTAAGTTAAATATGATTTTCATGAGAACTGAATCATGACAATAAAAATTAATATTGAAGATTCAAATAACAACATTACTCGGGATTGAGTGTGAAAACGCTAGATTACTTAAATAGATTAGAATATAAAAATTAATATCATAACTCAATATTAAGTATGCAGTAATTTTAAGAGATAACATGGAAACACGTTGATATGGTTGTTCAATTCCAAAGCCATCTTGTATTATCATTTAACCAGTTGTACTAGAAATCCAGTATCATGATAACTTCGTACCTGGGGGGACGTCCTATTATATTGTTGAATGAAATTTTGATGTGGTGTTTGGAACATAAACCTATTAAAAAAAAGGCCTATGTTAATACTTTATTTGACTCATAAAACATTTCCAAAATTGAAAATTTGAGAATGAATATATCGTGGAAAATTTGTAGGCAGTCATGGGAAAAGGATATAAGTAGTTATAAAACTGAGCGATTCAACTGAGACATGACCCCTAAATGAGAACAAAGAGTAACCTAGGTGATGAAACCCCTTTCATTAACAATAAACCAATACAAAAACTATAAATTCAAAGAACAGAGTATATAAATACATAAATGATTTGGTGTTGTACCTAGGACGATTATTTGCATTCACAACCAAACTCAATTTAAACTAATAAAGGAATTTTAATAGAGGATTGTCCTTATCAAGGAAATTGTGGAGGAATTTGGAAATAAAAAACCTTTATAACACTTCAAATAAAAAACCTCCAGAAATTTTTAGTGTCAAAATGTTTGAATCCATGAAGCATTAATGGGCTAAAATGTTTATGAAAAACTCTCGTGAAAATGAAACCCTAAGTGACTAATGATACAAGTTATCACCTGGTGGAAGTTGCTTGTGTCCATGACCAGTTTTCACATTGATTTGATAATATTTTTCTTAGTTGAATATGTCTCATTTGGAAACCCCTGAAGTAACTTCCACTAAGATTCCCTATTTTGAAATCGTGAGAAAGGTTTCAGCTAGTAAAACCCTCAAGGTACCTACGAAAGAAAGAATCCTAGGGTTATTTTTCTAAATCCAAACATTGTGTGGCCCATAAGTAAGAAAATTTTATATATAAAAGAATTTTTCATGTAACAATTAAGTATATTCTTATGAAGGCAACATAGGTGAGATTTCTTGGATTGAACCATGAAACACTATTTCAATTGTTGATAATAAGAGATGATTACATTGAACGGTTCCATAATATTCTTTTAGGAACCCTAAGTAACTTAGAAACTTGAATTAAATTACTTTCACTGGAGAATGTTTATTCAATACCTCACCAAAGCACCTGCAACACTAAGAAAAAAGATTAGCTAGCAAGCTAAATTACAAAATCCCCTCTATTAATTGAAAAATGTGTTCTTAGTCCGATATCTACTAATCATATTGAATTTAGGATCGCTAAATCTGGACAACACAATGAATTGGTTAATAACCAAGGGGAAATATAAATTGACCTCCATTAAGATGTTTAAAGAGTTGTTATATATGTGCTTTATAATCCTAACACTAAGTGAAAACAAAGTACTTCCATAGAGCTTAAAATTAATCTAGTTCCATGGAGAATTCGAACCACCAAGAAGGAGTCATCCTTAGTGAGTGAGTTACTAAACCTTCATCACAATATAATTGATTTGAAGCATTCTTATCATCCAAGTGTGGTGCTACATGGATGGGTTGATTACAAGGTCGACATGTAGAGAGTTAGGGGACCCATGTGTCATGGAGGTATATAGGTATAAATTAATGAAGACTTAACAATGGATATAACATTTCCTTTGTTCTAAGAGGAGAATGCATAATGTATAAGAGAATCAATGGTTGGTATGTAATGTAGTCCATTTTTTGGAAGAATGAGTGAAGATCAAGTCCAAATATTACCTATATAACAATCCCACTTTGTATCAAACAAGACAGAGTCTTAGTGTAAGATGTGGCCGTGGTATTGGGTGGTGTGTAACTATAATAGGTTGCTTTATTATTATTATTATTATTATTATTATTATTATTATTATTATTATTATTATAGTTTTCGAGGTCAAGAATTCAAGTCTCTCTCACCCCAATATTTTATGTATGTGTTAGATGCTAAAAACAAAAAAAAACAAAAGATTGTGATAATCAAAGCGTCATGATATTTTATCATAATTTGGAAGTGTGCCTAAAACACATACACCAAGGATATAATGTTCCATATATATATATATATATATATATATATATATATATATATATATATATATATATAAAACTATGGTGTTGAGGTACATTACACATTTGTTGCACATCTAGATTTTGTCTCTCTAATACTTAGTGAGGTTAATGAATTGATACATGAGACAACACTAGGGAGGGAAACTAAGCCAAGGAAATTTCCTCAACCAAATAAATATTTTTTCCTACTAGAGTAAAAGAAATATAAATCATGGAAAAGGGATACAAAATCGGGGCTCTATAAAGGGAAGCTCTAAAGGGCATGCAAAATTTTAGGTGCCATGGGCAGGAAAAGGTAAATAAATATATATGTGATACATGAAGCATGCAAAAATATTTATAACTAAAAATGTTAAAGAATTAGGTAGTTCATCTTTAATACTTAAAATGTTAAAGAATTAGATAGTTCATCTTTATTACTTATGTAGCAAATGATAACTTTAAAGATAAAAGAAAGTAAGTGATAAATTAAAATGTCATGTATATAAGATTAAATTAGACTTTGAATATTATGATTAGATTAAATAATATCTTCAAAATATTTGATACCTGCAAAACAGTAATCGTAAACTAAACTTTAAATTAAATATTTTTATTTACACAATATCAAAATATTAAAAAAAAAAAAACATTTGCGGTAGTCCATATTTAAGAGGAATTAATAATAAAAATAATATATTAATTTAGGAAATTTGGTATACACTATTACAAATGTCCATAGAATTTGGAGGAAGAGTGTTGGGAGCTACACTGAATAAATACTAGCAAAGAAGAAGATTTGGGAGAGTTGTTGAAGAAAGTAATGCAAAAAATTGAAGATTTTAGTATTCAAGAGACGTGGTAAGTGAAATAGAAATGGTCTTATGTTTTCTTATTTTTATGTAGCCAAAGATATTTGTGATTGTTGGTAGTATTGAAATAAAAGGTATTCCTAGAAAACACCCTTTTGGTAGAGAGGCTACAGAGAGAGAATGTGTTCCAACTAAGTTTGCAAGAGAGAAGAGGATAGAGGAAGTCCTCAAAGAAAGGTAAAGGGAACAAGGGGAGTTCTCTAAAGGTGAGCATATTACAATAGCCAAAGGAGTAGTGGAATCTCAAGAGATTCCAGAGGAGGTGAACCTATGTTATGAAAAGGCCAAGCCTAGAGGAGAGAAGCTTTGTGAGATGTCTTGTGGAGGATTACTTTCAGTTCATAGTTCACATGGAGAATCTCATAGAGAAGGAGAAAGAAATTACCATTGATGGTCATGTTAATGGCACATGTGAAGTCCACAAGAGAATCGAGAAAAATTCTAAAGTAGATGTCCCCAAGAGAAGGAAATTAAAACAATGTTTAAGAGAGAGATTGGTGAGTTAAAAGAGATAAAAAAATGTTATAAAAATATTGCTACAAGAGATGGATTCAATGGAATGTTAGGAAAGTATATGTTACGAAGCTCAAAAGGAAGTTTGGGCATATGTTGAGTGCTCAACTCATATCAGTTGAGCATGAAAATGAGGAAGTTGACTATTATGAATCAGAGAAAGGATCATTTCTTAAAGTAAGAGGATAGGGAAGATGTTGAAGAGAGACTAGTTGAGCATCTCATGGACAAGATGAAGAGTCAAGACCAAAAAATCAGGTTTTTGATAGAAAGTGTGGTGGTAGAAGCACAATGTGGGGCTAGGAAGACTTATTGTTTTAATATTGATTTTTTGTGTATTGTTGAAGGTCGTAAGAATGAAAAATTAGGACAATTTCCTATAGATTTCATGAGAATAAAAGGTAATGGACGAATTATTTTTCAAAGCGTAAGAGGAGGAAAAAAGTTAAAATTCCTCATAATGGAAGATGAAACAACATTGTCTCAGAAAAGAAAATAAAAGGAGATCCATACATAAAAAGAGAAATTATTAGTGATGAAAACATAAGAGGTTGGATGACCTCATGGTTTTCGAACTAATAATTTGTATGTGAATGCAATATTTTTAGGTAATGAATGTGGATTGATTGTTTAGAAGGGAGAAGAGAAGGAAGAATTGCTCCACGAAGACTAGAAGGAAAACAACTTGTCAAAAGATAGAAAACCATTGAAGACTATGACAAAGGAGCAAGAAAGTACAACAAGAGCTTTCAAGAGGCGAAGGTGAGAAAGCTTAACATTCTCGCTTAAGAGAAGTGAAAAGGAATCTTGCAAAACCTTGACAAAGCAAACAATGGTAGAAGTGGATTGTGAAGCTAGCCATGTAGACGAAAAGGGACAGAAATTGGAAGCCATTACAAAATAAAGTTTAGTCAAAGAGTCCAACCTCCTAAAGAAAAACAAACAACATAATACTTCAATGCTATTATAATATGAGAAGGAATTGTATTTCATAAAGAATCATTTCAGAAATCCTAGGGTTGGAGGATATTGTATAGAGGATGTAATCAGGAAGTAAGAACAGAGGAAGATGCTTTAGGCATCTAAGTATTTTTCTAATAAATTTCATGATGTAAGGATTGTTGATGAAATTATTGTTGAACAACATTAAGTGTTGTCAAAATAAGATAAAAATGAAGGATATGAGACAAGTTTGTCTCACAAAAACAAATTTTCTCAGCATTCGAATATAGAGCTAAATGTTACATATAGTAGAGTTTCACCTTGTGTTAAGGAGAAAAAATTCCAACTAAGAAATTTCCAACATTAGGTGAATTCATATCAAGGGAAAACATATAGAGTTTTGAAGAATAAAGATATTCCCATAGAAACACAAGGGAGAGGCCAAATTATTAAAGACAACAATAGGAATTGCTATAATAATTTTTTTTATGTGAAAGAGATGAGAATTTATCTCCCCTGGAGCAAATAGAATGAAAATTTTGAAGGTGCTTAAACATATTTAAGATTCCTGATAATGAAGAATGGAAGTAGAAAGCTTATGGAAATGAAGAAGTCGAAATTAAAGCCATGAATCCTTTGAAAGTATTTCTACAAATAATTAGTGTAACAATATGGTCTAGTAAGAGAATAAGCTAACCACAAAAATAAAAAAAATTAAGAATGTTAATGAAGCAAGGATCTAAGAAATGGTACAATAATGAAGACGAGGAAACAATTAGTTGTAGGACATGTTTGATTTTAAGATATTACATCAACCAAGTGAGAGAAATAATGACCAAGGAATAGGTCATGACAGTTTTGTATACTTTTGAGTACAAAAACCACCAAAGAGAAGCGACATGTAGGAAATTATGGCTAGACATGGAAGATTCCATTAACTAAACTAAGAAGAAAAAAACATGGGATCTTGGAAGGGAAACGATAATTGTTTGATGACTAGAGAAGCAATCTAATGGGAAACAACAACAAAATTTCTTGCCTCCTCGAGGATGCTACGACAAAAAGCACATGAGTAAGAGGTCATGAAAATTTTCAACCTATAGAGTCTGATGCAGGAGCATCAACCCTAGGAGACTCATTTTTTATCAAGTCCAAAGAGAGTCATAAAATCTCTAAAGGGAAAGAAATTTTGTTCCAATTAAATTTGTATAAAATTAGTCACATTCGTGAAAATTCAAATGTCTAGGCTCGAAAATAATTTGGGTTATTATGTTGTTAGTTTGTTTTAGTGAGTTGGTATTATGGCCAAGTCGGTCTTTGTAAGAATAACATGCTAGGCAGAGGTGTTAGATTGTTGAGAAAATTTACTAATATAGCTTTATTCTATTAGGATATTTTCTAACGTGTTGTAATATATACATCTCTGTACAGTTAGAGCTTGATAAGGCCTTGGGGGTAATAGAGCTCAAGGATATCAAGGAGTAGCACAAGAGCTTGTAGCTCACGTTGGAAAATGATATAAATCTCTATGTAAATATGTTATGTTATTGGTAATAGAATGAATTTTAAATTGTGTTTACATATGTATTGTGTGTGACCTAGTTTCCTTTGTAATCACCTGAACGCTATATGAGAATGAGTGTAGGGGATATGTTCTTGTAATAGTAAAGAGACTGACACTAAGAATCCTCTACGATAGGGGAAATTATACATGTTAACACAAGAATGAGCACATTAGAGGGGGTTAGGAAGTGGAAAAGTATACTGCACATGGTCACCGTAGGCGTTGGATTGTGAACACAATGCATAGTGAGCACAATGTGCTGAAAACAAAGGAACAACCCTGGGAATCACAACCAAATTTCTAGTTGAAGTATCATCTCATTTTCTTATCTAAAATTTAAGTTGTTGGCAATAAAGGAACTAAAGTATTGAGATTTCATTGAATGTAAGCCATCACATAGAAAGTGGAAGTAGAAATAACTTGTTACACTCATATGTATTTCATGCATAGTGTTGGGTGTTGGCATTATGATACAGGTATTGTCCTTGATGGCAAATCACTCAGATGATAGATCACAGTGCAGCAGGTCAATAGCAAAGAATTAATGATAAGACTACAAAGAATAAAGAAAAGGATGTATACAGAGGTTTACCTTGACAAAGGAGTGTATACAAACGTGTTAACAGAACAAGAGGAGCGTATAGCGTACACACGCACTTTCACAAGAGGGAAAGCACGTACATGTTGGAAAACTAAGTTCTTGATCTAAGGTATTTGGTCCATGATATTTTGATCCATGGTATTGGTCCAATAAATTTGGTCTGAGGTATTGACCCTAGGTATTTGGTCCAAGGTATTGGTCCTAAGTGGTTTTGGTCCATGGTATTGAGAAAGCCATAAAACTATATAAGGAGGAGAAGATCATTAGGCCAAGGTGTGCAAGTATTAAATATCTGATGAAGTGTGAGATCCAGTATGCAGGTTATGGGTTTTTTATGCTTTGTTTGATCTAAACTAAGGATGCACCTATGTGGTGTATGATGGATGATGGATTGGGATCTTAAGGCTTGGAATGTATTATCATCATGTGGTCTGATCATGGATAGCCTAGATCTTAATATTGACGCATGTTTTGTTCTGCAAATGTTATGATCTAGGTATGATTGAATTATGAAATAGCTGTAAGGATTTTTAAGTTAGTATTTGCAGATTTGTATGTAGGTTCGCTTTGGTAAAAGCACGTATACACATTGGTTTGGCTGATCAGAGTAGTGCATACATTATGAAATATGATATCTGAATTTGTAGTTGGTTCTAGTGGTTGTTGCAGAGTTCTGGGTTCTACTATGTGTTCTGGTGACTATGTTTTGGATCAAACGTGGCTTTCATATTATGGTGTTGTGTTCTAGGAGTATCCAGTCTGAAAATTTATGAAACATGGTCCTTGGAGGAAGAGAGAATGTCGTAGCCTTATGTAGGTCGGCGCCTACGTACTGGTAAACATATCAGTTAGTACAAGAGCTAGGGTGTTGGATCTCCCTTCTAGTAGTAGCTGGAAAATGATTGAAGGTTGGAGCCTTCAGTAGGCCAGTGTCTATGTACTAGTAAACAGATCGGCTAATACAAGATCTAGGGGGTTGTACCTCCCTTGCAGTACAAGATGGAGAACAAGAGAAGGTTGTAGCCTTCTACAGGTGGGTGCCTACGTACTGGTATGAATCTGTGCCAGTACATGATTGTAAACAAGTTTTTCTTATAGTAAAGAAGACATTTGTAGGTGGTTTTTGTCCCACATTAGGTTTCCACCATAAATCTTGGTGTTCATGTGTGTTTATTATGTGTGATGTTATGTTCTATTTTTACTGCACCTGGTCACTGTTTATATGTTTAATGAAGTACTGATGCACTGATTAAAGATCAACATATGATGAATTAATTGAGTCATAAGTTTGTTGTATATACGCTAGTTGGCTTTAATACAGTTGCGTGTACATGCAAGTTCCCTTCACTAAAGTAGCATATATGAATTTGAGTATGAAAAGAAAAATTTATTGATTTGCTAATACTGATTCACCCCCCCCTCCCTCTTAGTATTATTTCCAAACATTGTTATTGGAACAGGTCCTTTGGTAGAAGCTTGATCACTTGAAGAAGATCCATAGAAACTATGGGAAAGAAGCTAAAGAAGAAAGCACCTCTGAAGAATAACACAGCTCAAAGGAACAACGACAACAGGAGAGACAATTGGCCATTATGTGGAAGCGAGGATGCAGATTTCGAATCACTTCAGATTGAAGATGAACAAGCTAATGAAATATCAAATAAAATCAGAGATCAACAAGATCTATTTAACAAAAGGGAGTGTGACTTCAAAGAAGAAGTTACCAGATTAAAATCTCAGTTGGAGGAAGGAAACAAATTAAGGAAGCAGTTGCAGGATGAAGTGATATCATTAAGAAATGAAATAAATGATGAGAGTTACTATGTAGTTAAGATCCTCTCTCTAAAAGAAGATCTTGAAAATAAGCAGAATGAAGAACAAGAAAATGAGGTTCTCAAACTAAGGCAACAAGTGGAAGAAGGAAGAAAGACTGAACAAATCTTGAAGAAGCAATATTTGGAAAAGGAAGAAGAACATCATGTTGAGGTAAATTTCTTCAAAGATAAATTAGAAGAAAAGGATAAATTGTTACAATTTCAAGATAGTACTAAGATTTTGGATAATATTCTTAGTAGTCAAAGGTATCCTACTATCAAAATTGGTCTTGGTTTTTAGGAATGTGTTGAAGGTGATTCTAGCTCAGAAGGTGAGGCAAGGAACTCTAATGCAAAATATGAAATGCTCAACAAGGAGATGAGAGGTCAACCCCATCAACAACCAAGGAAAGAAAGTCTTCAAATAAAATATTTTAATCCTAGCTGTGGAATTGATAGACAGTTATTTCCTCCGATAAATAATGTTGAATGTTTTATATGTCATAATTATGGACATGTTGCAGCGAGATGCAGAAGTAGAATGGTTCAATACCATCACACAGAAAGATCATCACTTTCTAATTACTTTAAGGGACATTGTTTTTCTTGCAATATGTTTGGTCACAAAGCCATTGACTGCTATAAAAGGAATATGATACATGTAAGATGTTATGCTTGTAATAAGTTTGGACATATAGCAAAGGAATGCATAAGCAAATTTTGGCCAGCATGCCAAAGAGAGAAAACATCATCACACTCGAAGATATGGATGAAAAAGGAAGTATAGTCAGAAAGATGTGGAATAGCAGAGTATAAAGATATAACAGACTCAGAGGGAGCTGAAAGTGTGAAACTTCAGTGTTTTAAATCTCAAACGCAAGTTTCATGAAGACAAGTCACATATATACATGATTTCAAAGCTGCACAGTCGCGTATATGTTAGTTTGAAGAAAAGCAGTGGGACAAACTCAGTAAAAGGGGTCTAATATGGTTCAGTCAATTATCTACTCTGTTTGATTATCGTTACAATCTGTTGATGATGTTTGGAAATGTGTTGGTACTCATAAGATGTTATTTAGAAATGTTTTTTATCCTCACAAGTTAACTTGATGTATATCTGATTGATGATGATGCCTTGATACTTCTTGTTGATATATGCATGATCAGATATGATAGTAAACATATGGAACAGGTTCAGGGAGAGAATATGCTTCGAATAATGCATTGTTGGTATTATGTTAGAAGATCTTGCTACTTGAAGATGCTTATATTGCTTAGTATGCATAGTTGTTTTGATTCAGGTGACTCTTTTGATGATGGAAATATACAGGCTATTGATCTTGATGTTGTTGATGGTGCAGATCATATATGGTGTATGATAGTTGTTGATAATTATCATGGTCTTGTTTAGATCGGTTGTCCTTGTTATAAATATATCATTTGATGTAAAGGTCATGAAAATACCTAATTTGTAACCCCATTATGCATGGGAAGGATGATGTAATAATTTCTATTTTCAGACATGTATAAACAATTGGTATATCCCCACTAGGTTGGGTGGATGACTGAAATTTGGTATATCCCCACTTGGTTGGGAGATGGATTTATGTATGAGTCATTGGTGATAGGAAGGTCATACTCACATAGTTGAGTTATAAAGTCATGTTATTCTCTTGGAAAAAAATTTTGCAAAGTCAGCTTGTGCTCAGGGGGAGTATGGATGGTTTCAGTGCATCTTAGCATGTAGAAAAAGGGGAGCTCAATTAGAATGTACTCAGGGGGAGCAGGAACATCATAATGGATGTCAAAGGGAGAGAATATCTTGGCCCAAATTTTTCCCTTGATGTCAGAGGGGGAGAGTGACTTGGTGTTGTTGTTGCCATCAAGTCCAAAGGGGGGGATTGTTGGCATTATGATATAGGTGTTGTCCTTGATGTAAAATCACTTAGATGATAGATAATAGTGCAGTAGGTCAATAACAAAGAATTAATGATCAGACTACAAGGAATGAAGAAAAATATGTATATGCAGGTTGACCTTGACAAAGGAGCATATACACGCGTGTTAATAGAACAAAAGGAGCATATAACATACACACGCACTTTCACAAGAGGGAAAGTGCGTACATGTTGGAAAACTAAGTTTTTGGTCCAAGCAATTTGGTCCATGGTATTTTGATCCATTGTATTGGTCCAAGGTATTTGGTCCAAGGTATTGATCCTAAGTGGTTTTGGTCCATGGTATTGAGAAAGGCCTAAAACTATATAAGGAGGAGAAGATCATTAGGCCAAGGTGTGCAAGTATTGAATATCTGATGAAGTGTGAGATCGAGTATGTAGGTTATGGGTTTGTGATGCTTTTCTTGATCTGAATTAAGGATGCACTTATGTGGTTGATGATGGATGATGGATCGGGATCTTAAGGCTTGGAATGTATTATCATTATGTGGTTTGATCATGGATAGTCTAGATCTGAATACTGACGCATGTTTTATTCTGCAAATGTTATTATCTGAGTATGATTGAATTCTGAAATAGTTGTAAGGTTTTTAAGTTAGTATTTGTAGATCTATACGCAGGTTCACTTTGGTAAAAGCACGTATACACGCTGGTTCGGCTCATCAAAATAGCGTATACTTTATGAAATATGATATCTGAATTTGCAGTTGGTTCTAGTGGTTGTTACAAAGTTCTGGGTTCTACTATGTGTTATGGTGACTATATTTTAGATGAAACGTGGCCTTCATATTATGGTGTAGTGTTCCAAAAGTATCCAGTCTGAAAATTTATGAAATGTGGTCCCTAGAGGAAGAGAGAAGGTCGTAGCCTTCTGTAGGCTAGTGCCTACGTACTGGTAAACATATCAGCCAATACAAGAGCCAGGGGGTTGGAGCTCCCTTTCAGTAGTAGCTAGAAAACGAGTGAAGGTTGGAGCCTTCAGTAGGCTGGCACCTATGTACTAGTAAACAGATCAGCTAGTACAAGAGCTAGGGGGTTGTAGCTCCCTTCCATTAGAATCTGGAGAATGAGAGAAGGTTGTAGCCTTATGCAGGTGGGCACCTACATACTGGTACGAGTCTGCGCCAGTACAAGATTGTAAACATGTTTTTATTATATTAAAGAGGACAACAACATTTGGTTTTTGTCCCGCATTGGGTTTCCACCTTAAATCTCGTTGTTCATGTGTGTTTCTTATGTGTGATTGTCTGTTCTATTTTTACTGCACCTGGTCACTGTTTATATGGTTAATGAACTACTGATGCATTGATTAGAGCTCAGTATATGATGAATTAAATGAATCATAAGTTTGTTGTATATACGTTAGTTGGCTTTAATACAGTTGCGTGTACATGCAAGTTCCCTTCACTGAAGTAGTGTATATGAATTTGAGAATGAAAAGAAAAATTTATTTATTTGCTAATACTAATTCACCCACCCCCCTCTCAATATTATTTCCAACAATTGGTATCAGATCAGGTCCTTTGGTAGAAGCTTTATCGCTTGAAGGAGATCTGTAGAAACTATGGGAAAGATGTTAAAGAAGAAAGTACCTCTAAAGAATGACACAGCTCAAAGGAAAAGTGACAATAGGAGAGACAATTTGCCATTAGGTGGAAGCAAGGATTTGGATTCTGAATCACCTTAGATGGAAGATGAACAAGCTAATGAAGCAACAGATAAAATCAGAGATCAACAAGATCTATTTAACAAAAGGGAGTGTGCCTTCGAAGAAGAAGTTACCAGATTAAAAGCTCAGCTAGAGGAAGGAAACAAAGTAAGGAAGCAACTGCAGGATGAAGTGATAACATTAAGAAATGAAATAAATGATGAGAGTTACTATGTAGCTAAGATCCTCTCTCTAAAATAGATCTTGAAAATAAGCAGAATGAAGAACAAGAAAATGAGATTCTCAAACTAAGGCAACAAGTGGAAGAAGGAAGAAAGACTTAAGGATCCTTGAAGAAGTAATATCTGGAAAAGGAAAAAGAACATGAGGTTGAGGTAAATATCTTAAAAGGTAAATTAGAAGAAAAGGATAAACTGTTACAATTTCAAGACAGTACTAAGATTTTGGATAATATTCTTAGTAGTCAAAGGTCTCCCACTATCAAAGTTGGTCTTGGTTTTTATGAATCTGTTGAAGGTGAATCTAGCTCATAAGGTGAGGCAAGGAACTCTAATGCAAAATCTGAAATGCTCAACAAGGAGATGAGAGGTCAACCCCATCAACAACCAAGGAAAGGAAGTCTTCAAACAAAATCGTTTACTCCTAACTGTGAAAGTGATAAATGGTTATCTCCTCCGATAAATATTGTTGAATGTTTCATATGTCATAATTATGGACATGTTGTAGCCAGATGCAGAAGTAGAATGGTTCAAGACCATCAAAAAGAAAGATCATCACATTCTAGGTGTTTTAAGGGATATTGTTTTGCTTACAATATGTTTGGTCATAAAGCCATTGACAACTATAGAAGGAATATGAAACATGTAATATGTTATGCTTGTAACAAGTTTGGACATATAGCAAAGGAATGCATGAGAAAATTTCAGCCACCACACCAAAGGGAGAAAAAATCATCACAATCGAAGATATGGAAGAAAAAGGAAGTACAGTGAGAAATATGTGGCATAGCAGAGTATACAGACATAACAAACTCAGAAGGAGCTGAAAGTATGAAACTTCAGTGTTATAAATCTCATACGCAAGTTTCATGAAGACAAGTTGTGTATATACGCAAGTTCGAAGCTGCACAATCGCGTATATGTTAGTTTGAAGAAAAGAAATGGGACAAACTCAGGAAAAGGGGTCTGATATGGTTCAGTCAATTATCTACTCTGTTTGATGATGGTTACAATTTGTTGATGATTTGTGGAAATGTGTTGGTACTCATAACATGTTATTTAGAAGTGTTTTTTATCCTCACAAGTTAACTTGATGTATATCTGATTGATGATGATGCCTTGATACTTCTTGCTGATATATGCATGATCAGATCTAACAGTAAACAGATGGAACATGTTCAGGGGGAGCATATGCTTCGAATAATACATTGTTGGCATTATGTTAGAAGATCTTGGTACTTGAGGATGCTTATATTGCTTAATTCGCATAGTTGTTTTGATTCAGGTGACTCTTTTGATGATGGAAATATACAGGCTGTTGATCCTGATGTTGCTGATGGTGTAGATCATATATGGTGTGTGATAGTTTTTGATAACTATCATGGTCTTGTTTAGATTGGTTGTCCTTTTTATAAATATATCATTTGATTTAAAGGTCATGAACATACCTGATTTGTAACCCCACTATGCATGGGAAGGATGATGTAATAATTTCTATTTTTAGTCATGTATAAACAATCAGTATGTCCCCACTTGGTTGGGTGGATGAGTCAAATTTGGTATATCTCCACTTGGTTGGGAGATGGATGTATGTATGAGTCATCGGTGATAGGAAGGTCATACTCACATAGTTGAGTCATAGAGCCATGCTAGTCCCTTGGAAAATATTTTTGCAAATTTGACTTGTGCTTAGGTGGAACATGGACAGTTTCAATGCATCTCAACATGTACAAAAAGGGGAGCTCAATCAGAATGTACACAGGGGGAGCATGAACAGCACAATGGATGTCAAAGGGAGATAATATCTTGTCCCACCCTTTGCCCTTTCTGTCAAAGGGTAGAGTGACTTGGTGTTGTTGTTGCCATCAAGTCGAAAGGGGGAGATTGTTGGCATTGTGATACAGGTGTTTTCCTTGATAGCAACTCACTCAAATGACAGATCACAATACAGCAAGTCAGTAGCAAAGAATTAATGATCAGATTACAAATAATGAAGAAAAATATGTATACGCAAGTTGACCTTAAAAAAGGAGCATATACACACATGTTAATAGAACAAAAGGAGCGTAGAACGTACATACGCACTTTCACAAGAGGGAAAGTGCGTACATGTTGGAAAACTAAATTTTTGGTCCAAGGTATTTGGTCCATGGTATTTTTACCCATGGTATTGGTCCAAGGAATTTGGTTCGAGGTATTGACTCTAGGTATTTGGTCCCAGGTATTGGTCCTAAGTGGTTTTGGTCCATGGTATTGAGAAAGGCCTAAAATTATATAAGGAGGAGAAGATCATTAGGCCAAGGTGTGCAAGTATTGAATATCTGATGAATTGTGAGATCCAATATGCAAGTTATGGGTTTGTGATGCTTTTCTTGATCTAAACTAAGGATGCACCTATCTGGTTGATGATGGATGATGGATCAAGATCCTAAGGCTTGAAATGTATTATCATTATGTGGTTTGATCATGGGTAGTCTAAATCTGAATACTAATGCATGTCTTATTCTGCAAATGTTAAGATCTGGGTATGACTGAATTCTGAAATAGTTGTAAGGTTTTTAAGTTACTATTTGTAGACATTTACATGTGTTCGCTTTGTTAAGATCGTGTATACATGCTAGTTCGGCTCATCAGAGTAGTGTATACATTATGAAATATGATATCTAAATTTGCAGTTGGTTCTAGTTTTTCTTGCAGAGTTCTGGGTTCTACTATGTGTTTTGGCGACTATGTTTTGGATGAAATGTGGCCTTCATATTATGGTGTTTTGTTCCAAGAGTATCTAGTCTGAAAATTTATGAAACGTGCTCCCTGGAGGAAGAGAGAAGGTCGTAGCTTTATGTAGGTTGGCGCCTATGTACTGGTAAACATATCGGCCAGTACAAGAGCCAGGGGGTTGGAGCTCCCTTCCAGTAGTAGCTGGAAAACGAGTGAAGGTTGGAGCCTTCAGTAGGCCGGCGCCTACGTACTAGTAAACAGATCGGCTAGTACAAGATCTAGGGGGTTGTAGCTCCCTTCCAGTAGAAGTTGGAGAGCAAGAGAAGGTTGTAGCCTTCTGCAGGTGGGTTCCTGCGTACTGGTATGAGTCTGCGCCAGTACAAGATTGTAAACAGATTTTCTTATATTAAAGAAGACAGCAGAAGGTGGTTTTTGTGCTGCATTGAGTTTCCACCTTAAATCTTGGTGTTCATGTGTGTTTCTTATGTGTGATTGTCTGTTCACCTGGTCACTATTTATATGGTTAATGAAGTATTGATGCACTGATTAAAGATCAACATATGATGAATTAACTGAATCATAAATTTGTTGTATATACGCTAGTTGCCTTTAATACAGTTTCATGTACATGCAAGTTCCCTTTACTGAAGTAGCATATATGAATTTGAGTATGAAAAGAAAAGGTAATTGATTTGCTAATAATGATTCACCCCCCCACAACCTCTTAGTATTATTTCCAACAATAGCATCGTCGTTGAATTTGAATAGTTGCCTAGTTATCATCGAGAGAAGTTTCAAAGACCTTGAGAGAGTGCGACACCCTACCAAAGTTGATTCGAATCGTAATTGTGGACCCCCCTCCTTTTTGATGCCATGGGTCATCTCATCACCACAATTAATGAGAGTCATTTATTTTCTTCCACCAAATTTGCACCATTTGATTAGCTGAGCAGTACCTCGAGTCAAAACTATTAGTGGACACTTGCGCCCCTACCTTGGCTAACATAATAGTGGGAGTCACCCAAAAATTCACTAACACCTTCAATTTGTAGCCTTTGATCATGGTTTTTGATTAGGGGGCCCACTTCGCACAAAGGTGATCGAACATAGCTAGGGTTACATGGGTGCAATTGTGCAAGGCCATGTCATGAGGTTAAGCCCTCTTTTTTAGTAATCATGGGTTGTGTGAGTCATGCAAAATTGGTTTATTATTGGCGTACATGTGGTATTGAAGAAAAGTGAAAAATTTTGAAAAATCATACGCAACCTAGATTGATTGTGTCAATGGGTCTACTATTATGGCTATCCTTGATTCATATACAAATTTTATGATGCAAATATATCAATAAATAAGAATATTCACTAAATTATCATTTATAACCTAGAGTAAATATTTAACATCATATTTTTAACTTAAAAAACATATAAAACTCACTAACATGGAAATGGAAAGTAAAAGAACTTTTCATAATAAAGAACATATAAAACTCACTAACATGGAAAACATGGAAATTGTGAGTAAAAGAACTTTTCATAATATGCTATATTTTTATCAATGCGGGAAGATAAACATACACAAAAATGCACCATTTATGATGCCCTTAATTTTTATTCACCAATTAGTCCAATATTTTCAATAAATATTATAAAAATTCAATGTATTATAACTATTGATGCACTTTATTTATATTAAAAACCATATTGTGCATGTTGCAATATCCCGAGCACGCTCATACTACTATGTTCTAAAATTGACAAAGAATACAATCATCCCTCAAGTGTGAGCGGTCCACCACATCTTACAATGGCACTACTACTACTTCCTCATAGTATTAATTTTTACACGTGTAGCAAAGTGTAGCAAATTCTGTAAATAATATTAAAATTGTGTTGTGTGCATAAGGTTATGTGGTGCATCACTAATGGTGCCTCTATACATTTGTTACAACACCAATAAGTGAAACAAAACTCTACTTCTTATATTTATCTTGCTTGTGCATTATAATATATTGAAGCATTGTGGCTCATTTGGCTAGCAATGTATCTATGTATTTATTAAATCAAAGTGAGATAAAAATCCTCTTTGTTAAATTAGAGTTTATAATGTCTTTGTAATGTATTAGAATATTACAACGAGGAAACTTGTCACTTTTTTCCATTCTAATCTAATCAAGGTCCTAATACCTATATTAAGAATGGTAGTTGAAAAAAATATTAAATTAAATTTTAATATTTAAAATGAAAAAATATTAAATTAAATTTTAATATTTAAAATAAAAATATGTAGATTAAAATATCAAAACAATGAAATTTTAATATTTAAAATAAAAACATGTAGATTAAAAAATCAAAACCAATTTACATGCCTCTCTATCAAAGAGGCTTGCTTTCTAAATATATATGGCTTCTAAATAGGTAAAGGTTAAAAGTAATGTGATTGATAAATTTTTTTTTTTTTAATTTAATAACACTAAAGAGGCTTGCTTTCTAAATATATATGGCTTCTAAACAGATAAAAATTTAAAATAATGTGATTTTTAAACTTTAAACCACACATAAATTTAAAAATTTGTTAATTTAATAACACTAAAAAATAAAATTGTCGTAGGGATATTCTCAACAACATTGTTTATAAAGATGGAAACACTCAATACTATTACTTATAAATATTGAAACATTTAACATAAATTAGAAAGAAAATTTAAATTCCATTTTGATCATATGGCTTCCAAATAGATAAAGATTACAAAATATGATTTTTAAACTTTAAACCACACATAAATTTAAAAGTTAGTTAATTTAATAACACTAAATAAAAGAATTGCCTTCGGGATATTGTTAACAACATTATTTATAAAGATGGAAACACTCAGTACCATTATTTATAAATATTGAAACATTTAACATAAATCAGAAAGAAAATTTAAATTCCATTTTGATTATATTTTTTTTTCAAATTTTTTTAATACACTAATAATTATTTCTTTTAAATTGCTTTTAAACCTAGGTCAATGCAAGTGGTCTTAATTAAATGTAATATGATTAAAAACTAATATGAAAAATAAGATATTTACTTAAATCTTGCTGGTGTAAGCTATTAAAAAACAATCTATATTAATTTCCTTGTAACATATTAATAAATAAGCTTAAATTTATTCTAAAATTATGATAT
The DNA here is from genome assembly GCA_031772625.1 of Pinus tabuliformis. Lineage (NCBI taxonomy): Eukaryota > Viridiplantae > Streptophyta > Pinopsida > Pinales > Pinaceae > Pinus > Pinus tabuliformis. The sequence goes on along the minus strand of CM062808.1, from coordinate 652,805,476 downwards.
TGAATAATAACATGCTTTTAAAATAAATTAAAAATATTTATAAAATATAAACTTTAGTCCCTACTAGTTTATTGGTTATCTAGTGAGAACGGTGGAAAATAAGAACCACATTTAAAGGAATTAAATTATCTCGCAATATGAAAAAAAAAAAAAAAAAAGTACAGACTCACCACATAAAGTGTTCAATCAACACTTCGCATTATCACATAAAATGTCCAAAACAGCACAAAATGCCACTGAGGTTCAGATGTGTTGACTTAATATCTAGTAGGCATTATTTATTTGGTCACCATGTATGGGTGCCACTGATTTTCACATGTGTTGACTCATTAACTAGTAGGTGTTGAGATTTTCTGTTTTGCATAAGATAGGCAAAATCTCAGTAGATGACAACAATAGGAATCAGTTCCTAGATTAGCTCCAGGTTGTTGGGAGATGATTAATGCCTCCTATATTTGATGAAAGTGAGTTAATGAAGTTGTTAGATTCCCTTTGCTATAAAACAGGCAACCATTCGGATTGTTTGGAATGAGGGTGAGAGTTTGTGAGGATTGAATTATGTAATCTCCTGTTTGATTAATCAGATTGCCGATGCCTATGTTGTGTGGACGTAGCCTAGATTGGTTGGGTGAACCACGTTAAAAGCTGTGTCTTTATGTGCTTGATTTATCTGCTGTGTATTTTGTTTAATTAGTTGTGCATCTGATCTCCAACAATTGGTATCAGAGCAATGTTGGAGGTGGAGCGCGGTTGATTGCTGGTGCGTGGAGGTGTTGCCTAGTGATGTGAAGAATTATGGTGCGCACTGTTGTTCAGATTGCCTGGAGGTGGAGAATACTAAGCCTGCGTGCGTATATGATTACTGGAGGCGGAAACTGAGTGCTGGAGGCCGAAACTGCTTGTTGGAGGTGTGGTTTGATTTGCATTGGCGCTGCGTGGAGGTGCGTTGAATGGTGCTGCCTGGAGGTGCTATCCGACCTACGTGGAGCATGTTATAACCTGCGTGTCCACTGAACAAATGCGTGTCCACCGACGGAGCAGAGGTCGATGCATTTTCATGGAGGCGTGCGACGGAGCAGAGAACGCTCAAATCTGGGCAACGCAATAAATCCCGATGCACATAGCACGAAAATATTGATGGCAACGGCTTCAATTTTGCTGTAAGTGCCTGCATAGATACGCAATTTAATCGCGCAATATATTTTTTGCCTGGTGTTGCTGGAGCGCTATTGCGTGGAGACCGTATGGGCGCATAGCAATTTTTCAAATGGTTATTGCAGTTGGGCGAGTCTTCACTTAATGTAAGGTTGAAATAACGCTGTTTAAATATTTTTTAAACCTATTCTATACCGCTTTAATCAAAAGAAAGCAATAAACAGCAGAACGCATTTGGAAATCTATCCTATCCTATATAATGGAAGTAGGTGGGAGTGGATCTATGTCTGTTTTATTGTTTTTTCCCTGCGCATTGTATAACATGGAAAAACAATGGAAGTAGGTGGGAGTGGATCTATATTTCATTGAACTTTTTTTTGTTGCCCAATGTACTGTAAGTTGCACAGCAACCAAACAAAAAACAAAGTTTTTTTTTTAAAGCAACGTTATAAGGCATAGGCAGTTTTTTGTTTTAAAATTGCTGGTATTTAAACGTTGGTTTTGGAGATTATTGTGTTTTTTGCTGATACAATATGGCGAAAACTCAAAGTGCCTGGTTTGAAATTGACAAGTTTAATGGCAAGAATAATTTCGAGATCTAGAAGGTGAAAATGTACGATTTGCTTGTCCAACATGGTGTGGCAAAGGCGTTATTGGGAAAATCCAAACAGCCTTACAACATCACAGATACTGAGTGGGTCGAGATGGATGAAAGAGCAATAAGTGCTATTCGACTGTGTCTAGCTGATGATGTCCTGTTTAATATCGTGTCGGAGACAACAGCTACTGGTTTGTGGATGAAACTGGAGAAACTGTACATGACCAAATCCTTAACCAATAGGATTCTCCTGAAGCGACAGTTGTACAGTTTGCGAATGAAGGAAGGTACATCGATTGCTTATCATTTAAATGCTTTTAATTCTCTTCTTGTGCAATCACAAAGTATAGAGGTAACTATTCAATCCGAGGATAAAGCTATTACTTTATTGTGCTCGTTGCCCGAATCATGGGATCATTTTGTTACTTCTATAAGTCTTAGTTCATCAGAAACTATTGAGTTTGATGATGTAGTTGCATCCTTATTATCGGAAGAAACAAGGAGAAGGTCGCATTCTGAAACCTCTACATCAGAAGCTATGATGGTTAGAGGTCGTTAGAAAGAAAGACACTCCAGGAGGCCGAGCGACTCACGTTCAAAGTTGAAAGGGAAGAAGAGTAAGCTAAAGTGTTGGTTTTGTGGCAAATCAGGGCATTTAAAGAAGGACTGTTGGAAGTGACAGCAGCAAACTTCAAAAGCAGATTCTTCGACAGAGAAGAAGGAGGCAAATGCGACAGATACAGGTTCGACATCTGGTTCAGGTATGAGTGATGAAGTATTATCAGTTAATGTGTCAAATCATGGTCAACATTGGTTGTTAGATTCCGGTGCATCAAACCACATGTGTATCCATAAAGAATGGTTTAAGGAATATAAATCAATTAATGATGGAGTTGTGTACATGGGTAATGATGTAACATGTAATATTGTGGGGATTGGGAGCATACAACTACAAATGTTTGATGGGACAACTAGAATATTAACTGATGTGAGGCATGTACCAGATTTAAGGAAAAATTTGATTTCATTAGGAGCACTTGATTCAAATGGATATAAAACTGTAATTCAAGGTGGAGTAATGAAAATTTACAAAGGAATTTTACTAGTTATGAAAGCTAAGAAAGTAGGAAATATATTTCAGTTAGAAGGAGGTACAGGGTCAGATTTCGTGTCTATTGTGTCTGAACATGACAGTAGTTCCATTCACTTATGGCATCAAATATTGGGGCATATGAGTGAAAGAGGGTTGAAAATTTTGGCTGATTGCAAGTTACTTCCAAATCTGAAGTCTGGAAAGTTAGATTTCTGTAAACATTGTCTGTTTGGAAAACAAAGTAAACAAAAGTTTAAAACAGGCAAACATACTAGTAAAGGCATACTTGATTATATCCATTCAGATGTTTGGGGACCAACCCCTACAACCTCATATGGTGGTTCGTCTTATTTTGTATCATTCATTGATGGCTTTTCTAGGAAAGTGTGGGTCTACATGTTGAAAAGGAAGTCTGATGTTTTTTCAGTTTTCAAGCAGTTTAGAGCATTGGTAGAAAACAGCACTGGTAGAACAATAAAATGTTTAAGAACTGACAATGGTGGTGAGTTTACTTCCAAGGAGTTTGACAGCTATTGCAAGGATGCAGGGATCGAGAGACAGAAGACCACGGTTTATACTCCTCAGCAGAATGGAGTTGTTGAACGCATGAACAAGACTCTTCTAGAGAGAGCAAGGAGTATGCTGAGTAACGCCGGGTTGCAAAAGGAGTTGTGGACGGAAGCAGTGGCAAAAGCTTGTTATGTGATAAACCGATCTCCATCAACAGTGATAGGCTGCAAGATTTCACAAGAGGTATGGAAGGGACACCCTTGTGATTATTCTAAACTCAGAGTGTTTGGTTGTGATGCATATGCTCTAGTGCCTAAACATCAGCGAACTAAATTAGATCCAAAGTCGAAAAGGTATATCTTTGTTGGATATGGTGTTGGAACAAAGGGATATAGATTGTGGGATCCTACTACCCGCAAAATCATCATCAACAGAGATGTAAATTTTAATGAATCCTCTCTTGTACATTTAGATGTAGATAGTAGATTGAAACAGGATGATGTATCTGATTTTCAGCACATTCAGTTTGATAGCATTTCTAATGATAGTCATGATGACCATAGTTCAGATACTAGCAATGAACAGGTTTCAAAATCGGATCATGAACAGGGTTCAGGTTTAGATCATGAACAGGTCTCAGATACTGATCGTCAAGAAGTTCCTACAGATGATAGTCTGCCAATCGAGGAAGCGCCAGAAACATCATTAAGGAGGTCGACAAGAATCAAACGGCCACCGAGAAGGTATGATGATTATGTCACTTCTATTGCATTTACTGCTAATGACGATGAACCCCTGTGCTATCAGGAAGCAATAGAAGGTTCGAAGAGTGATAAGTGGAAAGCAGCCATGAAGGACGAAATGATGGCCTTGGGTAAGAACGACACATGGGATCTGGTTGAGCTTCCGAAAGGCAGGAAAACTGTGGGGTGTAAATGGGTTTTCAAGCTGAAACGGGGTGTGAATGATACGGAAGACATGTACAAAGCGCGGCTGGTTGCAAAAGGGTTTTCTCAGAAAGTCGGTATTGACTTTCATGAGATTTTTTCACCAGTGGTTAAAATTGTTTCAATTAGAATTGTGTTAGCATTAGTGGCTTTGCTTGATTTAGAGTTGCAGCAATTAGATGTTAAGACTGCATTTCTACATGGTGACTTAGATGAGGAAATATACATGGAACAACCAGAAGGGTTTGTTCAGCATCGCAATAATATACATGGAACAACCAGAAGAGTTTGTTCAGCATCGCAATGAGAAATTTGTCTGCAGGCTCAAAAAGTCATTATATGGCCTGAAGCAGTCGCCTCGGCAGTGGTATAAGAAGTTTGATTCTTTCATGTTGAGTTAGAAATATGTTAGACGTGAATATGATCATTGTGTTTATTTTAAACAGTTAAATAATGGCATATTCATTATCTTAGTATTGTATGTTGACGATATGATTTTAGCAAGCAACAGCATAGAAGAAATCAACAGGTTGAAGGCTCAGATGGCAAGGACATTTGATATGAAAGATCTAGGAGCAGCAAGACAGATTTTGGGCATGGAGGTTTTCAGAGACAGAAGCAATGGTAAGCTATGGGTATCACAACAAAAGTATATTGAGAAAATACTTTTGAGATTTGGTATGAATAACGTGAAGCCTGTGTCAGTCCCTCTCGCTTCCCATTTCAAGCTTTCTTCGAGTTTATGTCCTAATTCAGATGAAGAAAAGGATTATATGTCTCGAATTCCATATGCTAATGTAGTAGGGTGTTTAATGTATGCGATGGTGTGTACGCGACCAGATATTTCACATGCAGTTGTGGTTGTCAGCAGGTACATGGCAAATCTGGGTAAAGAACACTGGTCAGCAGTGAAATGGGTGCTTCGGTATCTGAGAGGCACAAGTAGTTATTGTATCACTTACAATAAGAGTAGTGAATTTGTTTGCGGATTTGTTGATTCCGATTTTGCAGGTGATTTGGATAAGAGAAGGTCAACTTCAGGGTATGTCTTTGCTCTTGCAGGTGGAGCTATAAGTTGGATGTCAAAGCTACAGAACATTGTTGCTTTATCCACTACTGAAGCAGAATACATTGCTGCTTCGCATGCTTGCAAAGAGGCGGTTTGGTTGAAAGGTTTGCTTGGTTAGTTTGGTAGGTTTCAGGACAACATCACGTTACTTTGTGATAGTCAAAGTGCAATACATTTGGCTAAGAATCCGGCCTATCATAGTAAATCAAAGCATATTCCAATTAAATACCATTTTGTAAGACAGGTTATCACTGAAAGGGGAGTCTCTCTTGAAAAGGTGCATACAAAGGAGAATTGTGCAGACATGTTCACGAAACCAGTTTTGTTAGAGAAGCTACGTTGGTGTTTGGCTTCTCTTGGCTTGCAGAAAAGATAAAATAATAATAACAGGGCATCAGGCTAATTGTTGTCAAGGTGGAGATTGTTGAGATTTTCTGTTTTGCATAAGATAGGCAAAATCTCAGTAGATGACAACAATAGGAATCAGTTCCTAAATTAGCTCCAGGTTGTTGGGAGATGATTAATGCCTCCTATATTTGATGAAAGTGAGTTAATGAAGTTGTTAGATTCCCTTTGCTATAAAACAGGCAACCATTCGGATTGTTTGGAATGAGGGTGAGAGTTTGTGAGGATTGAATTATGTAATCTCCTGTTTGATTAATAATATTGCCGATGCCTATGTTGTGTGGACGTAGCCCAGATTGGTTGGGTGAACCACGTTAAAATTTGTGTCTTTATGTGCTTGATTTATCTGCTGTGTATTTTGTTTAATGAGCTGTGCATCTGATCTCCAACAGTCGGATTATTTAATTGGTCACCATGTAGGAGTGTTCTTCATTTTACAAGGGCACATTGCTTTCTGATTTCCCCTGCATTTCCACCGAGCACTCCGATTTCTCCCATCTTCTGGATCGAATATTTGAAATTTTCAAAAAAAAACTATGTTCATAGAACTATTTCTCAACTTTTTTTTCGAAAAGGAAGAGTCCTCTGTGTTATTTGAGATTACTAAAATAATCGTGGTCAAATTTGAGGGGTCTCCCACGATCTATTGGCACTATGGTTGTGTTGTCCTCTAAGCTTTTGCACTTATGCTTGAGCTCATCTGCATAGGAATTGTCCAGGGAAGGATCCATGTCCCCTTTCCCTGTGAAATTATAGAATTGGTTGCTCAACGAATTGGAGTGCCCTGTTTCGATAGTATGCCCCTGCAGCAGTGCACAATCAGAACCTAATTTGTTAGATATTGTAGTGGAATTGATGGATCGGGTGAAGAGTTAACTTAAAACAAATCATATTGTAAATATATATCTTTAGGTTTAGACCTAGCAGATAGAACATCTAGGTCTTTAAACCCAAGTCCTTTGTGTGAAAAAGTGGCTTGAAGCCTGGCAAAGTTGAAAGTCGGCTTAGGGATGTTGCTCAAAAACCTCTTTTACCATCGATATCCTTCTGTCCGTGCAACCTGTTTTCACATGCCAGTACGTCCCTTTACTCTGAATGCAATTGGTCAACAACGATATAATTACTCTGCATCACTATGATACCCTCTGATTACAAGCCAACCATATAATTTTGGCTATAATTATTTAGATGGTAGATTTAAAGAATATTTTGGATAAGAATAATATCAATTCATACCTCACTCTTATCTCTCCTATTTCAAATATTCTCCCATTCCAAAATATTCTTTGAAATATAAAATCAAAATAACAATAATACCAATTACATCTCTTTTCAGATATTACAGACAAACATGACGAAATGGACAGATTAATGTTCGTGTTATTGTAAGACAAAAAATATATATATATTACCAAAATATTCTTCAAATATAAAATCAAAATACCAATAATGCCAATTACACATCTCTTTTCAGATATTACAGACAAACATGAAGAAATGGACAGATTAATGTTCGTGTTACTGTAAGATAAAAAATATATATATATTACCGACGCAACAATAGCCTCTCAAGCAACAATTGAGAGGATGTTAGCACAAGACACCACTCGTGGACATATTTTCTCTAATTTAACCTTGATATCATCTATAACTTCATATCCACGAAGGGAGAGATTAGGGAATGTGTATTTTCTGCCACTTTATTTTTCATAGAGTTTAGCAGATGTTGGCCAAAGTAATTCCAACAGTCAGTTAGTTATATGTTAGTTTCCATAGTTGGTTACGTTAGTTTTCATAGCTGGCCTAAGTAATTCTAACCTTCACTTAGTTATACGTTAGGTTTTATAGTTAGCTTAACTTTAGTTCAGTGGATTTGAGTTTAGTTAGTGAGTTTTAGTTGAGTTATTTATTGTAAATGTATTTATTTAATTGTTACTGAGTAACGTGAACAGTGAGTTTTCTCCACTTTTATTTTAAATTTATTTTTACTTTTGTTTTTTTATTTTCATTCATTGTTATAGTATCAGATAAGGAGGTTGTATAAAACTCTTTGAGAGAGGTTGTATAAAACTCTTTATGAGTAGCATTAGAAATTTGTGTGTGGTTGCAAAGAAAACACATAGAACAAGAGCTCAAGGACAAGAGCCAAGTGGCAGGCTGGAGAAGGAGAAGTCACGTGTTTTTTAAAATAATCATTAGGTTTGACCGACATAGCTTAGAAGCAGAGCACGGTGCATCTATATCCTTGATCATCACACCTAAACCTAAGTCAAGGAAGGTGTAACTATTTTTCTACCAAATTAATGAACAAAAAATTCTCGAGAAAAGATGCAGTATCTCGTGTGATAAATGTGTCATCTTATTAAAAAAAATCCCACATTTGTTTAGAAGCCAAGTGGAAGGCACCATGTTAGTAGTAGTGGAGGTGGGTAAAGAAGTGGAATATATATATTATGATGTAACACTAGAGGCAGAAAGAACATAAACAATATAAGTTATGGAGAAGTTTTTTTCTTCGGCCCACAATCATCATTTCCATCATTTCCATCTACTTTCAAGTGGGATTCCCTAGAACAATATAATTATGCATATGTATTTTTCATATAAAATTAACAATGATTTTGAGTTTGAAGATGTTAACAATATCTGGGACGAAACAACAAAATTTGAAGATGAATTAAAGTTCCTTGAAGCATGGCTTGAGACACCATGTATCAATATGGTTATTCATATGTTTTTTCATATAAAATTAACATTGATTTTGAGTTTGAAGATGTTAACAACATCTAGGAAGAAACAACAAAATTTGAAGACGAATTAAAGTTCCTTGAAGCATGGCTTGAGACACCCTGTTTTGGTGAAGTCTGCATACAATTTACAACAATGAATGTTGAAGATCGCATAGACGATGTATACAAGAAAAACGTTAATGAAATTTTTTCATGTATTGGAGTCCTAAAGAGATCAAATTTTATTATGGACTTATGTTAGAAAATTATTATTCAAAGGATTGATGATGAAGAGAAAACTAGAGAGGATGACATGTGTCAACAATTCATATACAAGCAAATTTTGAAGGACATGCATGGACATGTTTAAATATTTTTCTATATTAAAAAAATGGAAGAGTTACACCAACAAATGAAGAAACTAAAATTTGGAGCATACAACACAAAGACAACCCTGAAGTGATTCATAGGACATAAGATATGGAAGAAAAGAAAAAGAAAAAGAAATCCAACCAAAGAGTTGATGTCAATGTTTTTTAGTCACGGTAAGCCTACTTAAGACTCAAACAAATAGGCATCTTAGTTTAATTTCTTTTTTTGAAGTTTTAAGTGACATTATATTTACTTGTAGGTTTCTAATCTTTGAAATGTTTGTGGTTGTAATTAAGGGGGAGTGTTGGAGGAGTACTTTGACCATCATCACTTAATTGACTGCTAATTGTCATAATTATTGTAAGTTCATTTCAATCAATTTCAATTTAGTTGAGTTCCAATTAAGTTTTACTTTAGTTATGTACTGTTGATACCTCCTAATAATTTATTTAATTATTACTAAATAATATTAAGAATGAATTCACTCTACTTCTATTTTAAATTTATTCTCATCTTTAATTTTTTATTTCACTTACCTTGTTAGGAAAACTAATGCATCACAACCCCACGCACAATGCAAAATTAATCCATCACAACCCCACGCGGAATGTTGAATTCAGTAAATTTCTATTACCAATAAACACACTTGATAAACAAATGCATTCCAACATACGTACCAACCAGAGTTTCATCTATTTTATATAATTCCTTGCTACTTTCTCAACCTTGCTCATGTTCGATGGGCAACTCCTCAAGTAGAAATCATGTCTCAGATATCCAACCCCAGAACATGTCACTCAAGATAATAATGCAACTCTCCACAAAACAACGATATTGGAAACAATACTTTTAATATATTATTATTTTTTTTCGAAATTTTAAAGAATTAGAATGAATCTTTCCTCACTAGACACTTACTTTAATAATTTTATTTTCTATTTATTTAAAATAATTTAGAAATAACGAAAAACAAATGTATTAAATTTATTGATATTACTAATCTAGAAAACACGCAAGTAAAATCTAATAATATAAATAACAAAATCTTAAAGTTGAAACTCAATATCAAAAATAAGATATTGGATATTAAATATAGATTTCAAGTGATTTCTACATACCATGAAATTTATATCTCTATGTAAAATGTAATGTGAATAACAAAATTTAAAATTTAAAATCTAACAAAAGAAAAAGATATTGGATATTAAATATAGACAAGTGATTTCCACATAATATGAAATTTATGTCTCAATAAAAATAACTTTTTATCAAAGTTTATTCAACAATAAATATGTGTAGATTAATCTTTCTAATAAGTCACAAAAACTTCTTAAAATTATGAAACCTATAAAAATATATTTTAATTTTTTTACAAAGTTTTAAATATAAAACTTACTCTTCTCTGGGATGGAGCGAAAGGGTTTCGAGCGTGAGGGTTTTGGCTAGCTAGGGTTTATGATTCCTTCTGCAGTTTCCTGAGCCTACGAGACTCCTTTGAGACCTGCATACACCGGGCGCACCTACCTCCTCCTTTTGCAGGTCGATCTTGTTTCTTTGCATCAGGCCCCTGACACCTGCTCTCTGATCTTCTGTCACCCAGGAACCTACTGTCATTATGGAAGAACATGAAGCTGTCGATTACTCTGCTGATCCTCTGGAAGGCGTATCTATCTGGTGCACCCCTACTGTTTCTCATGGTATGTATAGCCCGCATTCAAATCTGGCTTCTATTTCTATTGGGGATCCGTCGCTTTCATGTCCGGCGACTCTTCCGATCCATCCACTTTCCAGGCCTGCTCTCTCTTCTCCGGCGACCCTCGGATCTACGGTGGAATATGCTCCCCCTTTTCCCCTTTCCGCCCCCTTTTCTGCTTCAGATCCGTGGCTCTCTCGATCTGCGCCGCCTCCCATAAACCCTTTCGCCGACTCTCTGTTTTCAGATCCTCTCCTTGGCAGTCTCCCTCGTAATACTTCACTCTCCGATCCGATGAGCACCCCCGGTGGCTTCGCTGACCCCTCATCCTTCACTGTCCCTCCACCTGTTTCTGGAGCCTCCCCGCTACCGAATCGAGCTCGGAGCTCATCCCTGGCTCCCGATCCTAAGAGGAAAAACAGATGTTTCAAGACCAAAGCAGAAGATATCTTCCTCAGACTTGAGGAGGATGTCCAGTGGGGCGATATCATGGATCAATCTGACAAAGTCCTGGTGGGCCGCATCAGGGGACGGAAATACTCGGCTACTCGATTGAAGGCCTGGACTTCTGATATTTGGGGACACCATCTGAAGGACGCCCCCATAGTACAGATTTTAGTAAGAGGATGGTTTGCTTTAAAATTTGTTCATGCCGACCACACTGATTGGGTCTTATCCTCTCAATGGCATTTTCAACATGCTCCAGTTCTCCTTAAATGCTGGACTCCCATGTTTGACCCCGAATCTGAGCAGATCGGCATTGGGCCTATATGGGTACGGCTCCCAGGCCTCCCATTACAGTATTGGTCTGAAGACATCTTCAGAAGAATTGGGAATGCATTGGGTACCTTCTTGGATTATGATCGATCCTTCCTCCAATCAGGTGTGATGACTTATGCTCGTCTTCTCATCAACCTGGACACCAGGGGTGGTCTACAAGAATACATTACTATACACTGGCGGGACTTGGCGCGCAAGCAGATTATCGATTACGAAGGGATCCCGTATAGATGTCGCAGATGTCACCAAGTTGGACATCTATACCGGGATTGTCCACTCCTTCACAAGGGAAAGAAGATATATCAGGATGAGGCTACTGAACACCCCCCGCACTTTCCTGATCGGCCAAAGTCGGAGCAGCCTACATCGGAGCATAATTTGGCCACAGATGCTACACTTGATCCTCCGGGCAGCACTGTTGAACCCTCTATTCGCATATCGCCAGACCCCGTGCACGTTGACCCTAATCAGCTGGGCGATGGATCATCGGTCTCACATACCTCCTCCCCTCATATACATCCGATATCTTCTTCTGTTGTTTCTGCATCTCATCTGAGCACTTGCCCAACCGGCTGCTCACCTGAGCCTCTCTCGGGGGTACCCCTCGGACTCTCTGCCCCCCCTCCCCCTCCCTCCCTCATATCCTCCATTCTGCCACCTGCTCCTACCATTCCCCCGAGTTCGCCCTCCTTGATCACCTCCTCCATCTCCGCCTCCCTTGCCCCATCCCCCCCTGCATCCCCTCGATATTCCCTCAGATCCAGATCTAAAGATAGAGGTATCGATGCTTTTGGTCTTGACATCATATCTGCTCCTGTTCCCCATAAGCAATCTCGGGGTCGACCATCTCGTATTACAAAAGCCAGACACATTGCTGACGTTGAAGTAGCCATTAGGCGACAGCAAACCATCCTCCGGGCCCTTAGAGCGAAGCAAGGCCCCGCCCCTCATCCTACTTGAAGGTACTCTCATTCAATTGCAAGGGGTTTGCTAGTTCCCCCAAAAAACTAGCTCTCAGGAGATTGCTTACCATATCTCAACCTGACATCATACTTCTTGAAGAGACCCGCTGTCCTGCTGACACCCTAGTCCAGTCCTTCAAATCTTGGATGCCTTACTGGACTTTTCATGCAATTGACGCATCAGGGAGATCGGGCAGATTAGCTATTGGGATCCTCAACAAAGCAGTCAAGATCCGTAACATTTGGGGCAGCAGAGGATTCATCGGCCTGGACGTTTATGTTCTCTCCATGGAAATGGACTTACGAATCATCAACGTCTATGGTCCATGTTCTAGTAGGGCTCCCTTTTGGTGTGCGCTACTTGAATCTGACTTATTAAAGGAGGACAATATAATTCTCGGTGGCGACTTAAATTTCACTTTGGGTTTGTGCGAATCATGGGGGCACTCTGCCCTGGCAGACCCCTTCTCGGATACCATATCCAACCTATTGGAGGAGCATCATTGGGTAGACAAACCCTCCGCCAGACTACAGCACACTTGGATGAACAATAGAAGTGGAAATCAGAGCTTGGCCAGAAGATTAGATAGGTTTCTGCTTAAGGAATCCCTATATAACAGTCTCCCTCGCACAAGGCAATGGGTCGGTTCCGGCGGCATCTCGGATCATCGCCCTATCTTCCTGGAGACGGTCGACTTCTATGACAAGATCAAGAGCCCTTTTAAATTTAATTCTACATGGTTAAAGGACCCCTGCTATATTCAGATGGTCACCGAATATTGGTAGAACAATCCCATTAGCGAACGTGAAGATCTTTCGGTCGGTTTCGTTAGGAAACTAACTGAACTTAAGCGATTATCCAAGCATTGGGCACACCAGAAGCGCGTCCGTGATGACCACACTCTAAAGGAGGCTGAGAGAGTCATTGCAGCATATGAGAACTCTTCTGATGGCATCTTCTCTAACGCAGTGAGCAAAGAACAGTTCAACTCCCTCATTGCCAAGCGAACACAGATCCTGAAGGATAGAGAAGAAAGCTGGCGGCTACGCAGCAGGGCCATATGGCTTACCGAGGGAGATGACAACACAAATTTCTATCACAAATTCGCCAACGGCCGCAAAGCTATCAACTCAATATGGGAGCTAAGGGATGAACAAAATCAGCCAATTACATCTCAGAGGAACCTGGCCAGTTTAGCTATCGATCATTTCAAAGGCATCTATAGTGCCCCCAGAGCGGCCAACATCCTGGAGATTATGAGAGTGGCAGAGAAATTTCCCAGATTCGTTCTACAAGATGAATCACAGGATCTCACAAAGGCAGTCACCATGGATGAACTCGAATCCACCATTAAATGGTTCAAGAAAGATAGAAGCCCTGGCCCTGATGGTTGGACCATCGAATTCTACATCGCCTTCCTTGATCTCCTGGGCAATGATCTCCTCAATATTATTGAGCAAAGCAGAAGAAATGGCAGAATATCATCCGCTATTAAATCCACTTTCATTGCACTCATTCCGAAAGCCAATCACCCGTCATCTTACAATGACTTCCGCCCCATCTCCCTCTGCAACTGCCTATATAAAATCATTGCTAAGATCATCGCCAATCGTCTGAAGCCCATATTATCTCGCCACATATCCCCTGAACAATTCGCTTTCCTTCATCATAGGCAGATACATGAGGCCATCGCCACCGCTCAAGAGCTCCTTCATACTCTTCATACCAAAAAACAAAAGGGCCTGATATTAAAGGTAGACCTGTCTAAAGCCTTCGATAGAGCCAACTGGCTCTACATCAGGCTTCTCCTGACTCACCTTGGCTTTCCCTATAGCTACACTAAATGGATAATGAGCTGCATAACTGATGTATCCTATAGTGTACTTCTCAATGGTGAAGCCACATCCTTCTTTACCTCAGAAAGAGGGCTCAGGCAAGGATGCCCATTATCTCCACTTCTATTCCTCCTTATTATGGAAGGATTGAGTCGGCTTATCACATCTGCCCGAGATAGGAATCAACTCAATGGCATCAATATCTCCGAGAATTTTTATCTTACGCACCTCTTGTTTGTTGATGACATTCTCATTTTTCTTAATGGTTTCATAGGTGACACCACTTCTCTCCAGAATATATTTGCTCTCTTTCAACAGGCCACAGGCATGCAGATAAATGAAAGCAAATCTACAATCACGGTTGTAGGCTGCTCTCATCATGAATGTTCTATTGCATTACAGCGCTTCCCTTTCATCTCATTATCATTAGCTGACGGCATCAAATATCTGGGCTACAGATTAAAACCTCTTGGCTATCGGATTGCAGATTGGTCTTGGTTAATAGCAAAGGTGGAGAAAAGACTACAGGTTTGGTATCACAGATATCTTTCCAGAGCTGGTAGATTGACTCTCATAAAAGCAGTAATTGAAGCCACTCCAGTTTACTGGATGACCTTGGCGTGGATACCTCGCGGCATTCTGAACAGATTACAAAACATATGCGCCAGATTTTTATGGAAAGGGCATCACACAGGGAAGCAATTTGCCTGGGTGAAATGGGCTACCATAGCAAGACCCAAACGATGGGGCGGATGGGGCATTAAGAACCTCGACCACTTTGCCAAGGCGCTAGCTGCCAAACTTGGGTGGAACCTCTTGACCACAGATAGCCTATGGTCTCGTGTCACCCAGGTAAAATATATCAAGCCAATGCACCTCATGGATTGGTTCCGCCTTCAACACAACCCTGGCCGCAACATATCAAATATCTGGAAAGCTGTCCTCCAATCTTTGCCGCTATTGAGGGAAGGCATCACCTGGCGCATCAATGAAGGAAACTGTGTAAGGATTGGGGTGGATCCGTGGGTCGGGTGCGGCAATTCGCACAGGTTATCTGATGAATTATTAGCGCACCTTCATAACAAAGGCATCACGCATATCAAGCATATTGGAGACAGGGCGAACACCACCTTTCTGCAACAAGCTTGGGCATCCCCCCGTACCTTAGAGATACCTGAACAGTGGCATCTAGAATGGAGGGCTTTTACTGATGCTCTCTCGCAGGCGCACATACGACTCACCGAAGGCCCCGATGACATTATCTGGGCAATCGCATCCCATGGTATCTATTCTCCCAGGTTGGGATATATAAAACTCATGGAGCCTTACAAGCCCACGGCAATTCTCCCCATCTGGAAAGAGCTCTGGAAGCTGGATGCAGCCCCTCGCACTCGACTCCTTATGTGGAACATACTATTCGATAAAATTCCAACAGGTACCAATCTCATGAAACGAACATTCCACGGTCCGTTCAGATGCCACCTATGCTGTTCAGGAGAGGAAAGCACAGCGCACCTGTTCCTATATTGTCAGGTCACTAAATCATTTTGGCAAAGCATTACTTCACATTATCCATCCCTCAAATTCTGGCAGGGACAGAATCTCATGGAGGCGTGGAGCGATTGGTGCCGATCTCATACAGGCAAATCCGTCAACATGCCTTTGCTTGTTTGCTGGGCAATATGGATTGCTCGGAACCAGGTTATATTTCAGAATAAGGCGCCTCATTGGCCTGTCATCCTGAGCCACACCATTGCAGATTTCGAATTACTCCCTACAGCTGTTCCAAAAAATCCTACGCGCACCTTCAGGCATATTAATCTGGATAAATCGAAGCCTTGGGCTTTTTTCGACGGCTCTGCCCAAGAAACAGGATGTGGTGGAGGAGCGCTGCTATATCTCAGCGATGATCATTATTATAAAATTCAGATTAATCTTGGTCGTGGCACCAACAATTTTGCTGAATTATGCACAGCAAAGCATATCATCCATTTTGCCATACAGAAACAATGCAGCCACCTTCAGTTATTCGGGGATTCACAAATTGTATGCAACTGGCTGAACGATACAACACATTGCTATACTTTCTCTCTGAGTCACATCCTCCAAGAGACAAAAAGGTTGATCACATCACTTGAATCCTTCAAATGCAGCCACATATACAGGGAACAGAACACTGAGGCGGACCAGCTATCCAAAGCAGCAGCGCAAAATCAAAGGGATGACTGGCTAATTCAAGAGGTGATTGATGGATCATCCCATCAATACTACCACAGACCATTTCATGATTTTCCTTAGGAATGGGCTTTAGACCCACATATAATCAGTGCACATTTCTTGTAGTTTTTTTTATTATTGTTATTTTATGTATAACATCTATGTAGCTGAATCAGCAATTGTTGGGCTCTCTGCGCAGAGCCGGAATATAAGCTGTTATTTCAGGCATATTCAGCCTTATCTGTTAGGACTCCCTATCAGAAGACATGATAAACGAGGCACCTACAGGATGGTCACCGACCCGCAATTATGAATGCAAATGCATCTGCAAAATGTCTCCATTAATAGAAATTACGACTTTTTCCTTATGAGAAAAAAAAAACCTTACTCTTCTCTCTATTTTTTTAATATAAAAGCTACAATAAAATCAATTTTTTTAAATGCAAAATTCTATAACATAACTGCCCTATTGAGATAGTAAAAAATTTGGAGAAAACAATTCTAAATGTTTCCATAAATGTCCAATTGGGGATAGATGTGCCCCAGGGATGTATGTTTTATTTTATCATGGCTGCTTGCTCATTGGTCAGAGGAGATTCAAAAGTTGTTTTAGAGAGATGTGTTCTTGCTGAGTGCTCAAGGCTCAAAATCAGAACAGGTGATTTTAAGTGAGGATAAATCAGCATAGATATATTTTAAATATTGATCAGATTTAAAATCGTAGAAGTGAGAGTAGAAGTGAGAATAAACCAGCTTAGATACATCTTAAATAATGATCTAACATAAGCTAAAAAAAATACAATTTTTTTTAAGTACAACATTATTTAACATCATACCAAACTGTAAAATAAACCTCTGGATTTAGTAATAATACTAAAAAAAAATTCATGTAAACTTTCTACTTAATTAATTTTATGAATAAAAAATTCCATACCATATTGACGTGAATCGAATCCTATCAACAGTTTTTCGAGAATTTTCAAGTTTTTCGACCCATACGACCTAACCTGGTAATTATTGTTTGGACTACTTTTCTTCTTCGTATTACATTAACTCGATTTTTCCCTTCACTCATTTGTGTTCATAACAAACCAGAAATAAAATAAATTTATAGCACATTGTCCGTAACATATTTTAACCAAGTCAATATAATGGATAAAGGATAATCGTTGCTTCACTTTCTTGGTTTAAAAATGAAAGAGAGACTCCTCTGTGTTCATAACCAACCAGAAATAAAATAAATTTATAGCATTTTGTCTCCCAAATATTTTAACCAAGTCAATGTAATGGATAAAGGATAATTGTTGCTTCACTTTCTTGGCTTAAAAATGAAAGAGAGACTCCTTTCCCAAATTGAAGCGGTCATTTACTCTTAAAATACAATTTTAAGTTGATTAAATAAGTAAATAAAACTATTTTTAATTTAATCTCAAAATACAATTTTAAGTTGATTAAATAAGTAAATAAAACTATTTTTAACTCCTATCATGCTTGGATACTTAGTGTGATGTGAGGTATATGATAAAATTATATTTTGAAGTACAAGTGTGTTTTTCTCTAATTTTAGGAGGGTATGTTAGAATTAGAGTTTCAAGATGTGTAGTTTGAGTCATTTAAAATGGTAATTTAGAGATTTTTTTTAAGTAAAGATTAGTTGAAATTATAAGTTTTGTATAATGTATAATTATAATGTTTCATATATTTTTTGAGATGTCATATTTATTTAAATATTTAGAAAATAATATTTTAAAAAATCATTATGATAATATAAAAATGAGAAGAAAATTAAATTTTAAAATAGTTAAATTACATTTTATTCTAATTTTTTTTATAAGTGGTTAAAAATATCATAATTTAGTTGTAAAACTAGCACTGACTAAAATCATTTGTCGTTGCTAACCCGGAATGCAGTTCACTCATCCTTTTTATTCAAGGAAAACCATGACATCTGGAATAACCCTTTCCTCTCACTTATCATTGTTATTCAAGGGAAAACCATGACACTTGAATAAATGTTCCTGGTCCGTAAGGCACAGATATTCACTCCAACCAAATGCTCTCACTCATCACTGTTATTCAAGGAAAACCATGACATGTGGAATAACTTCGTGGTCAATAAGGTGCTAAATTCACTCCAACCAAATGTTTATGCCAAATTCTTGTGGGTCAACATTCACTCCAACCAAATACATTCTCAGTCTTGGGCCCTTAACCATGCTTCTAGGTCTTGGGCAGTTAACTTGTTTCCTTATGTCCAAAGAAAATGAGCTCTTAGCGAGACAAAAATAATTTTAAGACATGCTCTATGCTTTTAACCGAATACAAACACTTTTAGAGCATACTCCAGACCTCCATCTTATAATTCCAAACTTTTATCAAAATATGTATATATTTTTCAATTTAAATAGTAAATATTAGGATAACAATAACTAAATTTCAAAAAGAACACCTAAGAAACCACGCCATCATTAACCTAAATCATAAATATAAACTTTTTCCACAACATTATAAAACTAAATTATAAATATCAACTTTTCCCCCGGGAAAAAATTCTATACTCAAAGCCCTTTTTCCGATATAAAGTTTTTATTTTGGGTCCTTTGCATTATTACGAATGAATCGATGTGAGGACAGTTGACTTCTAAGTAGGACAACGATCCTTAATACTCCAATGCATATTTAATTTGCAAAGAATACTTAAGAGGAAGCCACGCTTTTAATTTTCAGAATTTGGTTTTATTGTATAGAGAGTAGAATGAGTCTCGTTATTCTACCTGTTGAGTGGCAGCTTAACGTATATACCATTATTTAACGCTTTTACTGTTAATTATTGTTATGCTCATTATAAATTTATGTCGTTTTACCAAACTATTTTTGTTAATTATTGATTTTTTATTATTATTGAAAATTATTAAGTTTAGAAGTTTATTTTATTGCTTGATATAATGTGTAAAGTTGTCGGTCTCTACCCAAAATTGAAATTTTGCAAGTGCCCAAAATAAAAAATCTACAAATTAAAATATTAAATAACTATGTAAAATGTTTAAATAATATGGTCCTGTAAGAAAATTGTAAATACTATGAGTTAATAAGAACATTTTAGAGTAAATAACTTAGATGTTTCTCATTTCACTTTAGATTTGTATTTAAAATGGATCTATGCTGAATAAATTAAATGTTTCTCATTTCACGTTAGATTTATATTTAAAATAGATCTATACTGATTTATTTCAAATTTCATTAGCTAACTATTTTGAAATTTTATTCCAAAATTAACTATAAACGATATTAATGCTTACCCGTTCCAATAATTACCCGTTCCAATAATTAGCTTATTTCAAATTCAAAATTAAATGAAAGACCTGATGATTACCAGCATTTCTTTTATTATACATTAGGGAAACTGTAAAGTATTAGAATCAGCAGTATCTATTATATTCTATTATGTTGAAATTTTTAGATTTGATTACAGATTCGCAGAATAATTGACTTTTTTCTTGGTCAGATATTTTCTAAATCTATATAAATTTAATAATATGTAAATATTTTCTAAATCTACGTAAGTTTAATAATATGTAGATACTATGTCTATACAATGTAACACAGTTAATTTCCTGTTTTCTTGAAATTTTATAAAATATATTAAAAACGAAATCTAATTTATGTAATTTCCCGCTTTCAGGAAATTTTATAAAATCTATTAAAAACCAAACAGTTGTTTTAACTCGGAAAACTGGAATGTGTCGTGATAACATGGCAAGGAAATTTTATAAAATCTATTAAAAACCAAATCTATTTTATGTTGAAAGCTCTGTGGTCTTTTGCATACTAAGTCAGCAATTATTTTAAGTCTTTGCATACTAAGTCAGCAATTATTTTAAGTCTTTGCATACTAAGTCAACAATTATTTTAAGTCGGAAAACTTGAATGTGTCGTGATAACATGGCAAGGAAAAAACAAACATTACAAGACAAAATCGTTGCGTATAGTACTTGAGCCAAGAAAAAAAATAAATACATCACATTTTAAATCATACATGTCATAGTTAGATTACATTTTAAATCATACATGTCATAGTTGCTTGCAATGCAATTTTGTATGTGACAATCGAGCAAATAAACTTGCGATTATCGTTGATGTAGCTTAGTGATAGTTTGTGTTTATCCTTTAACCTGCAATTTGGTGTTCTAACTTGACATTTTCATGCCGTCGTTCAGCAATCTATGACAAAGATTAAAATATATTTTACATCTGTTGTTGAAAGCATAGCATGCATGAGAAATAATTTCAAATAAGTATGAGACATAAATCAAGGATTGGTGTTCTAACATTTTCATGCCTTCGTGCAGCAATCTATGACAAAGATTAAAATATATTTTACATATGTTGTTCAAGGAGAGAATTTAGCTTGTGTGCTTTTGTTAATAAATTTTATGATCTAATTTTGAACTATACTGCATTCAGTTTTTTTACAAGGATTCTTTCAAGTGTCTATTTGAGCCTTTCATGTTTAGTAAAATAAATATCTTGGAAATTTTTTCTTTTAATCAAGCAATAAAAACTTCTTTTTCCTATGAAAAATAATTTTAATGATGGACTTAATCCAAAGATATCTAAAAAAAATATTCATGTAATACAACATATCTATAGTGTGAAAACATGAATGTGATACATATTTATACATGTTAATCTTCAAATATTTAAAAAACTGAACATGTATTTTGAATGTATTCTTTTGATAATATCTTGGATCTATACTTAGATTCATCATTTCCTGTTAGAAAAAAGATTTATAAATAAATTTGAATGACACTGTCTTTTTTTCGTTTGAAAAAATTTATAGAAAGGAAAAATTTTCTTCTCCTTTTTACCCAAGGAAGAGACCCGGTGTTACTTATAGTAAAACCTAATAAATAAAATGTATAATATAAACTTTCATTTTATACATAAACATTTAGATTTAAAAAGTTCCTAAACATTTAGATAAAAAAACAAGAATATAGAGGAAAAAGGTTGTGATAGGATAACACTATGAATTATTCTTTATGTATGTAATAAATATCATCCAATATAATAACGTCCCACCTCCAACATATCCAATATAGTGACGCTTGTGTGTATTTGTACTTTCTCATATTATTCTCTCAGTATTCTTTTGGTGTGTACAATTACCTATTACTATCATATTATTCTTCTAGTCGACCTACATTTTCCCTATCAACTATCAAGCTGGGATATTCCATGTTTATGTCGACATTACATTCATTATTCCCTTGGTAACTCTTTAGGTACACTGCGTTTTCTATCCTAATGAACATTATAGTGATAGTGAAACATTATTAATATGATATAAATAACTTTGTGAGACTAAAAGAGAAAAAGTGAATCTACACATAATAATAATGTAACGACCTTAGTGAAAATTTCATGTAATAAAAGTTAATAAAGGAAAAATTAATAACCAATGTTGATGGGACACTTATTATTAGCTAAATGTTGGGAAATACATTCTACTGTGGGTATTCATTTGGTATTAATGGTTAAGGAAATTGGCAAAGGTAATGACTAAGACTTTGGAAAAGTAAAATGATATTTTTGGCACATTTGTTTATGAAAATAATGGAAATTAGGAGAAAATGGAGGTGAAAGGTCACAGGTTGCATGTGAGGAGGAAAATGAAGGAAAATAATGGAAAATGAAGAAAATAGAGGCATTGTTAATAAGAAGGCTTTTGAGGGTCAGTTGGTAACCTTTTGTCAATGCAGTGTTGGAACTCTCTCATTATTCTCTCTGTCCTTCATACTCTTTGATACTTAGAGTTTTCTTGGAGCACTCTTGGAGGGTGTGCCATACTTGGATTTTTGGAACAAGAACGCAAATGAAGAGCAAGAAAGTGCAAGAGGACATTGGGATAAACAACTACAATGGCTTTTGTTTTCAAGTATTGAGTTGCATGTATGTTTTCCTCACTAGTTTTGGCATGCATGACATATATATGTGGTTTTTTGGTTGTGATCTATCATTGGCATGGAGGGTGGTCGGGATTCGAAGTGGATTGCCTAGACTTTCCATTCCTTGGATAGCAATGGTTATTTTGGGTTTATTTTACTTATTTTGTTTTGGTTGGTTTTCGTGTTTCCTTAGCTTGGGTTGAGTTATTAGTCGTGGAAGCCATGTTTGGACAAATGCTCTGGAAGCTCTGTAACAGCTTGGGTTGAGTTACTAGTCCTAGAAACCTTTGTTGGACAAATGCTCTGAAATCCCTTGGTGGATTGAGTTACTATTCTTGGAAGCCCTCGTTGGACAAATGCTCTAGAAGCCTGGTAAAAGTTGTGGGTTGAGTTACTAGTCCTAGAAACCCTGTTTGGACAATCACTCTAGAAACCATGGAAGGCTTGGATATAGACCAATATGATAATGGCTTTGTGATGTCTAACCGTGAGGTGGAATCACTATTTTATGGGTTGAGGTTGATGACCTCTGGAAGCCTTGGATGGTTTTGGATTGATGTGTTCTATGAGATCCCACATTCATGCTTCGAATATGGTACGAAGGTGGATGGCCGAATAGATATTTGGCTCATCCATTCTACGGTCGAGTGGAACATAGAAGTCCCATCTTGGCTTTGGATTTTGCATCATCAATATGGTGTGTTGAGGTATCAATGTTTCTTAGCAATTCTCAACTAGGTATGACACCTCTATACTCAGATCTCTTATTTACACCTATTGATTACATATTCATGATATGTTTGATGAAATGTCTGTCACACTAGTAGGGGTCTAGTCAAGGTCTTACTGAAGCATTTAAAATTGTACTATCATTTCTCAGTTATTTTAATGTTCTAAAGATGTCATTCAATTCTTGGCAGTGACTTGGGCTCTCGACATGAAAAACTGGCTCAAATCCCGAGGACGTTGGCATAGCACTATGCGCAATAGTCCATGGATGCTAAATTGCAGGCCATGAGATCGTCCAGAGGTCCCTCAAAATTATTATGCCTATAGTATTACAGAATCAATAGCTCATGTGGTCTAAAATCTTAGTTGGATCTAGGGGTTGGCTGGCAGAAAGGTTGGATTATCTCCTGAGGGTCCTAATGTTGATGTTTAATGTTTGTATCGTGTGTTTCTATTAGTTCCATTTCCTTAACATGACTTGGGAGGTTGAATCATATCATAGTGGCCTCTCATCGCACATTTACCCCGGTTGGTCGTTTGCTTCAATAGATGTGGGAGAAGGGTGTTATAGATAAGTTAAATAATAAAGTGATATTAAATATCTGAAATGCATATGAGACAAAAATTAAAAGTGTACAAGACAAGAAAATGAGATTGTGAAAAATGTATATAAATACAAAAATATATTTTTTACATTTAATAAAATGTATTGAAGAAACACATAGAAGACCATACATTTGGTTTAAACCAATAGATAACTTCCCAAGAAATTTTGATGAAGGTACAATGACAAACAAATAGATAAATAGAAGCAAACATTGTTCAAACTTCACAAATATAGAACTTCATGATAATCTAATTCTTATGGATACTTAAATCCCACATACCAATTATATTCAATATGTTACAATAATTTGTAATGTCTACATAAGGTGTACCCTTTACAAATGCATACCAAGTGATAATTTTTACATTAAATAAGTAATAAATAAACACAAAGAAGAAAAAACATTTGATGTAAAACAATACATAGCATCCTAAGAAAGTTTGATGATGTAACACCCTTATGTCTTGCTTTTTCAAACATTTTCTATTTTTAGAATTTTGAACCATTATTGAATTTAATGGCTATGGAAACAAGAATGGGATTATGTAAATATTATTATTATTATTATTGAAGTAATAAATAATTTCATGGAAATATTCAACATAGAGAACTAGAGTTTAGAACACTTCTTTCCAGCTTATGAAAAGTTGTTGGTGGTTAATTCCACATTGTGAGCCTTCCCTAAAAGTCTCCTAAAAATCCCTAGGAGAAAATAATTAAAATAAATTAAAATAAAATCATGGGAGAGAAATATTATGTTAATCAGTTAGTTGGAGAAAATACTAAGTGGGGTGGAATAAAACATTGCTGGGGAGAAATATGTGCTTTAAAGGAAATAAAAAGAATATTTTTCGAAAAAATAAATAAAGCAAAAGGCATAGGAAAAAGGATGGTATACCTTAAAGAAAAATGCTTCTAAAATATGCTCGGAAGAGATCTATAAAATGAACCACCTAAGAATCAAAAGGTTGTTGATTTCAGAGGCAATAATGTCTTGGATTTGGGGAGACCATTGGGGATAGTTTTAATTTAGGTGGAGCATGATCCGTCCCTGAAATTTCCTCAGACAGTAACAGTTAGCTAGAAAATTCTATTTAAACTATTATTTTGTTACCTGGTTGTTTAATTTTATGAGCACAATAGCATAAGGGATGGATTTTGTTACTTATATCATGTAATCTTACTTATATCTTGTATGCTAAGGTTTATCTAGAGAACTTGGTGTTCTATGCCTAATATTGTTCTCTATTGGTAAAGTTTAACCATGTGTGAGGAAGAAACCAGTTAAAAACATGCTTTTAGTAATGAGAAACATCTGAGATAAGAGTCATTTTGAATATAAAGATGGTAGGGTGCATAACACTGTTTAAATTGATAGTATATTGGATTTTCTAAATACCTCACAAGATTGCATGGAGATACTCTAGATATTTCTCAATAATTAATGATTAAGCTCAAACAATTCTTCAAGGAATTGTATTATAGTTTGAAAATTGTATTGAATTATCTTCCATGGTATGGTCAATGAACTTGACTCTGAAAAGAACATGAATAGTTGGAGGAGAATTGAGAAATAGGAAAGGATATTTTATTTTGGTATTTAAGGGTTATTCTCAACATAAAACAAGAAGATAGAATGATGGAGATTAGAACTGTGCTAATTATAAGAATAAATTCAAGAACAACAACTCTATGAGTTGTTACAAATATTAGTGACTCATTATATATAATGATAATTTTTTTATTTTATTTGTAAGTCTAGATAAAATAAAAAATTAAAAAAATAAACAAATTATCACTTAGCATATATTGTTAGCAATTATCTAGCGTACTATTAATGATAATAGTAAGAATATATAGTAAAAATGGTGAGTATGCTCAACATATCGATACATTATCGATACATGATATTTAAATCCTTATTAAGGAGTTAGAAAAAAAAAGGAACCACACACTAAAGGATAGTTCCATTAGAATAATTATTCAGAATTATTCCTATTATCATTATGGAGAGTAAGTGAACTTTAAACTTCAAGACATGATACATCTCCATGTTGTAGAGGAAACAAAAAAAATGATATAAATGAATTCTATATTGCTCTTCTCGATTCTAGATATAGAAAGTATTTTATAAAAAAATAAAAAATGACATTTAGAGTCAATATAGACTATCCACTTATGTAAAATGTCGAGCAAGACATATAGATATACCTAAAACATACAATGGAAATGTAACCAAAAAAAACACATTATTACTTTTACGGTCAATTTAGTGCACAAGAAGAGTAAAAATATGTCACTATTCCCTCGGTGTTCATTTTCAAATGTAATTACATTTTTATTCGCTAATAAATGTCAGAGAAAGATTAGGCTGCGAAGGCTTGTAACAGAGACTGAGAAGACCTCGAACCCAGCCTTAACACGCTCCAACTAAAAAAGGAAATAAACAAAAGGAAGTTTAGTCCTAGTATGCAAACTCTTGGTGATTCCAGATATAATGCGCTCAACCTAACCCCCAGGATAGTTAGGTACCAGAGAAGTTCGATCTGTGGGGTATGATGTTGGAGATAAGGTGTCAAAAGGCCGAAATTTGTAACTTTGTGACTTGCAATTGTGTTCATCCAAAAACCCCTAAGTGTTACCTGAGAAAGGTCACAGAACGTACTATGTTAGTTCTCTGAGAAATGGAGCAATCGTTCCAAATAAATAAAGGAGAGCTATAGTACATTTTCGTATATAATCTTTGCCTCAGTTAGCGAGTACCTATTGACATGGAATGCCTCCCCTTACAATGACCAGTAACCACATAAAAGCATATGTTAACATATTTTCACATCTGTTGTTAAATATCCAAATATACAGAATTGAAGTTGAATAAACTGTGAAAATAGAGCCAACGAAAGCTAATTTCAATTCAAGAATTTGGAAATAAACTCAATATGAGAAAGAAACATACGTCGGACAGCAAATTGATGTCAAAGGCTAATTAAAAAAAATTAACTATAATAATTATAGCAAAGCTGGTTGGAAATTTGTTAGCCACACATAGAATTGGTCGGAAAACCAAAATCGAAAATTATGCCAACAGCCAAGTTATCTCAGTGGTATAAAACGATAATGAAAATACCATCTCTTACATTGTCACTAAGCCATAACGCAAAGTATACAGAAACTCAAATTTATCTACAACCCAGAATGAGGAAGATTTAGGGTTGAACTTGAAAAAACTAAAATGACACAAACGTCAAGAAAACCCAAATAAACTGAGTGCGAAATAACCCCACAACCACAAACGAATATACCTCTCACAAAGAGCAGAAGTTTCAAAGTCTTGGGACGAATCAAAGGGCTCGAGTGCGTCTTTCGAAGGAACTTACCTGCAAAAGAAATCTTACCAAACTAATGAGGAATGATTAATATTAAACGGACATAACAAAACTATAATGTACTGTAAGAATTACCAGTCCATGTAGAATATATTTGATTCGCCAGGTCGCGGGATTAATAGTGGACATGAAATAAAAAAATTCCAAAATCTCCCCACTGTAGAAACAACAAAGTATAAGAGCCCATGGCTTCATCCATCGCAGACCAAGCAACCCACTGGTCACCAGTGGAAAAGAAAAGAAAATAAAAAACCCAAATTGTCACACAAAGGGTTATTTTCTAAACTCTAATTATTTTCTATCGTTGGATCTCAGGATTTAAGTTGGGTCGTCAAAGGCACGGGTGACATACATACCAAGTGAATCTCACATGGTAATGTTGTGGTTTAACTTGCTCAATGAGCCATGTATATGAACTAGTATACGTATAGAAAAATTTACTACACATCCATAAATAAGAAGGGACACACAAAATATATATCATTTTGAAGGATAAATATTGAATATATGTTGAAACTTACTCGTGTGTCATCCTTGAGTGGCATAAACTATTCAATGGTTCCTAAGGGCGAGATGGTAACATGTGAATTAGAGCAAAAAGGAAATTCACACTACTTTGAAACCCATGTTCACCAAGGCCCTAAGAAATATCACTTTCTAACTTATCATGAGGATAGGAAAATAATCGCTACAGCTTTTAACAACGCATTAAAACACGCAAAAAAAAAAACCATTTTGTCGATGAACTATGTCCACCACTTTCTCAACCAATATCGACTTAACAGCTAATGACAATGAGATAGTTTATAAAAATCAGTAAGGATAAATTGAAAATCAATGTCCAATATACTAAAAAAGGATAAAGAAGAATATAATGAAATCTATTTGATTTTCTTATGACAAGGTACCAACAAGGAGGCACACTACTGGAATTTTCAAGAGTCAATTAAGAAAATTAATAAATTCGAAAATTATAAACGACTAGAAAAAAATGGTGTGAACTAAGGTATGTTACAGATGGTATTAGAGTTGTAGGATCAAAACTAGGCTCGAGGGAAAACTATAGTGAAAAAGGAAAATGTAGAGAATATTATGGGATGTTTAAACTGATGTGATATTATATGTGATAAATTACTAAAGCAAGTGACAAGGAAAGTGCATAATGTTCTCATGTTAAAGGAGGAGAGGTTTAGGTGGGGCTGGAAGGGGAAGATACACCCCTAGCAACTCAATTATTGGTTAGGAAATAAAAGAAGTTGATAAGAGAATTAAAAAAAAAAAAATAACACTTCATTGAAAGAAAAATGAATACTCTCACAATAGTTATAATAATAATAAACGTGTACAAATGTATTGCAAGTATGTATTTTTGCAGGAAGAATGACAAGGTAAGAAAATTTTTATCCACATATTATTGTTATAAGATTAGAATAATACAACAAAATTAAGAGCTTGCAACCAAGTAGGAAGAAAAGAAAAATGTGATATGATGAATGTAAGGGGTTGAAAAAATTGTGGAAGTAAGAGGCATTTCCATTGAAATATGATGATTATGTGTTATTTCAAAAACATAGGTCTTTGAGAAAGCATATATTATTACTCACTAAATATAGAATCCAACAATCAATATGGGCAAGTTCACATCTCTATGCGTCCTCAAGGCCGGTGTAAGCACTGCAAGAAAACAACAAAATTCAATTATGGAAAAGTTTTTCCCCTACTTTAGTTAGGTGTTCATTAGTAAGGATATCCTTATTCAGTGGGATAAATTGATTCAAGGTTATGAGGTAAGTTTCATAAGGTGTTTACATTTATTTGTTGCTATACATTATGTAACAAATAATTCCAGCATTAAATTGTAGAAAATTTCACTATAATTAAAGAGTTAGAAATCTAGGGAGTATAAACCCTAAGGTTATATGGCTATTATATCAAACCATCATAGTGAATTGACAATCTATGCATGTAAGTGTACTAGAGGCTACATAATACTTGTTCAATGAAAGAAAAGAAAAAAACCTTTACTTATAGAATAATGACCCTTGAGAAAATAATTAGGATCAAACGGGTGCACTTAGTATTATGATTAAATTCGAATAATGATTTGAAGTAAAAGGACTTTGCGGATATTTAATAGGCTTCATATGATGTACTGACCTATCTTAGGTTTCTAGTTTAACTTATTTCATGTGATATTTTGGCGCTTGATTTTATCAACATAGGTTGTTGTGGAAATTCATTACTCTATACAAGATAGAATGTGTGGATTGGATAAGGCTCCTTATGGGTTGTACATAATTATATTCAATGTTTTCATCTTGGAAAGAAATCCCACTGACTTACGAGAATGTTTTGAGAAGTTTAGGTGTTATTTGAAATCAAAGATTTTTTGTTGGAATGTTGCTAAGGGAGTTAACCATAGGAATAAGTCTCGATTAGGAGGGAAGGCACACAAAAAACAAAAAAATTGGAGGTGCCAATTCAATAGTGAAATTTTAATTCGCTGATACAAAATTATAGAAGAATCATCATCATTATTTAATGAGACAAATTTGGGAAGCTCATCACAACAATTCTACTCTTAGAATTCATTATTAGAGACTTAAGTTATGTTAAATTGAATTCTTCTATTGAATTTTATCTTTTTATTTTTTTGAGGGATGAAATCCGGGAACACGTGGTTCAGTATGTGTAAAAGAAAATCAAAATCTTATCATATAAAT
Source organism: Pinus tabuliformis (assembly GCA_031772625.1). Classification (NCBI taxonomy): domain Eukaryota; kingdom Viridiplantae; phylum Streptophyta; class Pinopsida; order Pinales; family Pinaceae; genus Pinus; species Pinus tabuliformis. Next base: position 652,775,714 of record CM062808.1, on the reverse strand, counting down.
ATAGAGCAAGAAGGTTTGGGAACCCACAAGTGTAAAACTAAAGCGTAAACTCACAAAAATGTTGTGGTAAGTCTTATGGACCAGAAAGCCAATGAAAATATGAATCGCTGAGATCAGTGGTACCAGAACCTATCCCTACAAGGTATAGACAGAGGAAAATATTGAATATTTGCTAACAATAATTGAGAATATATCTATGAATGCTCTCAAAATATCTATAAAAAATAATGAATAAATAAAAGTTAGCAGACACAAAGTATCATTATGTACAAATTACTTTCGAATTAGGTGTGCACACATATTTCAGAGTTTCATTGGAAAATATCTAAGTCCACGCAACTAGTTAAAAAGTGCTTTAGACTCTGGAACTAGTAGCATTCTCTAGGTCAAGCATAAAATAGTAAAACTTTAATGGAAAAAAAAAAGGAAAAAAAATCAGTATTGTGGAACTCTTATCCCTTCTTTCTAGTTGATTTGTCTGTATGATATACTAAATTATTTTTTAATTAAAATTGAAGTTTGAGATTCAAACCTACCTAACAAAGGATTTCTATTAGCATTCTTGTAAATATGAATATAAAAAATATGGTAAAGAAATTGTAACCAATATACGTGGATGACAAAAGAATAAATTAGGAGTATGTGGACAGTCACATATGCAAAGGACATGCTAAAAATGTGATGTATATGCTAGACGAGATAAAATATCACCGTAAATTGTGGTTGAAGAAAGAAAACCAATCACGAAAATAACATAGTTTATAGAACAATGGGAGCCTATTAAGATTAAAATAATAGTAACTAGCATTTGCACCTTATGTTGCAAAGGAAACGCCATAAGGCATAGAGTGGGGAAGAATAGCATAGAGTGGGGAAGAATAGGTAATCAAATCCGTCAAAATTAAGATTAAATTGATCTATTAATTTTTCATTTACATACACTGAAATCGTATGCAGCGTGGGATAAGAATCTCAAGTTATCATTCAGATAAATTTCTATAGTCCATGTTCTATTTTAAATATTTTACTCTTTTGTCATAACTGGAAGAATCTCAAGTTATCATTGAGATAAATAAATCTCTATAGTACATACTCGTTATATATATATATATGTATATATGAATGAAGTTCTCTGCTATGATTTATATTACTTTCTATAGTCCATGCTCTATTTTAAATATTTTACTCTTTTGTTATAACTGGAAGAATCTCAAGTTATCATTGAGATAAATAAATCTCTATAGTACATACTCATTATATATATATATGAATGAAGATCTCTGCTATGATTTATATTACTGTGGCAATGCCATTTTTCTCTCGCAAAGTTGCATCCATTGGTTTTTTTTAAAACATTAAAAGAATCTAGCTGCTATGGTTTGTTATGATTGATGGGTTATCTTTCATATTATATTGTAGATGATGTTAGATACATTAAATCATTTTGAAATAAACACGGACATGCCGTTGGCATTGATTAGCAGCGTATGCTACAATAACTTATCTTCATTGAAAAAGAGGTTGATGTATTCATTGAGAATCTCTCACACTAAAACTTCTTGAAACATGGCTTGAAACACCATGTCTTAATGATGTTTTCATAGAAGTTGCAACAATGAATGTTGAAGGCAACATGGATGTTGTAGAAAATAAAAATGTTAATGAAATTTCCATGCAATAATGTCCTTGAGAGACAAAATATTTTTATGATTTATTTTGGAACAAATTGATGAAGAGCAAGCTATGGAAGGTGACATGTGGTAGTCATTTACATACAAGCAACTTTTGAAGAAATAGAGGACATGCATGGACAACTTGCAAGAATCGAACAGTTGCACCAGCTAATAAAGACACTGAAATGTGAAGCTTACAACAAAAAGACAAAGCTAAAGAAATGAAGAAAAGAAAAGGAAATCCAACTGATGTCAAATAAAAATTAAATTGTAAGCATAGCTTAGACTCGGACCAAAAAATATCTTAGTTTAAATTTTTGTTTTTTGTAATTAAAGGGGAGTGTTGCATAAAATAATTTCAACCACCCATTTAAATAGGAGACAAATGTTTGTTGGAAATCTTCGAAAATTTTATATTGGAACGATCTCAAAACATACAAGTAATGACTCATTTTCTTTGGTCAAGGATAGTGTGCATTTGCATGGAGTGCACAAAACAATTACAAGTGATAAGTATATTTATTTTCAAAGTGATTGGTACATTTTTTCCCATTTGCAAATCGATGGTACAACAAACATGGTAAATAAAGTTCTGAAAACATGTTGCAGATAAATTCTGGAGAGCATATAGACAAAATGAAATTTAACTGGTGTCAACAAAGTATAAGGAAACCACCCCTCCTTATCGTCCAAAGTTGTGAACTTAGTGGAATTACCAATATGAATAGGTCAGCAAAGGTGTCAAATAGTTCAAGCACAATAAATAGGTAGCCTTTCATAAAAATAAAAAGGTATTCCCATTAAAGTAAGTGATGGTACATCTAGCAGTGTGTGGTGTCCTGTGTGAATGCGATGTTTATAATGCTCAATGCGAATTGGCAAATGCATCCTGCAAATGGACCAGATGGCAGGGAGATTGGAAATACAAAGCAACGACAGAAAGTTGTTTTAGGGATCAGCGTGCAATTGAATCTGCCATCCAAATGCTGGCATCTAATGAATGGGAGCATGTTTTTGGAGCTTGTATGCATGCTCACAAGAGGAAATATAAGCGGGTGGAGACAAATTGGGTTTCCTGTATACTCTGGTCACCGAATTACGGAAAATCTTCAGACCTCTTCTCATTTCGGTCCAACATGTGCGAAGGAGCGACTTCAGAGATTCAGCACCCCTACAAGCCATCTGCAGAGTTTGCCGTGTTCGAGGCCAATAAATGGACTCGTTCGATGTGAATATGAGCTCAGTCAAGCATGCGGTGCAGACTCTTACATTGGCACGAATGAAGAAGCCCCTCGAGGGCCAAATTCTCTGTAATCTTTTGTGCTAGTTATGTTGTGGTAGCTTTTTGGTTAAACAAGTATTTTAGGCAATATACACGCCAAGTCTATAGGAATAGGTATGAGTAAGCTGGGCATAACAATTTTTCAATAAAAAGATTCTATGAGCAGCAGGCTGCAATTGTTTTCATTTTCATCTATAACTGTCATTCTTTTAAATTTAAATTATTAAAAAAAAGGGCGAAATTCTGCTCAGAAATCTCTTAAAGCCGACAAGTTTATGGAGAAAGGTTGTTGATGTGATTAAAGGGGAAAAATGAATAGCCCGGTAGGTTAATCAATGAGTCTCGTTAAAGGATTGTTCTACTTGCGCTCGCTTCAACAAGGTGGCCATATGAAGACGCTTACTTTTCTCATTTTACTTATTGCATAGAAAAAAGTTAATTACAGTTCCAACTACATCACTAAAATCCATTAGAATACATCCATGTTAACTTGGGGAGGATCTGATAAGCACCTATACCAAAAAATGAAAAAAGGAGCCCGACAGAGAGGCTAGGGTAATCCTAGCCATCGCCCTCAGCTGCTGCAGGAATTTGCAATTTCCGTTTTCTATCTCAGCTGCCGCTTCCGCTCATTCCAGGACTCCTTTTCCATGACTGAGGATTTATTATGTTTGCGAGTTTCGTTTTTGTTGATTTGTGTTTTCTGTTGTGTCCTTACTGGTTGATGGTCGAGTTCTAAGAATTCGCCCGCAAATCAGAGTTGTTGATTTAAAGAGTTCTTTGTTGGGTGGTCTTTCACTGCCCCGTGGTTGAGTGATTCACCTAAGTAGCTTTGTAAAAGGAGCCGACACAATTCCTTCTCTTAATTTGGAATTTTCTTCTGCGGTCAACAAGAATGTTAAAATTCTCAAGGAAAAAAGGGTTGATGGGTAAGATTATCCGCCTTTACCCTAATTATACTTCTATTTTAAAATAGATTTCTAACAATTAGGTAGATCATGAACTCATTGGTACTTTGTACTGTGGAAACAGATATCATGCTTTTATTGTGATATCATGCTTTTATTGTTGAATGTGAGGACAGAGATCTGATCTTCAGATCTAAGCCTTCCTTCATAGACTCCAGGAAAATGTCTCTCATCTATTTGAATTTTAATTTTAATCCTAACATATAAATTTTCTATGCTTGCTGGGATCAAATTGTCATATCTTCCCCCTTTCATATCTTCCCCTTTTTTTTTGGTATTTTTAAATCTATCGACAAATTAGCCCACTATATTACTAGCTTACATTCTAAGGAATACAACTTCTCATGTGCCAAAATTTGTGTTAGAAATGTATTTTGCAGAACTCCCAAAAGTAATTTGACCTGCTATATTACTAGTTTACAGTCCAAGGAATACAACTTCTAGCATGCCAAAATTTGTGTTGAAATGTATTTTCCAAAACTCCCAAAGGTAATTTAGCTGACTTGGAGGGTCCAAGTCATCTTCAGGTTTTAGATTATGAGCAAGTTCCTTTCAAATGTAATTTTTGCGATAAGTATGTGTTTTACAAAAATTTGTCCAAATACTATAATATCTCAACTTCTTTCTGTTTCATCGTCATCTTCTAAAATTAATAAATAGCAATGAACATTCAAACAAATTCCAAGGAAACACAAAAGGCCTCATTCTAATAGATTTGAGTCTCACCAACATTCTCCCTCCAGTAATAAATTTGGAATTTTGCACTCTACAGAAGCAGAGGTCAAGGTTGAATGATTAATTCAATACCCCATTTCGATCACGCAGTTCCATTCTCCCTCTAGAAATAGATTTGGAATTCTGCACTCTACAGAAGCAGAAGTCAAGGTTGAATGATTAATTCAATATCCCATTTTGATCAGGCAGTTCCAGATCTAGTGCAATCAGAGATCATCAATTCACCTGTTGAGGAAGAGGTTTCACCTAAGGAAAGGACAAAAACAGTCTTTTAGAAAAGAAGTAAGAAGTAAAGAAGAAAAATATGTAATCTTTTTTTTTTCAAATGTTCTAAAAATTAATCAATGTTATTAACCATTAGTAAATCATAGAAAATATCAAAGTAAGAAATCTCCAAAATCTGGTGTCTTGATCTTCCTACAGATCTAGTAAAAAGATGGTTTCACTTAAATTCTAGAGATGTTTTATTTTTATATTACCTTGTGCAAGCAATTTGTAAGAATCTATTCATGTACTCAAAAAACAATGTATTTAATTTTCAGTAGATCTAGTCTTGAATCCCCTGCTCTCTTTTTGTCAAGAAAAGTATGGTTTTTTTGTCCTCTTCCTTTTACATTTATTGAAGAATTTTTAACAACATGTTCTAATAACAATTTTTTTAATATAAAAATTGCAACCTTCATTCATATATATTGCTTTAGCAGCCTATTCCAGTAGCAATTTTTTTTTAATACAAAAATTCTCATTACAAAAAAAAATCCAATATAAATAAAATTTTAAAAAAATACATCTATAAACCCTATTTTTGATCTCCTGATAAATACATCCCAAATTAGATTCACATGTATCTATTGATAAATAGATACCAAATTAGATTCACATGTATCTATTGAAACATTCTGATAAACAAACTTGGAAAACAAACAACGTTAAGTAGATACCTCACTTCTACGAGCACGAAGTACACATCTTATAGAATATCTCGCTTCTACGAGCACAAAGTACAAATTTCAAAAACACACAAATGTGAAAATCAATATGCAGTTTGCAGTGTAAACATCGTCGCACCTTTATATATAAGGGCTGACGTGCCATCATAAGGGCTGAGGAGGACAAGAGGTGGACTGAAAAAATTGGTGTTCTGTGTGGGAGCGAGTTTTATTCTTCAGCGTCATTCATGGAACAGCAACGGCGAGCCACTCTAACAATGTTGATTGACTTCTCAGTCTGCCTCTAGCTCTTCTACGCTCCTCTTTCTCTGCTCGTCTCAGATCCCTTTCTTTACAAATTTCAATACTCTTCTTTGTGTGGTGTTCAGTAAAATAGAAGGCCATTTTTCCATATTTAATCCTCACCCCTTTTAGATGTTAAGAAATAGGAGCAGTACCTTTACAGAGAGTAAATCTATCGGCCTTATCCAACCATACCATACAGTGAGAAACATTCCAAGGTAACAACCAGCTACATCCTCGTTGCCTTCATATATACACTGCATAGTTAAAATTATACAATCAAGCAAGCTCGCGTATATACCATATCAGACCTATGCAGCATAGGACGCTAATCGGTCCTGTAGAGGGGCGGACTCGACCACACGACCTGCAGAATTCGCAGTGTAGAAATCTGCAAGAGCTTCCAAACCTTGAACTTGCATTTGAAGATTCAAAATATAGTCGGCGGTCTCCTGAAAAAGTGTATGAACTTCCATTTTCTTGCCGCCGGGAACAATCTTCTGCAGAGTCCGGAGTCTTCTGTCAATGGCGCCATGATCTGGCCGCCTGTTTCAAGATCAACATTATTACAACATTTTCGATGGAAAGATGCCGATTTCATTTTTCTCGCCAGCGTTATGAGGGAGGATTTCTTCTGCTTCATCATCGTGATGGTATTTTTTTGCGCATGAGGCGGAGGTTCAGAGCTCGAGTCCAGGCAGAGCCCTTGTTGGCAGTGCGAGCCAAGCACATGTCAGCTGCGAAACGAATGGCTCGCTGGCGGTGCGTCCGTCCCACTTCCTCATTAACCGTTCAGTTTTGGATCAGTGTTGGATCAACGATCACACTTCATTCAATCATCTAACACCACAAATCCACGGTCAACAATAGGACACGACGACGGCTGGGGCAATTCATTTCAAAGGGAAACGCCTTACGGCGTAATTATTGGTTTCTTATCATCTCTAAGGTGTAAGGATCATAACAATTAGAATGTATATGGATCACTGAACATCTGGAACTTTTATGAAAAAATTGGATCCAAATGTGGTCTGTCAATTGACATGCCTCTCCTATGGAGGTGGCACAATGTGGTGGAGACATGTGGGAATAGCACCACCACGTCAACAATGTGTTCATATGACATGGTGTAGTATGGAATGGCACATAGGCACATGATTGCCATGTGTTAGCTATATGGATGCTAACATGGCGTAGAGTGGTAATTCTTCTGATGGTAATAACATTATGCCCATAGTTGAAATTGAAAAAGTTATATCATTGGAAAGCTCTTGATGAGTAGAAGAGGAGGATGATCTAAAAGAAAAAGATTGGAGACGGTCCAAAAAGAAAAGAAAAATATAAAAATTGATACTCTACCTCCATAACATGACCCTTGGGGTTGGATATGTTACATATCTAAAGGAAAATTATGTCCCCCATGATACAACAGGGCAAATAAAAATATTGTTAATGTTTTGAAATATTATTATATGACACTTAATGTTTACTATATTCATAACAAGCTTATAATTTATAATACCATGTCTGAGTATGAAACCCATACATGAGAGCATATCAATTGAAGTAAATAATCTAAACTAGAGTACCATGATCATCTGTAATGAAAACATAGTGGACTAATTGGTAGTGCATGCATCATCTATGTTAAAAAGAAGTTGTATACCATTGTTGAGGCATCTAAGGAGTGTTGTGAGGCAATATCATCATGTATCTAAAGGAGAACTTAGAATAACAAGTTTGAGTCGAATAGTATGAAAAAGGGAGCTCATAAAAGAAACAACGCCACACCTTGTGAGAACATGGTTTTAGAAGTAGTTTCCCTTGAGGGAAAAATAGAGCCAAGGAAGGGAATATGCCCATAGAGGCATGGTTTGTGTTGTAACTAAAGATTGTATAAATGAAAAACTCAGCAACCATTCAAAGTTGATTTTCTCATTTGGGTTTCCAAGTTAAAATCGTTGTGTCCATTATGTAATTGATTTTTATGTGAGGTGAGAATCATTTATATTTTCTTGATATATTACTCTTATTCATAGTCAATTGTTTCTTGTGGTTATTTTAATGGAGAGAACTCATACCCTAGTGATAGTTTTGATTGTTTCACTTAGAATTTCAATCTCCATTGGAAATTGATAAACATCAACAATGAAAAGACACCCACTGTCTAATTCATTATGAATCCTATGATTAGAGGTTATAATGAAAAAGGTGTTTCCCTAGTTTTCATTCCAATCCAATTTTTAAAGTGTTGGATTAATCATATATAGCAATTTTCCTGTTCCAAAGTCATTGGGCCTTATGGGAAACATGTGGGAAATATTCATCATAGATAATTATTCAATTGATGGATGAAATCCACTCTTTTTCACTTATATTTCACGTGGATTCATTCGACTTGAAATTGGAATTTGTTGTGTTAGGAATTGAAACCATGTGGATTTAATAGTAAGCATTATCACTTGTAAGCCATATTTCCCTCCTCAATGTTCTGTGTAGCAACCTTATTCTACACCAACTCATAAAGAAGAAATATTGACAAACAATACACCTTAAAAGAAAAACAACTTTCTTGCTTGATTGTGTCATTATTTAAAAATTATCTCCCTTTGCATAAAATTCAATTCATTTATACACCATTGACAATGGAATGTTGTCCTATCTATTTGGATAAAATCAACTTGGAAATAAGGGAATATTCTAGTAAATGTGGGCAATACATTGTATGAGGACGACAATGGGCAGATAAAATTCATTTCTTATGTTTCTTTATAAGCAATTATATATTCTCAATTCCTTGTTAATTATCAAGGAAAATAAAGATTAAGAAAACAATTTAGGTTTTAATTTCTTTTGTTGTATGTTGGATGCAATTGAACATATGTTAAATGTTTTCTAACTCCCTCAATAATTGATTGTGTATTTATTTTTTTATCTTATCTATGTGAAAGAGGGAGGATTGGAAATAGTTTATACATGATAAAGCTTCAAACATAAAACTAATGGTGGGTGTGACAATGTTGGACTAAGTTTTAAGAGTAGCTTTAGCTCATACTATTCACCTTGATGCCACACCCTGGTTAGTTGCATACACTATCAAATTGGATAGCCATTTAGGATGTCTAAGAAAAGAGAACATTTGTGCAAGCCATTATTGATAAGAGGATATAAAAGAAGAAAACTGTAGAGTAAGTGATAAGATGAAGGAGAGAGATCTCTTCACATTCTCACTAGTTGATTACAAAATATAAATAATTGTTCTTTCATCAAAATCACTAGAATGGAAGTGTCGAGAATGTATTAGACATGGAATATACTCTATTAAATAATCCTCAACCCAAACTAAAAGGGAGTTTGTTGATTGGATTGAACATTGCTTTTGGATATACAATTAGAAGCCATTTTTTTGGACAATTAGAACCAACAACTTCATCACTTATCTCAACCATATGCCTCATAATTATGAGTGGTTGGATGTGCTCTATATTTAAAAGAGAGGGATAGATGAAGAAATTGACAATCTGATTTTAATTCTTGATAGGGTTATGCACAAATAGTTTTGGTGATTGACACCTCACATAGTGAATTGGCCATTGTTAAGCACTCATCAAGACATACACTTTCATAGACAAGTTACACTAGACATGAGTGTGTAATTGGATGACATTTCAATCGTGCATGCTTGTAGAAGACCATGGCACATAGAAGTTTGCACTTAGCATTGAAATGTTGGAACATGCCTTGCAATGATTAGAAGAACTTGGACCTCTAAATGAGACAAATAAACATGGATTTGAATTTAATTATGTATATGATCCATGTTGGTGAAGCAAGTGGGCTATAAGCTCCTCATTTAAGGAGATGTCTTGCTAAACATTCTTGTTGGTTGAGGTTTGTAGTGAATGTGGATTCTCTTACTAGAGTCTAGGATGCTTTGGAGAAGTCCTGGATTGAGATAAAGAGGAAGAACTTGATATGCCAACATTGGAAAAGATAGGATGTTGTACTTTATATTCATATTGTGATAAAGGGCTGTACCAATGTTTTCTTAATTTCATGATTGGTTTGATACAGTGATTTATTGGGATAGTGAAGATGAAATGTTGAGTGATTTGGTATGCCTTAAATGAAACTTAGGATTTGAATGTGTTGTTATATATTGGCTATTAATAAATGTATTTTTCATATATGCTTAATTAGATCATGCCGTAAAGGTTGTATAAGTATTTTAGTGTTTTATCTACTTGAACATACCTAGATTATTGGTTGACAAATTTAAGATGTTTGCAAAAATGTCTTTGAATATTTAATACTAAGAATTCTATTTCTATGTCATAAACACGCGGCCTTATTGAAATGATGTAAAAGTTTCAAAGTAACTAGATTTTCAAAATTTGTACACTTAAATAAGGTAGTTGAAGCAGAAAAGAAAACCACTCTTACCACACTTCAAAAAGGTGGTTGAAGCTAAAACAAAAACCCACCCTTACCCTATGTCAAAAGTTCTCATTACTTGTTTTCTTGGGCTCAATATGATAAATAACATCTTGGAAATCATTATGATGTTTGTCTAACATAATGGCAAGACATACTCCATAATTATTTTAAAAAAATCGAATTTAAAAGTTAGTTAATTTTAAAGTTCATAACTCCACATCAATATGATAACATGCAATTTAATGTGTATAGTATTTAGTTAATTTTAAAGTTCATAACTCCAAATCAATATGATAACTTCAAATTTAATGTGTATAGTATTAACAATAATTCAATCTTGCACTCCATTACTTTTGACCTAGATTGCATAACTGAGTAGAATACACAAAGACCAATAATGGGCTTCAATGAGCGTGGTCTACAAGACTTTGTAGATATTATCAAGATATTGCTAGATGTGATCATTCAATAGTGGGGTTCCAAGTATTGAATTCAAAGAAACTAAACTTATTGTTTGATCATAATTTAGTTTGACATAATCAATTCGATCTGATTTACAAACACCATCAAAATTACGAAGAAGCTTTTTTTTCCCGTAGTAAAAGTCGTAATTTATATTCATGTTGAAATAAATTACATTTTGAAGATGCTTAGAGCATATGCAAGATAGTTGTACATGGTTAGGACAAAACTGAAAAAAAAAAAAAAAAAAAAAAAAATTTACAAAAACATCGGGCCTATACTTTTCTGCCCTTCTTCTTTTCCACCCTACGCCAACCCTGTGAGTCAGGAGGGGGAACAATGATGGCCTGCGGGTGCTCTTGTATGTTCACTGGAAATTCTTTGTCATATTCTGATCCTTCAGATCCATGAGTTCTTTTATTGCCACTGAATTCCAGCTGTGGAATTTTCTGCTGCTGAATAAGGTCCTCCATTTGAGGGTCTGGTGCTTTTTCTTCCTGTGTGTCGTTCTGTTCCATATTTGTATCAGGTTCCTCTTGGTTCACTGTATGCTCTGGCGTCTGCATATCCTCTTTTTCCCTCCAATCGGTGTGCTGCCATCCATTCGGCTTTTTTGGTTGTTTCTTGTTCACTTTGGGGTCCTTCTTGCCTAGAGGGCAGGTGTTTTGAAGATGCCCTGTTTGCATGCATCTAAGGCACCTGAATGTTGTATTTTCATAATCAAGCGGTTGTATTCTCTGCGAATTATCATAGTTCAATGTGATGTGATCAGGTAGCCCCAGACTTAGATCCACTTCTACACATAGTCTAGCATAGGTGAATATTCCTTGGTTAATTCTTTCTTCATCTGTTTTAAGGAATTTCCCCAAAGAATTTCCAATGGCTGATAAAACTTTGTAGTGCCAGAAATGTAGAGGGAGGTTATGCAGTCTCACCCAAACAGGAACTGTTGTTACTTTCATAGTATTTGCATCAAATTCAGGAAACCAGGGGATGGTGAAGAGGCCAGCCTTTCCCCAAAACCATGGCCCCTGATTGATAATGTTGTCACGTTCTTGTTCTGTTGTAAAGCGAACTATGAAGAAACCCTTTGAGCATAGATGAATTTCACAGTCAGGTGACCATGTTGAGAGGATCCAGTGATGCAGGGCATCTGATTTTGGCCAGAACCCATTAAATCTACATATAACAGCATGAGTGGCTAGATCAGTGTGTAGACTAGTTACCTCCGGTGAAGTTACTTGGATCGTTGGAGATTCCAGTGTTTGTTCCACAATATAGGGACCTGGTAGTTCTGGTGCTGGTGCTGGTTTGGGTTGAATGTTTTCCCCTTTACCGTTCACCGCGTCCTTGAAGGAGCCTGTATTCTTTGAATTGGACCCATCACGAAAAGAGCCTGGAATCTGTGATCCGCTGGCTGCTGCACCTCCCCGAAGCCTCATGTTGACTATAATGTTAGATCCTGGCTTAATGTTGTAGTGGCCTATTGTCCAGTGATCTTGTATCGATCTGCCTTCTGAGAGCAGATGTTGGTATCCTTCCGGAAGGCCAATGTGATTGGCAATGATTTTCTTCAGTTTTGAGACTTTGTCTGAAGCTTGAACCCAGATTGGGGTTGATTTCCCAGAGGGGGGCTTTATAAAGATTTGGAACCATAGATCTGATGAGGATGCCTTCAGATCCACTGAGTCTGCCTTATCCAGGTCCGATTTTATGGGTTTGGTTTTTAGATCTGGCGGGTTCCCACCTATCTTCTGCCTGGATCTGGACAGATCAGATAGATCCATCCCAGATCTGCCATATTTGGCCCGATCTATTATGGGAGAGGATAGATCTGCTGCATGCAGGTCCCTTTCTTTGTTTGCCGCTTCCGGGTCGATGTAATCCCTACCGGATTTTGCCTGATCTGTTGTGTAAGGGGGCAGATCTGCTGCATTCGGGCTCTTATCGTTCCCGTGTCCGAGCCTTCTCCCTTTCTTGACATCGCAGGCGCCGGTGTTTCTGGTCTTCCTCTGCCTAGCCTTGGTGGCATCACTCCTCGGATCGGCTCCTTTGCCCCCTGTTATTACAGTGAAAAAAATGTTACAGAAAAACCATGGGTAACAGGGACGACTGGGCCGGAGGACTTGTGGTTCATTGCGAGCAAGATGTTCGGCGAGGGCTCGAATCGCAGAGAGCGTAGCTGCTCCAGAGCCAATGCGAGCACCCGCGATCTCTTTGGCAACGTCAGCAAGAACAGAGCACTGGACCGTGACAACACTCTTACGTTCTTTCCGACCTAACAGCGATTGTTCGACTGGCGATCCCAGAACATTTTTCTGCAATGAATGGAAAACCCTCGAGGCAGCTCTTCTGGACTGGCCCGAAGTTCCCATACAACATCTGCCATTGCCAACTTCGACCCCGGGACGAACTTGCGATCCCGTTCTCGGCAGCATCGCCATTGCCATCTCCGTCCAAGGGTTCACGGTTTCTTCGCTCCTGGTATTTCGGTCCCCTTCTTTGTTTGTTTCAGAATCCTAGAATTGTCCAAATTACAAAAAGCTAAATGTTAATCTAAATGAAATTTCAAATAATCAATTAGCTCTCATCTACAAATATCATAAAAATTACAAAAAAAAAAACATAAAGCACCTACTTGGTATTATAAAATAGGAAGTAAATACAAACATTCTATTCACAGTCAAGGAGCTACTTCTAACACAATGTTGTTTTTTTCCTCATCGAAGATAATAATATTCAAAACAAAAGTTGCAATATATTAAGAAGACCAAAATGATAGACTTGCCATTTAGTTATTTTAAAACAAAACTAGTAAATAAGTTAGTTTGCAGCCAAAACTAACCATGGTTGCAAAACTAACCATTAGAGAAGATTCTGACATGGCATTGAATGGTATTGTATAACAGTGCCCTAATTAAGAGGTTGGAGGCATTGCAATTGTAATATGTCAATTCCAATCCCTCAACCAATGATGTAAATGTGTATATAATGAATAACTATAAGATGAACGAACATAATTTGTAATCGAAACATTGAATATTAATATAAAGGTGAACTTTAATAGTTTTATGTTTTTTTCTTTTTTCACCAGAATTCAATGATACAATTCTTGGTGAGACCGCTATCTCTTGTTGCTTGAAATGCATAAATAGATTCAGAGTTTTGAGAAACCCTTGGGCACTTGGTATGTTAGTTATAGTGTAATATTTATAAATGTAATGAAGACTATTTGTAATGATGATTGTTATCATTCTGAAAGTTTTCTACAACTCAAAATATTTGGAATTCCAACAGTGAAAATTCTTGGCCATGCTATGTTGGAGCCCGAAATGAAATTGGATTAGCGTAATGGATTGTTGATTAGTAACCCTGACCCCATTCCTTGGATTACAAGCTAACATGAAAAATTACTATGGATTGGGGCTATTGTAGATGAAAAATTGTTTGTGAGCAGAGAAATTGAACTATGTGAAGAGAGTTAAAGTTAACCATAGGTAAATCACCCTTGTGGATTCATAGTTTTAGCTTAGGGGTTGGCCTCTATTGCAATGAGAGCTGGTGCAACAGGGAGCCTATGGTTTGGTGTAGTGTACCTTTTTGACAATCAGTTAGTAGATACTTCCTAAAAATGAAGTGTTCATAACTTGTGATTATGCTGAATTAATGTTCTTTTGTTATGGATTATATTACTTTCCAGTTTGTCCAAATCTATTTGCAAGTTTAAGTGTGCATTTTAAATTTATAATTTATGGTGATGAAATAGTTTAATTATATTGTATAAGCCTATATTCTAGTGACTGCATATGTTCGTTCATTGATAATAAAGTAATCAGGAAATATATCAAAACAGGAATCTAGAAATATGAAATCAAAGTAACATATTTAGAGTAAAAATTAGTGGTTTCAAGAAATACTCCATATCCTCCACCGTACACAAAGAACAAAGAGTATTTGGTAGATAACCATCATACCTCAACTTGAATTTGCACTAATTGCTCTAGACGCTCAATGTTGACAGCTTACACAATTTGATAAAGATTACGACGATACACATCAACGATCCTGTAAGATGGCGATTATCAATGCTCGATATTAGTACCAGAACTCAATGGCTTGAAAAATTGGATGGAATAATAGAATCAACTTGAATTTGCAACACAATTTGATAAAGATTAAGACGATACACATCAATGATCCTGTAAGATGGCGATTGCCAATGCTCGATTTTAGTAACATAACTAAATGGCTTGAAAAATTGGATGAAATAATATACTGGAGATTCAGCTCTTTCTGGAATTCCATTTCAAAGTTACAACACGCCAAATATCAAGCAATTTTCAAACCAGTGTCACAAACTATACTTCAACCTGACAAAAATACATTCCTCTGGAAATATGCTCTGTGATTATCAACACCTCCAACTAGAACTTTCAAAATATAGCATAACTATCCTGAATCCTCCACTGCACAATTTGAAAGTTGAATCACAAAAGCAAGTTCTGAATGAACAGTGAAGTAAGCCCTCCGCTTGGTTTTAATTCAAGACAATGGGATCAATCAAACCTAGGGAACAATATTAGATGACCTGATTTTGTCAATCCATTGCCCCATGGAAGTTTCTATGTTTCGAAACCCAAAGAAACCATACTCTTTACTCTTATTCATGCCAAGTACAGCTCCCCAAGGTGGATTTAGTATTAAATCTGCAAACCACCAGTTTCCAACTTCTTTGATCTTTGTTGGGCGGAGCTTATTTTCATTGACAATGGCATCCCAAACCAGATTTTTGTCTTTCATCGCCTCAGCCAAACTGAAGCCTTCACCCTCATATGGTAAGGGTTCCAGATCAAATTTCTCTGCGAGTATTCCCAGAGGTGTTTCCATTTATACACATCTCCATTAGCACAATTAAAGGCCTGGTTCTTGGCATAAGGATCTGTGGCAACCCAAATTTCTTGTTCTGTAATTAATTCTGCATCAGATGCATCCATAAACTGTTCCCACGAAATTATGTTCCCTGGGTACTTGAAAGGCAACCCCTCATGTTTGCAAATGGCAGCGTAAACACAAAGTGTGCCTAAAACATTCATCAAGCTCCAAGGAGAGAAGCCAAATATGCATGTCGGATGGTGAATGGACCAAGTTAATCCTTCTTTCTTCTTTGCAGCCTCAAATACAATATCCTCGAGAGTGTAGTAGAAATTGGGCACAGGTAGCCTAGGTAGCTCTTCGTGAAAGGGTGCCTCGTGAGGCTGATATTTACGATTCATGGCCACTGCATCAAATGGACCAGTGTAGTGTTTCCCTCCAGTCTGAAGACATATGTGCTGTAAATTCTTTGTACGGCAGGAGGGAATCTAACACATTACTCAACATTCTTCCATTGTCCTCATAGTTCTGCTCCTCTCTCTCTCTGCTAACCCAAACAACCCAAAAGAGATGAGTGACATCCTTCAATGATGAGATCTTTTCTAAAGTTTTCTCTTTATCTAAAACATCACATTGAACGTATTCCACTGGACTATCTGGAGACCAATCTGGCTTAGGCCTCCTAGCAGCTCCATAAACTTTTCAAGGTCCACCAGTTGTGTCAGATAATGGCAATATTTCTGCCAAGCAATTTCCTACAATTCCTGTTACCCCTATGACCAACGCCGCTCCCTGCTGCCTCCCAGATTTATCTCTGGAGCTTTCACCATTGGTTTGGAATTTTCTCTGCATTGAAAGAGTTACGAGTTACCAAAATAGCAATCCACAATGCAATATAATGAAGCAAGAGCAACAATTCCAAATGCAGCAAAATTCTTATCATTTAACGCATCCAAACATGGCTTTGAGAAACACATCGAGATTACGAAGCCAAATATGCATATTCAGATTTAATACATGACCATTTCTATGTTGTCGAGATATGCTGCCTAGCTTCACAACCCAGCTATACATATCAGACCAGGTTTAAATGGATTTGTGTTAATGTTCATATTCAGTGCACTGTACCTTGAATGCACCTATATATTAAAAGAAAGTGTTTGATCAATTCATTAACTTAGCCCAGACCAGCACCTCAATAAATGTTCGATTAATCATTTATCCTCACCCAGTAGAGTAGCTCAATTCGTGCTCAGGTTTAGATGGATGTGTTAATGTCAGTATTCAATGCAATCTACTTTCAAATCCACTCACCCATAAACACAGCGAGTGTTGATGAATCCTTCACCCTGACCTTATAGACCACCTCAATTTGTGTGAACTCAACATATGCAACCTGGCATGGATATTAAGCTTGCCTTACAGGAGTCTGTGCTAATGTCGATATTCAATGGACCCTAAACCCAACCCCACCATGTACAGAAATGGCTCTCTCAGTGTAGTAACCTAACCCTAAAATCCTAAATAATTACAGGAGAAAAAAGAGAGCAGTCTTTAGCTGTAACGGTGTAATAAACCTAAACTAAGAATCGTAAGAATTACAGGAAAGGAAAGAAGCACATTATCATTAGTGAATATTTTTTCGGCTGTGTGAGAGATATTTTATTTTAGTCCTACGCGTCTCGAAACCCTTCACCGATCACCAGGAGACCAGGGAGAAAGAAAATGGCATTTGCTTGTAGAACTTTGTCTCAAAAGCGAAAACATATCTGCAATCCATGTAATAATTTAATAATAAAAGTACGAAGAGCAATCCACAGAGGCAAAACGAGAAGAAAGATTACTGCAACGCTGCTTTTCATTAATTTCCCTAAAAATAACTATATTATAGTGAAGAAAGAATACTAAAACCCCAAAGAACCAGTAACCCCAAATTTATCAGACTTTAAAGGACCATTAAATCGACATAAAATAAATGTGCAATTATAAACTAAAACACTTACCCCACGAGTGCCAATGGAACCTGTCCACCAAGAATATCAGCTCATTGTGATAAAATGCACACTAATCCACACACCAAACTGGGACAAGAAACATCACTATCAATTTCAATTTCAGAAATGTATACAAGCAAAATTAGCACAAAAAATTCCATAATCCATGACTTCATTTAATCTTCCCCACTAATCACATACTACCAACTTATCGGCTATCAGCGCAATGTTGTAATGACGTACTAATGGATTGTAGGTAAGCAATTTAAAGAATGAGGCAACGATTGGAATTTCCATGGATTTCTTCACATTTCTTACCCAAGAAAGGAGCCAAATGACCTGACTGAGGATGAGCTGCGAGTTCCAAATGGAATTAGCGTTGCAGTGAAGAAATGAACACAGCTGAGCAAAGACTCGGATTGGAATCCTGCAACAAATTCATTCACTTGAGCAATGGGCGCGACAGCACAGACATAAAAATCGAGCTATCGTGAGATTTATATGGGTGAAGCAGCAGGGATGGTAGATCCTTGGGCATTTTGGTGTAGATCATGGACTGGTAGGTTTGCACAGGGCAAGGTCGTCGGCTCTGCATTAAGTATACATTGCGGGTATCTTTTTCGGGTCTCTGGTTGTTGCACCATGGTTATATCTTTTGTGTGAGAGATATTTTATTTTAGTCCTACGCGTCTCGAAACCCTTCACCGATCACCAGGAGACCAGGGAGAAAGAAAATGGCATTTTCTTGTAGAACTTTGTCTGAGAAGCAAAAACATATCTGCAATCCATGTAATAATTTAATAATAAAAGTACGAAGAGCAATCCACAGAGGCAAAACGAGAAGAAAGATTACTGCAATGCTGCTTTTCATTAATTTCCCTAAAAATAATTGTATTATAGTGAAGAAAGAATACTAAAACCCCAAAGAACCAGTAACCCCAAATTTATCAGACTTTAAAGGACCATTAAATCGACATAAAATAAATGTGCAATTATAAACTAAAACACTTACCCCGCGAGTGCCAAGGGAACCTATCCACCAAGAATACCAGTTCATTGTGATAAAATGCACACTAATCCACACACCAAACTGTGACAAGAAACATCACTATCAATTTCAATTTCAGAAATGTATACATCCAAAATTAGCACAAAAAATTCCACAATCCATGACTTCATTTAATCTTCCCCACTAATCACATACTACCAACTTATCGGCTATCAGCACAGTGCTGTAATGCCGTACTAATGGATTGTAGGTAAGCAATTTCAAGAACGAGGCAATGATTGGAATTTCCACGGATTTCTTCACATTTCTTACCCAAGAAAGGAGCCAAATGACCTGACTGAGGATGAGCTGCGAGTTCCAAATGGAAATAGCGTTGCAGTGAAGAAATGAACACAGCTGAGCAGAGACTCGCATTGGAATCCTGCAACAAATTCATTCACTTGAGCAAAGGCCGTGATAGCACAGACATAAACATCGAGCTATCGTGAGATTTATATGGGTGAAGCAGCAGGGATGGTAGATCCTTGGGCATTTTGGTGTAGATCATGGACTGGTAGGTTTGCACAGGGCAAGGTAGCCGGATCTGCGTTAAGTATACATTGCGGGTATCTTTTTCGGGTCTCTGGTTGCTACACCATGGTTATAACAAGCAAATGTCAGCTGCGAAACGAATGGCTCGCTGGCGGTGTGTCCGTCCCGCTTCCTCATTAACCGTTCAGTGTTGGATCAGTGTTGGATCAACGATCACACTTCATTCAATCGTCTAACACCACAAATCCACGGTCAACGATAGGACACGGCAACGACTGGGCAATTCATTTCAAAGGGAAACACCTTATGGCGTAATTATGGAAATTTAACTACCCCATAAATTGGAAATACATGAAGGTACTCGAGGATAAATGTAGAAGAGATGCAAAAATCGCCAGCCTTACATAGAAATGGATAAGAATAAAATTAATTAAGGCTAAAATTAGAAGCGAAAATATAAAATACATAAAACATAATCGGAAAAGACTCAAAAAAAAATTACAAAAGAGTATATTATTTATCATTAATCCTAAAGATAAAATGGTCTCAAATTGTAGGTTATTAGAAATAAATGTTGTTATTTCGTTAGAAACTTTGCAAATCATTATTTGTTTGAGATTTGGAGTGATTCAATTGGATAAACTAGAAATGTTGATTAAATTTCCTGGAGTAAGATAAACAATTCGGATGCCTCATCTCATTTTTCATTTGTTACTGCAGTTGCAACAACTATTGGATTCATGATGGACCTAGAGGGTTTTCCTTTGCCATTTCTTTGGTCCTAACGGGTGTTGTTATGTATGATTCTCTTAATGGAAATGTGGGTGGATTTCCATGAATAATTTTTTAATAGGAACACGTTTGAGATCCAAACAAAACATTCATATTTTGGGTTAGTGGAAATGAAAAAATAAAATTTGTAGGGGATAATTTAGTCATAATGCAAAAGTTATGATTGAATGGTACAATTATGACTATAGACAAATAATTTTAGCATAGATATGTATGAGATATGCCCTAATTAATAAGAGGAGCATTGAAGCACTTGATGTGAATATAAATGCAAAGGGGAAGAGGTTGATGGTTATATACTGAAGGAAAACAACCAAAACTTTCATTAATAACTGGCATTACAAAATAAACTATAAAACTCAAAAAGCGTGAGTAAAAGGAGTGAGAGAAAATGAATGTTCTTAGTCTGTGTAGCTACTTTTCCTGTTTCGCCCATGAAACATGAGTATGCCAAGCAATCCCTGAATTACGTACGTGGACTTCATGAATTCTGTATTTGTATTTCCTCATGATTTTGCGGTTTAGTACTTGTATTTCTGAACTGGTATGCAACCAATAAAAGAACAACTGATATGGACTTAACTAAGTCCACTTTAGGGTGGAATTGACCAGGAATATAACAACCCTGGAAATGGTAGAGATAGGGTCCTACATTTTAGTCAGGATAAATGGACAACTGAGATTATGATGTTAATAAAATACCATAGAATGATACACAATATAATAGGTCACTAGTTGTGGCCAATAAAAAGTAGAAAAGTATGTAACTAAGAAT
The DNA here is from genome assembly GCA_031772625.1 of Pinus tabuliformis. NCBI lineage: Eukaryota > Viridiplantae > Streptophyta > Pinopsida > Pinales > Pinaceae > Pinus > Pinus tabuliformis. The sequence goes on along the minus strand of CM062808.1, from coordinate 652,754,952 downwards.
TTAATGGTATTTATATTGAGTAAATGACATGAAAATAAATTGGAAATTTCATGTCCATGAGTATTGTGATAAAAATATTGGATGAAATCCATATTACTTGGCACAACTAGTAGTTAAGGGTGAAATATAGAACATCATTGTTATTGTTGAGATGTTATATTGATAATGTTGACATTGTTGGGTGCTTATTAATAATCTTGTTGAGTGCAGGTTGGTGACCCTTTTCCATGGTGCATACATGAAAATAGAAGCCACATGTTCAACATGTACAGAAAAATGTTAGGAAATAGGCGTTAACTGAGAAAGAAAAGTGGAATTTACTCGGAAATCATGCCATCACTAAAAGAGATGTGGTGAAAACAATTTAGCACAGAAAAGACTATTTATAAATGAAAAAAAATGCAAGAGGCATTTCCTCTTTATCTTTAGAAAATATGGAATTGAGGAAACACCAAGGATGGTGTTTACTGGAGGAGGGGGATGATGTAACACCCCTATATCTTCTTTTTTCATACATTTTCTATTTTTAGAATTTTGAATCATTATTGGATCAATGGCTATGGAAGGTAGAATGGGATGATGTACATATTATTATTATTATTGAAGTAATAAATTAATTTTATGGAAATATTCAGGATAAAGCACTAGAGTTTAGAAGACTTCTCGCCATATTATGAAAATTTGTCGGTGGTTAAGTCCACATTTTAGACCTTCCCTAAAAGTCTCCTAAGTATCCCTAGGAGAAAATAATTGAAAGAATTAAATTAACATAATGAGAGAGAAAGATTGTGTTTATCACTTAGTTTGATAAAAATACTAAGTGGGGTGGAATAAAGCACTACAGGAGAGAATGGCGTGCTTTAAAGAAAAAGAAAAAATTCTTTTTTCAAAAAAAAATCCTAAGAAAAAGTTTGCCGGACCTTAAAACCAAAATTTGTCGGGAAGATATATATATATAGAACCACCTAATAATCAAAATGTTGTTTATTTCAATGGCAAGAAGTTCTTGGCTGGGGGACTATTGGGGATAGTTCGCGGTTGGGTGGGACGTGTTCCATCCATGAAATTCCCTCCGAAAATACAATTCTATTTAAACTGTTATTTTCTTACCTGATTATTTCATTTAATGAGTGCAATAGCATAAGGGATGGATACTATACTTATATCTCATACTCTTACTTATATCTTGTATCTTAAAGGTTCATCTGCGTAACTTTGGTGTTTTGTGCCTAGTATTGTTCTCTACAGGTAAGTTTTAAGCATGAATACGGAAGAAATCAATTAAAAGAATTATTTAATAATGATAAATATATGAGCTAGTAATCATTTTGAATATAAATATAGTACGTAATATAAATATAGTACGTTGCATAACAAGATTTATATTGATAGTATATGGGATTTTCTAAGTATCTAGGAAAATTGCATGGAGATACTCTAGGTCTTTGTGGAAAAATTAATGATTGAGCTTAGAAGGTTCTTCTAATACTTTATGTAATTGTATTATAGTTTAATACTTTATGTAATTGTATTATAGTTTAAAAATCATATTGAATTACCTTCCATGGTAGGATCGATGAAATTGACTCTGAAAAGAATCTGAATAGTTGGATAGTTGGAGGGGAATTGAGAAATAGGAAAGGAGATTTTATTTTGGTATTTAAAAGTTATTATGAACATATAACAAGAAGATAGAGCGATGCATATTTGAACTGTGCCAATTATAATAATAAATTCGAGAACGACTACTCTATGACCTATTATAAATATTAGTGAGTCATCATACAAAATAATAATTCTTTTCTTTTATTTGTAAGTCTGCCTAAAATAACAAAATAAACGAGCTATCACTTACCATACATGGTTAGCCTTTATCTAGCGTGCTATTAACGATGGTACCAAGCATATATAGTAAAAAGGGTGAGTATTCTCAATGCATCGATACATCATACTCAAATCCTTATTAACTGGTTAATAAAAAAAAGGAACCACACATTAAAGGATAGTTCCATTAGAATAAGTATTCCAAATTATTCTTATAATAATTATGGAGAGTAAGTCTACTTTAATGTTCAAGAGAGGATACGTCTCCATGTTTTAGAAGAAACATAAATTGATATAAATGAATTCTATATTAGTCTTGCCGACTCTAGATATAGAGAGTATTGTATAAAAAATAAATAATAATAATATAGATAAAGGAGTCAATATAGGCTATATACTGATGTACAATGTCAAGCCAGGTATATAAATATCCATAACCTATACAATGGAAATCTAACTGAAAAACACATTATTACTTTTACGGTCATTTTAGTGCAAAATTAGAACAAAAATAAATGACATTAATGCCTCGATGTTCATTTTTGAATGTAATTACATTTAGTTTGCTAATAAACGTTAGAGAAAGATTACGTTGCGAAGGCCTCTAGCAAAGTCTAGGAAGACATCGCAATGAGCCTTAATAGGCTCCAACTACAAAAGGAAATAAACCAAAGGAATTTTAGCCCTAGTCTAGCCCTAGTCCGTGAACTCTTGTTGATTCTAGATACAGTGCACTCAACCTAACCCCCAAAATAGTTATGTACCAGAGAAGGCCAACCTATGGGGTATTATGCTAGAGAAACGCTGTCGAAAGGCCAAAATTTGTAACTTTGTGACTTCCAATTATATTCATCCAAAAACCCCTAACCATTACCTGGGAACGATCACACGACATACTATGTTAGTACTCTGAGAAATGGAGTAATGATTACAAGAAAATGAAGGAGAGGTTTACTAAATTTTCATATATGAGCTTTGCCTCAGTTAGAGAGTACCTGTTGAAATGAAGTACATCCATTTAGAATGATATATAACGATATAAAGTATATGTTAACATATTTTCGCATCTATTGTTAAATATCCTAATATAGAGAATTTAAGCTAAACAAACTGTGAAAAGAGAACAAAGGAAAGCCAGTTCCAATTCAAGAATTTGAAAAAAAAATCAACAGGAAAAATAAACGTATGTCGGACAACGATTTGAAGTCGGTAGCTAATTCAAAAAAATGTAACTATAGTAATTATGGCAAAGCGAGTTGGAAATTAGTTAGTCGTGCTCATCATGGGCCGGAAACACCAAATTGAAAATGATGCTAATAGCCAAATTTATCTTTGTGGGAGAAAACAAAGAATGAAAATACTAGCTCTTACCTTGTCATTAAGCCATAATGCACAAAATATAGAAAAAACCCAAATGTCTCTGCAACCCAGAATGGGGAGATTTAGGGTTTAGCCAAAAATAAACTGAAAGGACACGAAAACTCAACAAAACCCAAATAAACTTAGTGCAGAATAACCCCAAAAACATAAATGAATATACCTCTCACAAAAAGCAAAAGTTTTGAACTCCTAGGACAAACTAGAGGGTTGGAGTGCAGGTTTCGAGGGAACTTACCCACAGAAGGAAATTTTACCAAACTAATGAGAAATGAATAAGATTGAACCGACATAAGAAAATTATAATGTACTATAATAATTCCCAACACCTTTAAAATACCTTTGATTCGCCAGGTCCCAAGAGAAATAGTGGACACGAAATCAGAAATTCCAAAACCTCCTGAGTGTAGAAAGAATAAGGTATAGGAGCCCACGGATTAGTCCATCATATACTGAGCAACCTGCTGGTAGCCTGGGGAAAAGCAAAGAAAAAAAACCCCAAATTCTCACACAAAGGGTGACGGATTCCAAAGTTAGGAATAACAATCAACAAACCCTAATTATCTCCTACCGTTCGATCTCAAGATTTAATTTGGGCCTTCAAAGGTGTAAGTCAGAGACATATCATGTGAAGTTTGCAGGGTAATGTTGTCATTGCACTTGCTCAATGATCCATGTATATGAACAAGTATACATATATAAAAAGTTACTACACATCAATAAATAAGAAGGTAGACTCAAAATATACATCATTTTCAAGGATAAATATTTAATATATTTTGAACCTTACTTACTCATGTGTCATCCTTGAGTGGCATAAAATATATAATGGCTCACAAGGGAGAGATGGGAAAATGTGAATTTGAGTAAAAAAGGAAATTCACACTACCTTGAAACACATGTTTTCCAAGATCCTAAGTAATATCACTTTATAATTTACAAAATGATCGCTACAAGTTTCGACAATGCATTAAAACAAAAAACAAAAAACCATTTTGTCGATGAACCATGTCTGCACGTTTTTCAACCAATATCGACTTAACAACTAATGATATTGAAATAGTTTAGAAAAATCAGTAAGGAGAAAGGCGGAAATCAATGTCCAATATCGTCAAAAAGGAAAAGGAAGAATCTAATCAAATATGAATTATTTTCTTGTGACAAGGTATCGAGAATGAGGTACAGGAAAATTTATGTAAAATACTTTACCGATGCAAGTTTTCATGAGTCAATGTAAGAAAATTAATAATTTGGAAAATTCTAAATGACTAGAAAAACAAAAAAAATTGTGAAGTAAGGCTGGTATCAGAGTTTTAGGTTCGAAATTAGGCCTTAGAAAAAACTACAACGAAAAAGGAAAATGAAAAACCTATTACGGGATGTGTAAACTAATTTGACATTTTGTGTGATAAAATACTAAAGAAGGCTACAAGGAAAGTGCATAATGGTCTCCTTGATGCAAGAGCATCTGAGCGCCTTAGTGGAAAAAAATTAGAGAAAGAAGACAAGTGGACAACCACATGGACAACCAGGCCAACCTTGAACAGAATTTGGTTAATGAACTAATTTCAGTTAAAAATTCAATTAAAACTGAATGCATGTATAACAAGATATTAAGAATTCACTAGTGAATGAAAAAACAGGGAGAAAAACCTGTGCATATGATAGAGGGTAAAATGTAGTTGCTGGAGAGTTCTTGATTAAGGCTGAGATGCCTTAAATTGTAATCGACTCTGTAAATAATAGAAATGCGTTTGATGTGAATTTAAGTCCGTCTATGTATTTTTTTTTTTTTTTTTGTCAAGCCCTTCCGCCAATTTTGTGATTGACATCGAACGATTCCTCGCCTTATCTGTTCGCCTTCCTTTTAATGCCTGGAAGCCGAAAACAATGAAGAATCCATGGCGTATTGGTGTTATCAGTGTAACAAAGAGGTTTCCCTGGAACCCCATGAAGAAGTATTTGAGATGGCCGACATGGATTTGTGGAGGCCATGGCCACTGCTTAGAGAACTTAGCATGATCGAATGGCTAACAATGTCGGGCCGAGGCACCAGAGACAAGCTAGGGTTGAAAGGACCACAGACAGCTCCTATCATCGGCAGGTGCTTAGGGCTTTGAGGTTATTTTCACGGGCCGCCCAAACTAACACTCGGAGGGAGCAAGCCGCTGGGGAAGTGGGAAGCCGAGCTGGGAATGAGAACGAGGGCCCGCCGAGTTTTGGTGACCGGTCAAGGGAAGCAGGCGGGAAGCCACGCCGTTGAACACGGCCTCCATCGAACACGGCCTCCATGATGAGCCCGTCCATGCTCCTTGATCAAGTTGAGAATAATTAATATTATTTTGTTATTAATGGAGAAAATAGTTACGCTGTTGTAACTTTCTCCCTAGTTTAGGATTAGTTCCTATAGTTATGGGGTTTGGGTGCAACTTCCTATTTCCTAGTATTGTATTTAATGATGTAATCTTTGATTGATTCATGAATAGAGTGGACGAGAGTGATCTCTCAAGTTTTGTGAGTGTAGTCTCCAGGTGCAGGCCACACCTGAGAGCTACAACTCTTTCTTTTCAATTCTGTTCACATTTTATCTTGGTATCAGAGCTCAGATTGTGTGAGCCTGATCTTTTGTCACCTGTGAGGCTGAAGTCCCTGTAGTAGCTAGCTTGCCTGTGTGGCTGGAATAGCCTGTGTGGCTTGAAGTGCCTTTGTGGCTGTGTGTACACGAGAGCTCTGTGCTCAATTGAGCAGGTGGACTGTAGAACACCTGGCTCGGACTCGAAAATTTTGGCGCGGATTTTTCATGGATTGGCGCGGATTTTGCGTTGACAGTCGCGCCAATATAGGAATTAGCGCGGATTTTGAGGGATAAACTGCGCCAGAGCGCCAAAAAGCCCGATTAGCGCGGGATTTCACCGGGAAAGTCGCGCCAATTAAAATACTCTAAGTGATTTTGAATTAGTGCGGATTTTTCGCTCGGGGTAGCGCCAAGGGGATCTGTGAATAGCGTGAACTTCGTTTGGCAGTCTGTAAACGGTGCAGATCGGCGGAGTTGTAGATCCATCCGGGAAGAGACAGATCGGGAAAGCGCCAGAGGAGATCTGCGGGAAACCTCGACTTCATTTGGCGATCTGCAGGGAGAGCAGGATCGGCGAAGTGGCAAATCAATCCGGGAGAGGTGGATCGGATCAATAGTGCTCAGATCATTGTTTTGGCTGTGTTGGAAACGCCGAATTTGCTCATTGGAGCGGGAGTGCCAGACACTGCAGATCGGTGGCAGAGGTGACAGATCGATCTGACAGGTATTGTTTTTTGTTGTTGTTAAGTAGATTCACAATGAGTAATACAATGGAATCTTACCTTAACGAGTCTGGTAAACTCAACGGGTCTAACTTCACGAATTGGAAGTTTAAGATCCAGACCCTACTCGAAGGTGCGAACGCTTGGACTATAGTGACAGGCGATGAGCAGAAGCCGACTGCGAGCACGCATAAGGAAGACTGGGAAAAACGAGAAAACAAGGCCAAGGTCCTGTTAAAGATGTCTGTGAAAGACAATGTCATTGCACACATCAGAGACTGTAAAACGTCCGCAGAGATTTGGACGAAAATCAAGAATCTGTATGAGACCCAGAATACAAACAGAGTTCTGGCTCTGAAAAGCAAGCTATTTTCAATGAGGATGGACGAAAGGGAGTCTGCTACTGCATTTGTCGCGCGAATTAAGGATGTTAAAGACGGATTGGTGGCCATTGGAGTGGTGGTGGCTGATGAAGATCTTGTTGCAATTACAATGAATGGGATGCGTGATGATTTCCAAACCTTCATCACTGGAGTCTCGGCAAGGGAGAAAACACCCACGTTTGATGATCTCACTGCGATCTTGCAGAAAGAGGAAGAGCAACGGCAGAACCTGAATCTGAACCCCCAAAGTGACGATCTTGCGCTGGTGGCAAAACGACGACTATCCAAAGGGAAGCAGTCACAGTAGAAATCAGTCCAGAAAGGAGGAACAACACATAAGTCACTGTCATAAAGGTATGCTTGCAAATCATTCTGAAAATAAATGCTTTTATTGTGGAAAGAAGGGTCATATACAGAGAGATTGTTATCATAAGAGGCAGGCTGATGAGGCAAGGAGGAGACAGGTAAATCCAAAACACAGAGGATATTTTGTTGAAGAAGAAGACTTCAGTCATGAATTTCGACTGTTCACAGTCGACTGTGCCCTTTCTGCATCAAATGAAGATTACATCTGGTATGTCGATTCCGGAGCATCCTCTCACATGACAGGTAATAAAGAATTTTTCGACAGTCTTGAAGAAATTATAAATGGATCAAAAATATATCTAGGGGATGATAATGGATATCAGATTAAAGGTCATGGGGTGATTTCAGTTAAGTTACCAAATGGAAAAATTAGTCACCTTTCAAATGTTTTATATGTACCTGGAATAAAGAAAAACCTGATATCTGTATCCATGATGGCTGACCAAGATATGAATGTCGAATTCTTCAAGACTCACTGTGTGTTAAAGGATTGCAGGAATGAAATTGTTGCAACAGGCATGCGAGTTGGAAGCCTATACAGATTGGATGCAAAAACTATATCAAAGCAAGCCATGGTTGCAGGAGAGTCGACAGCTGAACAACTCTGGCATTAGAGGTTTGGTCATCTGAATCTGCAGGATCTCATGTTGTTACAGAAGAAAGGTATGGTCGAAGGTCTCCCCATCTTTCGTAACATTCAGTTAAACTGTGATGGTTGTGCCTTAGGAAAGATGCACAGAGAACAGTTCCCTGTGCATGATAGTAGGAGGCAAACAGAAACCTTAGAGCTAGTGCACACTGATGTATGTGGTCCCATGCAGACAAGGTCGCTAGGGGGAGCATACTATTTTTTGTTGTTTACTGATGACTGCACTAGGTATTCATGGATTTATTTTTTAAACAAGAAAAGTCAGACTTTCCAATGTTTTATAGATTTCAAAACCCTGGTGGAAAGACAGTTTGGAAAAAGTATTAAAATTCTCCGATCTGATCAAGGAGGAGAATACAAATCAAAGGAATTCATGAAATACTGCAAATCTCACGGGATTGTTCAACAGTATACAGTGCCGCACACACCACAGCAAAACGGTGTTGCAGAGCGTAAAAACAGAACCCTGGTAGAGTGCGCAAGGAGCATTCTGCAAGGTAAGGGTCTATCTAATACTTTTTGGGCAGAAGCGATAAATACTGCTGTATATTTCAAAAATAGAAGTCCTACTAGGTTTCTTGGCTTCAGAACTCCTTTTGAAGCCTTGTATGGATTTAAACCAGCAGTAAATCACTTAAGAGTCTTTGGGTCAAAGGCATTTGCACATGTACCCAAAGCTGATAGAAAGAAACTAGACCCTAAGGCAGTCAAATGCATCTTTGTTGGTTATGGCACAGAGTTTAAAGCATACAAACTGTTCAATCCTGAGTCTCGTAAGACATTTGCAAGTAGAGATGTAGTCTTTCATGAACAGGTACAGGAAAGGAAAGCTGATGTTGGAGATGATTGGCACATTCCATTGCTGTTGGAGGAAAGCAGCGAGGATGAAAGGGAGCAGGAACAGGAATAGAAAGAAGAGAATGAAGAAGAACAGCAAGAAGGTGAAAGAGCAGGCCCAGTTATTGCAGAAGAAAACAAATTTGAGGTAAGTCCCCTACCAAGAAGGTCAGGTAGGAAGACTCAATTACCATTGAAGTTGAGAAACTATGCTTTGATGTCAAAAGTTTTGAACATTGTAGAACCCTCTAATTACAAAGAAGCTAGTCAATTTGAGGAATGGAGAGCTGCAATGAATGAGGAGATGGAATCAATTCTTAGAAATAATACTTGGGAATTAGTAGAGCTGCCTAAAAATAAAACACCTATAGGAAGCAAGTGGTTGTTTAAACCAAAAATGAATGCAGACGGAAGTATAGATAAGTTAAAAGCTAGGCTGGTTGCAAAAGGATATTCACAGCAGGAAGGTATAGATTTTGATGATACTTTTGCACCTGTAGCAAAGCTAAATACAATTAGAATGCTTATTGCTTTAGCTACTAAATGTAATTGGGAATTACACCAGCTTGATGTTAAATCTGCATTTTTAAATGGTGATTTAAAAGAAGAAATTTACTTAGTACAACCAGAAGGATATGTAAAGCAGGGGCAGGAACATCTTGTTTGCAGATTGAAAAAGGCTTTATATGGTTTAAAGCAAGCACCCAGGTCTTGGTATGAAAAGGTTGATTCTTTCTTTGTAGAGTATGGTTTCCATAGAAGCTTAAATGACCCAAATTTGTATACCAAGTACAATGATCAGGGGCAGATTATTTTGATTTCTCTATATGTGGATGATATGATTTTAACAGGAAATGCAAAGGATTTAATTAGAGGAATCAAAAGGCTCATGGCACAAGTTTTTGAGATGAAAAATCTCGGAAGCCTTAACTATTGTCTGGGATTAGAAGTATTCAGAGATACTGGGCAAACTTTCCTTACTCAAGGGAAGTATGCGAGAAATCTGTTGGAAAAGTTTGGTATGGATCGGTGTAGATCAGCAGCGACACCTTTGCAGCAAAATCTGAAATTGAGCAGTGACGATGGCACTAAGGAGGTAGATGCCACAATGTACAGACAACTGGTTGGCAGCCTTATATATCTTACAACAACCAGACCCGACTTGGCATACTCAGTTAGTGTATTAAGCCAATTCATGTCAAAACCGCGTGAAAGTCACTAGACAGCAGCAAAAAGCGTGTTGAGGTATCTTTGTGGTACTGTTCATTTTGGTATTTTATACACTGATGTATCTGATGTTACTCTAGCAGGTTTTTCAAACTCAGACTGGGCAGGTAACCTGGATGATCCAAGGTCCATCACAGGTTATGCATTCAACATAGGTTTCGGGGTCATAGCTTGGAGCAGCAAGAAACAGAGTACTGTAGCTTTGTCGTCATGTGAAGCTGAGTATCAAGCATTGTGTGCCGCAACATGTGAAGCGATCTGGTTGAGGAGACTTCTTAAAGATGCAGGGAAAGAACATAAGCAACCCACTTCTATCAAAAGCGACAACCAGAGCACCATCAAATTAGCATACAATCCAGTGTTTCATAAAAACACCAAACTCATAGACACCCAGTTTCACTTTGTTAGAGAAAAAATACAGTCAAAAGAAATTGTTGTCGAATATTGTAAAAATTGTGACAATGTGGCTGATATTTTTACAAAGCCTCTTGCACGAGTGAAATTTGAATTGTTTAGAAAGATGCTAGGAGTTCAGGAGAACCCTTTCTCCATTAAGGGGGGGAGTTGAGAATAATTAATATTATTTTGTTATTAATGGAAAAAATAGTTACGTTGTTGTAACTTTCTCCCTAGTTTAGGATTATTTCCTATAGTTATGGGGTTTGGGTGCAACTTCCTATTTCCTAGTATTGTATTTAATGATGTAATCTTTGATTGATTCATGAATAGAGTGGACGAGAGTGATCTCTCAAGTTTTGTGAGTGTAGTCTCCAGGTGCAGGCCACACCTGAGAGCTACAACTCTTTCTTTTCAATTCTGTTCACATTTTATCTGATCAATGACACAATTTGGAAGGCAAGGAAGTTAATAGGAGGCACAATAGTAGTGGGAGCTGAGGGAGCAGAGCAGGCAGGAGTGTAGGATTGGGAACGGAGGGTGTGTTGTTTTCTCAGGTTGTTGGAAAGATTAAAGATTCGTTGGAGGCGTCGTCAAAAAGGTGAGAAGCAATTCTGAAAGGCTTCGTGGGCCCATAACCGACACGTCTCAAGGATGATTTATTGGGGAAATGGGATTTTGGTTCACCCCAGAATCTCGTCCCCATCACCCTTGATCCTGTTAAATGAGGTAAGGTTTAGGTGGGCTTGGAAGGGGAAGATACTTAGTTAGGAAATAGGAGAAGCTGTCAAGAGATTTAAAAAAAATGCCCAATTGAAAGAACAATGAATACTCTCAAGATAGTTATAACAATAATATTGTTGTACAAATGTATTGCGAGTATGTATTTTTCTAGGAAGAAAAATAAGGTAGGAAAAATTTTATCCACATATTATTGTAATAAGATTAAAAAAATGACAAAATTAAGGAAGATCTTGCAAACATGGAGGAAAAAAAAGAAAAATTTGATATGATGAATGCCAAGTGTTGAACAATATTGAGTAAGAGGTTTTTCTCTTGAAATATGATGATTAGTTTTTATTTAAAAAAAAGACATAGTCTTTTAAAAATCATATATGATTCCTCACTAAATATAAAATGCACAATCAATATGGGAAAGTTCACTTCTCTATGTGTTCTCAAGACCAGTGTATGCCCTGGAAGAAAACAACATAAAATCCAATTATGGTAAAGTTGTGGCCCTACTTGAGTTAGAAGTTTGTTAGTAAGGATATCCTTATTCAATGGGAAAAAGTGATTCAAGGTTGAGGTAATTGTCATAATGTGTTTACATTTATTTGTTGCTTTGCATTATGTAACAAGTAATTCCAACATTAAATTGTTGAAAATTTTATCATAATTAAAGAGTTAGAAATCCATGGAGTACAAATCCTAAGGTTATATAATTATTCTATCACACCATAATAGTGAATTCACACTCTATGCCTGTAAGCAGACTAGAGACTACATAATATATGTTTAACGAAGATAAGAAAGAGAGAAAAAAAAAAAAAACTTTACTTATAGACTAACAACCCTTGAGAAAATAGTTAGGATAAAAGGGATGCACTTAGTATTATGATTTAATTCTAATTATGGTTGGAAGTGAAAATACTTCTTGGATATTTAATAGCTTGCATATAATGTACTCGCTTATCTTAGGTTTCTAGTTTCACTTATTTCATGGGATATTTTGGGGCTTGATTTTTTTAACATAGGTTGCTATGGAAATTCATTACTATATAAAAGATAGAATGTGTGCATTGGATAAGACCCCTTATTGGTTGTACATAATTATATTTAATGTTTTCATCTTGGAAAGACAACCCATGGACTTATGAGAATATTTTGAGAAGTAAAGGTGTCATTTGAAATTGATGGAGTTTGGTTGGAATGTTGCTAAGGGACTTAACATAGGGATACATCCTGATTGGGAGGCAAATCACAAAAAATAAATAAATAAATTGGAGGTGATAATTTAATAGTGGAATTTTACTAGGATAATACCAAATTATAGAATACTCATCGTTATTATTTAATGAAGTAGATTTGGGAAGCGCATCACAACAATTCTACTCTTGGAATTCATTATTAGAGACTTAAGTTAGGCTAAATTGAATTCATTCTATTGAATTTGTTCCTTCTTTTTTCAAGGATGATATCCTGGAACATGTGGTTCAACAAATTCTTATTATATAAATAGAAAGAAACGAGGGTTGGAAACCCACAAGCATAAAATTGTGATGTAAACTGGCTAAAATGTTGCGGTAAGTATTATGGACTGGTAAGCCAGTGTAAAGATGAATCATCGATGAATTTAATGGTACTAGAATATGTCCCTACAAGGTATAGTACAGACAAAAATATTGAAGATTTTCTAACAAAAATTGAGAATATATCTATAAATGTACTCAAAATATCTATAAAAATAAATGAATAAATAAATGTTAGTAGGCACATGCTATCATTATGTATAGATTACTTATGAATTAGGTGTGCACACATATTCCAGAGTTTCATTGGAAAATCTCTAAGTCCATGCAACTAGTTAAAAAGGAGTATGGGCTTTCGAACTAGTAGGATAATCTTGGTCAAACATACATAAGATTAAAACTTTAATAGTTGAACATACAATTAGTATTGTGGAACTCTTATCCCTTCCAACAAGTTGATTATTCTATATGATATACTGGAACAAATATATATATATATATAATAATGGAAGTTTGAGATTCAAACCTACCTAATAAACGATTTCTGTTAGCAATCTAGTAAATATGAATATGAAAAATATGGTGAATAAATGGTAACAAATATAAGTAGATGACAAAAGGATACCTTAAGACTATGTGGATAGTCATATCTGTGAAGGACTTGCTAAACATGTGATGTATATGCAGGTTGATATAACATATCACCGTAAATTGTGGTTGAAGAAAAGAAAATCAATCACGAAAATAACACAGTTTGTAGAATGATGGGAGTCTATTAAGTTGAAAATAACATTAACGGTGGAAATTTAACTATCCCATAAATTGAAAATACATGAATGCACCAAGGGATAAATGTAGAAGAGATGCAAAAATCGTCACTCAGTTACAAATGCAAAAGGGATGTAAAAATTATCAACATTACATAGAAATGGATAAAAATAAAATTAATTAAGGCGAAAATCAAAAGGGAAAATATGATTTCATAAAGCATCATTACAAAACACCCAAAAAAGGGGCAAATGAATATGGGGTTTACATTTAATCCTAAAGATAAAATGGTCTCAAATTGTAGGGCATTAGAAATCAGTGTTATTATTTCAGTAGAAACTTTGCAAATCATAATTTTTTTGAGGTGTGGAGTGATGTAACCCGATAAATTGGAAATGTTAATTAAATTTTCTGGAGAAAGATAAACAAGTGGAATTATTCATCTCATTTTTCATCTGTTACTGCAATTGCAACAACTATTGGATTCATAATGGACCTCGAGGGTTTTCTTTTCCATTTCTTTTGTCCTGATATATGTTGTTAGGTATGGTGCTCTTGATGAAAATGTAGGTGGATTGCCAAGCATAATTTTTGGATAAGATCATGTTTGAGCTCCCACAAAACATCCATACTTTGGGTTGGTGGAAGTGAAAAAAAATGTAGGGGATAACTTAGTCATAATGCAAAAGTTAATACTGAATGGTACAACAATAACTACAGAGAAAGGATTTTAACATAGATATGTATGTGAGATGTCCTAATTAATAAAAGGAGTGTTGAAGCAGTTGATGTGCATAGAAATGCAAAGGAGAAGATTCCAACGGCTATATATGGAAGGAAAACAACCACAAATTTCATTAATAACTTGCAATACAAAATAAACTATAAAACTCAAAAGGCATGAGTAAAATGAGTGAAGAAAATAGAATGATGTTAGTCTTTGCAGCTACATTTTTTATTTCTCCCATGAAACAGGAGTATGTCAAGAAATCCATTAATTACCTATGCCCACATCGTGAATTATTTATTTCTATTTCCTCGTGACTTTGTGGTCTAGCACTTATATTCTGAACTATTATGAAACCAGTAAAAGAACAACACAAATGGACTTAAATAAGTCCACTTCGAGTTGAAATTGACAAGGAATATAACAATCCTGTAAATGGTAGAGATAGGGGGTTGTCCTACATTTTAGTCATGATATATGAAAAATTTAGATTATGATGTTAATAGAATACCATAGAATGATACATGATATAATAGGTCACTATTTGTGGCCAATAAAAACTAGCAAAGTATGTAATTAAACATTTAATATTATTTCTATTGAGTAAATGACATGAAAAGAAATTGGAAATTTCATGCCCTCGAGTATTGCAACAAAAATATTTGATGAAATCCATATTACTTGGCACAACTAGTAGTTAAGGGTACAATATAAGGCATCATTGTTATTGTTGCTATGTTATACTGATAATGTTGGCATTATTGGGTGCTTGTTAATAACCTTGTTGTTGAGTGCAAGTCGATGACCATTTTTCAAGGTACATACATGAAAATAGAAGGAACTTGTTCAACATGTACAAAAACATATTTGGAAATGGGCACTAACTAAAAAATAAAAAACAGAATTTACTCGAAGATCATGCCATCACTCAAAACAAAAATGTGGTGAAAGAAATTTAGCACAAAAAGGACTATTTAGAAATGAAAAAAAATGTAAGTGTAATTTCCTCTTTATCTTTCAAAAAAATGGAATTGAGGAAACAACGAGGACATTGTTTACTTGAAGACAGGGCAGATGTAACACCTGTATGTCTGATCTTTTTCATACAATTGTTTTCAAAACGAAAAAACTGAAATATATTATATTGAGGCAATATAAGAAAGCAGATAATTACAATCAGACAGAGACCTTCAAAAGCTTATAAAAACATATAGGAGGGCATAACTGGACACCCTGTGCATCAGGGGAAAACAAAACAAAAGACTGACACATATGAAACCGGAATACCAAGATACACTTGATCAAAAAAGCCCAAAGTTGTAAAACAAATTGCCAAAAGTATTAACAGCATACTTGTACAAGAATACATATCAAAAGGAACAAAAAGGACAGCAAACCTGCAACTTGAGGGCATCAAAAACCCGTAAAGGAGAAATCCTGAATGGGGAAGGATTCCCCCTCAGAAAAGACCTTTACAGACCAAATACCTATTTGAGTAAGCAACCCTTCCTTAGATAGGCAATCAACTCGCTGATTCTTTGACCTGTAGATGTGTTGAATGGAAAACCCATCCACTTTATCCCACAAAAACATAATTCTGTTCATCCAACCCAAAAGATGAGGGCAGGATATACGGAATTTACCCAAGACGTGATCAATGACTAATTTAGAGTCCCCATAGATTGAAACCAGGTGAATGTCAAAAAAAATACAGAAAGAAAGAAGCCCTGCTAAAGCCATCGCCTCTGCCATGCTATTTGATCCCTTACCTCCATTCCAAGAAATGAGATAATGGAGGTCCTCATCCATAACAATATGAACCCCACAACCACATGAATTTAGCTGAGCAGCACCATCAAAAAAAGCCCTGGGATGTCCTGAGGACACCACTTCCTGCCCGATCTGGTTGACTTTTAACCTTTTATGATTTCTTGCTGGAAGGGATTCATAAAGGGAGACAACATTTTGAAAAATAGTCATAAAAGGCTCTCTCCTATCTCTAAAAATTATATCGTTTCTCCACTTCCAGACATACCACAGTGCTATGATGATTATGGATCTCCACGATTCACGCTGCCCACTCGAAAGCATCCTACGTAGAAGCATGAGACACGTTGGGGAAGCCAAGTAATGCTGCCAAATCATACCACAGAAAATGCGTTTTCTGACATTGGAAAAACATATGGAAATTGCTTTCCTCTACAGCTCCACACAACATACATAAACCCGAACCATGCCACTTTCTCTTTATCAGATTCTCCCAAGACAGATTTTTATTGTAGAACACCAGCCACGCAAAGTAGATAAGTTTGGGAGGACATCCAGATTTCCAAAAATAGGGAGGAAACAAAGGGCCAGCGGGAGCATTTTTTATCCCAATCAGGTGAGAATATATGTCTTTTACACAAACCTGTGATTTTGTATTTGGAACTTGCCAGACCAGAACATCAGCAGGCTGCGAGCGAAATAAACCACTACTCCGCAGGCCGTCCCTAATAGAGTTCCACTGTCGCGCAAGAAAAACATTCATCCCCAAACTGTCAGCCTCAATCCACATTGGGACGTGATCCTGCCATGAAGCAATGAGTTTATCCCAGGTGAAGAAACCCTTCCTATGGAAGAAACTTAGAAGATTTTCCGGAATAGAAATTTTCTCACGCCCGCTTATAAAAGAATCGACTCCAATGATAATCTTGGTTCCGGATTGGAAGCTCCATATTAAGTTCTTCAGAAAATAGTGTTCGATCTTTTGAAAACTCAACCAAATAGCCGACCCTTGCTTGGATCCGATTCTCCCTAATCTGTACCAATGAGCCATCTCTTTGCCACCCATGTATTTCATTTTAATTGTGCTGCTCCAGGGACCCTCACCATAGATCCCCCTCCATAATGATTTACACAGGAGCGCCTTCCCAAAAGATCTCAGGTCCAACAGACCCCATCCGCCAGAAGACTTCGGCATGGAAATATTTTCCATTTTTACGAGATGAAATTTACTCTGCTGATATTTACCACCCCAAATAAAGTTTGCAGTGATCTTATTCATCTTCTAGAGGAAACTCGCAGGGAGAAAGAATAAATGAGCCCAATAGACAGCGAGTTGAGATAGAACTGCCTGATCCAATATAATCCTACCTGCCAGAGATAGGCATCTATATTCCCATGAAGATATTCTTTTGTAGTATCTGTCAATTATCCATAGCCAATCTGTTTTTGGATATCCCTTTGCCTTTAGCTGGAAACCTAGATATTTAAATCCATCCTTTATGGATTTAATATCAATCCCAAACAACCGAGAGACCCATTCAGTCGTATCCATGTTGACATCATTGTGGAAAAGGATAGACTTTGACTTGTTGATATGAAGACCAGTAGCATCTTGGAACCTTTTCAAAATGATATAGAGGTGAGACTAGGTACCTCTGCACAGCATTGCGAAGATGAGCACATCATCAACAAAAAGGTTATGCGAAATGGAGATATTCCTACAAATCTTTAGAGGTCTGCATCTGTTACCCTTGACTGCTTCGTTAATGTGAAGGCTTAAAGAGTGAGTTCATAGACAAAATAAACAAGAGAGGAGATAGGGGACAACCTTGATGAAGGCCTCTTTCAGCAAGAAAGAAAGGGGAAGGGATCCCATTTATAATAACAACATAGCTAACTTTCTCCATGCAAGCCATGATCCAGCTTATAATATTCGATCTAAGACCAATCTTTGCTAATAAGCATCGGATAAAACCCCAATATAAGTAGTCATATGCTTTTTGTAAATCAATTTTCAGGATGGCAGCATCAGACTTATTTGAGAGCATGGAGAATAAAATTTCTTACGTGATGGCCGCCGCATCCAGAATATTCCTCCCTTGAAGAAAACCATGTTGGTCCTTTGATAAAAAACAAGCTAAGGTAGATTTGATCCGCTCAGCAATGATTTTAGTGATAATTTTGAAAGTAATATTGCAAAGGGAAATCGGCCTAAAGTCTTGAAAGGAAACAGCCTCCGATTTCTTTGGGATGAGGGCTATTCGAGTGGAGGACATAATCTGGTGAATGCTGCCTAACGTTCTCGCCGCCTCAACCATCCTTAGCAGGTCGCGTTTGATAAGTTCACGAAAGTGGATATAGAAATCTATTGTCCAGCCATCTAGACCAGGGCACTTATCTTTCTTGAAGGACATCATTATGCCAAGAGGTTCATCCTCCGAGATGGGCCGAAAGAGATCTTCATTTTTTTCCTCATCAAACATTTGGGGATAAAGATCTATGCCCCATAGAATATCCTGAAACCTGTAGGCATCCCCTCTTTTATATTTCTTTTCAAAATATCTCACAGCTTCCATTTGGATGTCTTGCTGGGAGAAAAGGAAACCCCCATGACCATCATTGATTTTCCATATGGAATTTTTTTCCCGCCTGGAGCTAGCGAACCTATGGAAAAATTTTGTGTTTTTGTCGCCTTCTTTAAGCCAAGTCGCCCTGCTTTTAAGTCTCCAAGAAGCCTCCTCCTGCTTTAAGATTTTTTGCTTACTCCTTTCCAGCTCATTTATGCGACATCTGATCTCAAAAGGAAGTGAATTAGCATCCAGGGATCCGGAGATACTGTCCAGTTCCTTTTGAATTTCCCACAGGAACTTTTTGTCCGAGTGTCTTTTCTTTATCTGCCAGTCTTTAACCACCTTCTTTATCGAGGCCATTTTGTCTCTGAAGGTCAAAAAGGGGGGGAGCTTATCTCTTGTTGATAGGTCCTTCCAAGCTCTCGATACAATCTCGTTGAAATATTGATCTTCCAGCGAGCACCTGTTAAATTTAAAGGGGTACCCTTTCCTAAAACCCTTTTCCCTCCATCTGAGATATATCGGCCTATGGTCAGAGATGAAAACATTTTCTATAGACGAGAAAGGCATTCCCAATCTGTCAATAATGCTGACATGAACAATAAAGCGGTCAATTCTTTTTGCAACATACGCCTCCCCAGACCTTCCATTGTCCCCAGTTGGCATCATTTTGGAAGGGGTAATATCTATAAGATTCTTGTGCAAAAGTTCACATTTGATACGATCTGCCAATAGGTCTCTTTTCCTGCTTTTTCCCCATCGTTCCTCCGAATTTAGAGTCACATTGAGATCTCCTTTTACTTTTAGAATTTTGAATCATTATTGGATTTATTGGCTTTGGAAGCTAAAATGGGATGATGTAAATATTACTATTATTGAAGTAATAAATTAGTTACATGGAAATATTTAGGATAGAGCCTTGGAATTTAGAAAACGTTTTGCCAACTTATGGAAATTTGTTGGTGGTTAAATCCACATGGTGGACCTTCCCTAAAAGGCACTTAAAAATCCTTAAGAGAAAATAATTAAAGAAATTA
This sequence comes from Pinus tabuliformis, assembly GCA_031772625.1. NCBI lineage: Eukaryota > Viridiplantae > Streptophyta > Pinopsida > Pinales > Pinaceae > Pinus > Pinus tabuliformis. Next base: position 652,735,475 of record CM062808.1, on the reverse strand, counting down.
AATTAGCATAATGGGAGAGAAAAATTATGTTAATCACTTAGTTGGATAAAAATACTAGGTGGGGTGGAATAAATCACTGCGGGAGAGAAATGCGTGTTTTAAGGAAAAAGAAAAAGAATATTTTTCAAAAAAAACTAAAACAAAAGGTCTAGGCAAAAAGTTGCAATATCTTAAATCACAATGCTACTAAAATCAACTAGGAATATATCTATATATTGAACCACCTAAGAGTCAAAAGCTTGTATATTTTAGAGGGAAGGTGGTCTTCTCTTGAGGGGAACTATTGGGGATAGTTCGCAGTTGGGTGGAACATGCTCCATCCTTGAAATTTCCTTAGACAATAATAGGTACCTAGAAAATTCTATGTAAACGATTATTTTGTTATCTTATTGTTTCATTTTATAAGAAGAATAGCATAAAGGATGGATATTATTACTTATATCTCATACTCTTACTTACATGTTGTGTGTTCAGGTTTATATGAAAAACTTGGTGTTCTGTGCCTAGTATTAGTCTCTACTGGATAGTTAAAACAATGCTTTTGATAATGAGAAATATCAGATCTAGGACTTGTTTTGAATATAAAAACAATAAAGTGCCTAATACAGTTTAAATCAATATAAGTATATGGAAATTTCTAAATATATAACAAAATTGCATGGAGATACTCTAGAGCTTTCTAGAAAAATTAATGATTGAGCTCGGGAAGTTATAATAATTTAGAGAATGATATTATAGCCTGAAAATAATATTGAATTACCTACCATGGTAGGACCGATGAACTTGATTCTGAAAAGAAAATGAATAACTGGACGGGAATTGAGAAATAGTATTTTGGCATTAAGAGTTATTCTGAACATAAGACAAAAAGATAGAATGATGTGGACTAGAAATGTTATAATTATAAGAATCAATTCAAGAACGACTACTTTACGAGTTGCTACAAATATTAGTGACTCATCGTAAAAAAATAATAATTTTTTTAATTTATAACTCTGGATAAAAAAATAAATGAACAAGCTATCACTTAGCATATATTGGTAGCCATTAGCTAGCAGGTTATTAACCATCGTACCGAGTATATATAGTAAAAATGGTGAGTAAGCTCAATGCATTGATACATGATAGGTTAATAAGAAAATAATATTTTTTTTAATTTATAACTCTGGATAAAAAATAAATAAATAAAATAAACAAGGTATCACTTAGCATATATTGGTACCCATTAGCTAGCAGGTTATTAACCATCGTACCGAGTATATATAGTAAAAATGGTGAGTAAGCTCAATGCATTGATACATGATATTTAAATTCTTATTAACGAGTTAGAAAAAAAAACCACACATTAAAGGAAAGTTCCATTAAAATAATTATTCCAAGTTATTCGTATAATTATTATGAAGAGTAAGTTCAGTTTAACGAAGAGAGGATATGTCTCAACACTTGAGAGGAAACATAAAGTGAGATAAATGAATTCTTTATTGATCTTTTTGACCCCAGATATAGAGAGTTCCCCCCATTAAAATAATTATTCCAAGTTATTCGTATAATTATTATGAAGAGTAAGTTCAGTTTAACGAAGAGAGGATATGTCTCAACACTTGAGAGGAAACATAAAGTGAGATAAATGAATTCTTTATTGATCTTTTTGACCCCAGATATAGAGAGTTGCGCCCCCCCCCGCCAAAATAATATTGTTAAAGGAGTAAATATAGAGTATCCAATGATGTACAATGTCAAGCCAGGCATATAACTATTTCTAACATATACAAAGGAGATGTTACCTTTAAAGAAATATTGGGCTACAAAATCTTGTAATAGAGTTTGAGAAGACATCGAACCAACCCTTAATTAAATAAAGGAAGTTTAGCCTTAGTATGCAAATTTTTGTTGATTCCTGCACTCAACTTAGTCTCAGCCTTGCACTCAACCTAGTCTCAGCCTAGCCTCCAGGATAGTTTTTGTTAGGTTTTTTTTTGTTAGTTTTTGTTTTAACCTCCAGGATAGTTTTTGTTTTTAATTTTTGTTAGTTTTTGTTTTTTTAGGATAATCGGTAACGGCTGAGAATTATCCTTTTCATCCAAGGAAACTTAAACCTCAGAGAAATTTGACCGGACTTGACCTGTCGGGTACGATGTTGGAGACGATGTTGGAGACAACTTGTCCAAAGGATGAAATTTGTAATATTGTGACTTGCAATTGTATTCATCCAAAGACACCTAATCGTTTCCTGGGAAAGATAACACGACATGCTATGTTAGTAGTCTGAGAAATGCAGTAATGATTACAAAGAAATGAAGGAGATGTTTAGTATGTTTCCGTATATGAAATTTTCCTTTGTTGTAGAGTATGTATTGACACGCAGTACCTTCGTTTAGAATGACCTGTAATAACATACTTTTATGTTAACATATTATTGCGTCTACGGTTGAATATCCAAATATAGAGAATTGAAGCTAAACAAACCGTGAAAATAGAACCAGGGAAAGCCAATTTCAGTTCAAGAATTTGAAAAAAACTCAACAGGAAAAATAAACATACATCGGACAACGCATTGATGTCGGAGGCTAATTGAAAAAAAAAATAACTATAACAATTATTGCAAAGCGAGTTGGAAATTTGTTAGTCGCGCTCACAATGGGCCGAAAACCATAAATTGAATATGATGCCAATAAGCAAGTTATCTCTATGGGACAAAATGAAAATGAACATACCAGATCTTACCTTGTTAGTAAGCCATAGTGCATAATGTATAGAGAAAACTGAGATTTCTCTGCAACCGAGAACGAGGAAGATTTAGGGTTGAACCAAAAACGAAAATAAAAAGACATGAAACCTCAAGAAAGCCCAAATAAACTGAGTGCAGAATAACCCCAGAACCACAAACGAATATATCTCTCACAAAAGGCATAAGTTTTGAAGTCTTGGGACGAACCAAAGGGTTGAAGTGGTGTTTCTAAGGAACTTACCTGCAAAGGGAAATTTTACCAAACTAATGAGAATAGCTTAAGATTGGACCGACATAAAAAATTATGATGTACTGTAAGAATTCCCAAGAGATGTAGAATACCTTTGATTTTCTAGGCCCAAGGAGAAATAGTGGACATGAAATCGGAAACTCCAAAATCTCCCTAGTGTAGAAAACACAAGCTATAGGAGCCCATGGCTTCATCCATAGCAGATTGGGCACACCCTTGGTCGCCAGGGGAAAAGCAAAGAAAAAGAAAAACCAAAATTTTCTCACAAAGGCCATTGGAGTCCAAAGTTCGGAACAAAAATTATCAAACCCTAACTATCCCCTACCGTTGGATCTCAGTATTTAAGTTGGGTCATCAAAGGTGTGGGTGACAGACATACCATGTGAAACCCACATGGTAATGTTGTCGTGGCACTTTCTTGATGAGCCATGTCTATGAACAAGTATACGTATATAAAAAGTTACTGCACATCCATAAATAAGAAGGTACACCTAAAATCTACATCATTTTCGAGGATAAATATTGAATATATGTTTAACCTTACTCGTGTGTCATCATTGAGTGGCATAAACTATATAATAGTTCATAAGGGAGAGATGGGAGGATGTAAATTCAAGCAAAAAGGAATTTCACACTACTTTGAAACACATGTTCACCAATGTCCTAATAAATATCACTTTATGACTTACCATGAGCGTGCGAAAATGATCGCGACAAGTTTCAACAAGGAAAAAAAACCATTTTGTCGATGAACCATGGCTACCAAATTTTCAACCAATATCAACTTAACAACTAATGATGACGAAAATAGTTTTTAAAACTCGGTAAGGAGAAAGGTGAAAATTAATGTCCAGTATCCTCAAAACGGAAAAGGAAGAATCTAATTAAATCTGAATTATTTTCTTGTCACAAGGTACCTAAAATGTCGTACATTGAAATTTAAGTAAAATATTTCCCCAATACAAGTTTTCAAGACTCAATGTAAGAAAATTAATAAATTGGAAAATTCTAAGCGTCTAGAAAAAATAAAAGAAAGGTGTGAAGTAAGGTATGTTATAGCATTTGTACCAAAAAGTACACAGACACGTCCATAGTGCTTTTGTCTAATTATTACTACATTCATTCAAATAAATTTTATAAACATTTTAGAACATACAAAATTTCATGTTTATAAGACATCACTAGCATGTACGTAAATTTTGATTGAGAGTTGTAACATATTATACATGTCATGGTAACCATTTACATAAATAAAATAATAAAATGAAGAATACCTGATTTGGTGGCTTATTTGGGATGTTCCTCTTGGGGTTGCCTCACTGAATTCACCTCCTAGCCAACTAGTAATGAGTTCCTAGCCCAAGGAACTTCCATGGGTTCCCTAGTCCCCCTAGCCTAAGTCGAACCATATGTAGTGTACCCAGGTTAGATCTAGATCTAGCCCTCTCCAAGAAATCAAATAAATCGAATAAATAGTTGTTTCTTTAAGTACTCTCTGGTATGTCTTTCACCCCACTCCAAAATCCCCTAGGGAAACAAAAAGAAATCAAAAAAAAAAACAAGAGCCCACTTTCTTCTATCCCCTTCCTCGTTTTATAAAGACAAGTAGAACATATTATAAAAATTTTATCTATCTTTCAATTGAGAAAAAAGAAAACCCAAATAATTTTCAATTCAAACTTGATTTTTTTATTTTTAAATTTATATACCTTTCTACAACAAGCTAAAAAAACATTTGAAAGACAGTGACCACTTGAATTTTGAACCCTTGTGAGCATATACAAATAATATTACATAAAAAGAAACAACAATAAAACAATGTGAAAATATTAATGTTGTATTTCTATTCACTTGCTACTACAAAAAGTCAATTATGGGGTGTCATTATCTTATAGAGATTTTTTTTTTTTGAAATATATTCCTATATATGGACATTAATAACTTGATATCAGTACATTTTTTGTTAGGACTTATGAATTTGTATTCCAATGTTTACCTCGAATTAGTTTTTTATTTTTTTAATAGTAGAAAATAAACAAAAGCAACAATAAAAAATTGATAATTTACTAGACGAATGCATGAGTCCATTATTGGTTGGAACTTCCCAATTTGTATCACAATGTTTACATGAAATTAGTTTTAAAGTTTTTAATAATAAAAAAATGATTACTTACATGAAATTAAAAAAAAAAATTAATTTATTTTATAAATATGGTTAATGTATTTATAATTTACAATATGTTTGAAATTTTATTTTTTTTCTCAATCAATATAACATTTTTCCAAGCAAATAAATACATAAATTTCATACTTCAAACCTCACTTTATATTTATATCTTAATGCTCACCAAAATGTTATGTCCATGCTAGTTAATGCTCACCAAAATGTTATGTCCATGCCACCCTTGTGACTTGTAGTTTTATTATTTTCTACTTTTCCTTCCTAATTAGTGTATCTTATTTTGAGATAATGTTTTGAAATGCAGAAGACAACTGTAACTTGTAGTTTTATTTTCTAGCTTTCCATGGTAATTAACCTATCTTATTTTGAGATAATGTTTTGAAAGGAAGAAGACAATTGTTAGTGATTCTCGTTTCCATAGGTTCCCTCATTATTGTTATTTTATTTTGATAAAAGTAAAACTACTCTAGTATTTTTGGGAAAATTGATATTTCACATTTTGCTTCTAAATAAATTAAAGAAAAACTTTATTTTCAAAATGTGCTTGAAATTTAATATTTATATAAAAAACAACACAATATGAAACGTGGGTCCTCGCATGAGGAGATAATGTTTTGAAAGGCATAAGACAATTGTTAGTGGTTCGTGTTTCCATAGGTTCCCTCATTATTGTTATTTTATTTTGATAAAAGAAAAACTACTCTAGTATTTTTGGGAAAATTGATATTTCACATTTTTCTACTGAATAAATAAAAGATTTTTTTTTTTAAATGTGCTTGAAATTTAATATTTATATAGAAAACAACACGGTAGGAAATGTGGGTCCTGGCATGAGTACTATGTGCCTCACACCTTAACCTCCCTTTCACTATGACAAACCATATGCTCATATAAAATCGCTACCTTAAACATTTACCCTCTCCTTTGCTTGCCCTCAACCTGCCTTCTTCTGCAACTTCGGTCTGAGGGGGAAGCATGAGTTCTGTCGAAGAGGATTGAGTCAATTTTGGGTTTTATTTATTCATGTTACTGCTGCCAGTTGCAATCCTTTACCTCTCCTTTCATTCTAGATGCATATTCATAAATGTTGTAGGGTTGTGTTCATGAAGCACAATCATATTGAAGAGGAGGCATTTTTCAGGTGTGCTTCATTCCTCAATTTGTCTTTAACTGTGGCCAAGGTTTTGTTGCTCTTAAAGTGACGAGCAATTAGGAAGAGGTCAGCAAGTAAGTCCATTCTCAACAAGCTTATCCAGGAGCTCATAGCACGTATCTCATGAAAAATAATTGTGAGAGAGCAATTTGCAATGGCTCCCAGAATTTTAGGTTATGTACCATGTTACGATTAAGTCAATGACATGGTGGCCAAGAAAATAAGCCATGCTCTCCAATAAATGGAGGGAGGCATTTATGTTTGTTTTCAAACTAGATTTCACCGCCTCGACACCAAGTTAAATACAAAAGTTAAGAAAATAGGGGTTTATGAAGCCAAAGAAACCCTCCAGAATGAACCTCTCATTTTCTTTCAGCTTTTTTTGTTTTTGGGCTTGGGGTGGTGTTAAATTTTGAATTGGTTGTTCAAGGTCTACTTCAAGAGTAGAGCATCTTATTTTTAGTTGTGTGAGACCATCGTCTAATTTTCCTTTCTCAATCTTCATTGAAGAAACATTTTCTTCTTGCTTTCTACTATTATCTTCTATCTTCTATGTGATCCATGAGTTGTGTTGTTCTTTATGAAGAATATATTCTTCTACCTCCTTTTGAAGAAATTGTTGAATTGTTGCTGTAAAAAAAATCCACAAAAAGTTTCAACAATGGATCCTCCCCTGCACTAAAATCCAAACTTTCGCTTCTACCATCTTGTGCACTAAAATCCAAACTTTTGCTTCTACCATCTTGCCGCCCTTTCAAGACCATCTTTCTTTCAAAATCCTGGTCATTTTACTAGAATGGTTAAGGGAATCATAGCTTGGACCTTCATATTTCCCACCCCTCTTCTCCCTGGTTTCATTTTAAAATCTAGATATGGATCCAAAAATATTTCCTTCATTTTATGGGCAACATTTTGAAATCGAGTCACTCTCGTTCATTACACAACAACTTGAACTAATTCTTCCACTCGTTTCTTGGTGGAAAGAACAGAAAATGCATTGTGGCCATTATATTTTAATGCAGGGGTTTATTTAAAGAAGGTGCAAACCAAAAGAATAGAAAATGCATTGCAGCCATTATATTTTAATGCAGGTTTTTATTTGAGAAGTTGTAGACCAACATCTCAAATCTTATCAGATTACTCCAATCATAGCAACTACATATCTGGAACATATCCACCCAATCAGGGTTGGTTTTCCATTGAACTTCTCAGTTTTCTACCATGAAATTTTCAACTCGCCTGAGAGGGCTTTCCACTTGGCCAAACAAGAATTCATTGAAACAATTGTGGAGCTTGACACTCTTAGTGAAGAGTCCTACAAGAACAACACATTAATCATGCAAATATTAAGGGACAATCTTACTCTCTGGACTTCAGATTTACAAGACGAATGAGGTTAAGAGGATAAGATAGAAGAAATTGAGCACTAGTTTTGGAAGGGTAGTGTAATGACTACTTTCAGCATTACAATTGCCATGGAAGTTGTATGTTGGAAGGCAGTTTATAATTGTTGTGTTTCTTCATTCCTCCGTCTTGTTCCTAAGGCACTCTGCATAGGACTAAACAATTGTAATCATGATTTCTATTGCCAACTTTTTATTTTGATGAAGTGGGTTTAAGATAGGTTGGAACGTTGAAGTACAATAGTGTTTTTCACTTTACATCCTAAGTTGGAGGTCTTTAGAATTTTTAGTTCCTCATGCATGGAATATTAATGCAGGATTTTCTGTTTCGTCACTATTAAGTTGATAGGGAGTTTTAATTTGTAAGCCACGAGTTGGATGAATGGGCTCAAATTTTCTACTTGTCTGTTTTTTTATTGAGCATAAAATGTGGATGTGTCTCTAAATGTAAGAGCTGAATGTATTTGATACTAGACCATGTGGATGATGCAGATTACCAAAAACCTTGCATTATGAAAGATGTTACCCATAAAATGTGGTTTTGTTGTTGGTTTTGCTAGCTATTTTACTGTCTTGACGTAATATGATTGAATGAGCACATGTTTTTATAATTAAAAAAAAAAAAAGGTGTTTATTTTGAATAGACATCTCTTAAATCAACTTTCCCTTTTTTTATTTTGGTTGAGATGGAGTAAGAAGAATATTATCCTTCTTGAAATCTTGTTATTTTGTATCGTTTTCCTGTTTATGAGAGATCGTCCTCAAAACAAATCGAATCATATTTGATATTTGAGAAATGATGGAGCTTCGTTGATATGTTGTTAAGCCAAACTCTCATAGTTTCACCATTGAGGTGAGTATATGCAGAACTTCAAACTTTGGTTTTTTATGAACTAAATAATTGTAGTATTTTTCCATTTATTTAAGTACATGATAACTAGTTGCTTTTAGCTATCAAAATTTCATTGACTCTATATCCAACTCCTTTTCCAGGCAAGGATTTCTTATTGTTACATTAGTGGGAGGAATATTGGATGCACAGGTGACTGCAACAGGTAGAAAAGTGTTTGAACAAGTCAGCAGATATTTTTTTTAAGTTGCTTCCTCCTCTCTCCCACATTTTTCTGAGTTTATTCAAAGGTAGTTTATGGATTCTGGGTTATTTTAGGCTATTAAGGGTTGTTCTATTAAGGGCTTATAACATTGTTATGGTGATTTCTTGGAGAATAATGTCATCAGAAGCAAGGAGGTATTGGAGAATTCTTGTAGTATACCTAGGGGGGTATATAGGGAGGTACCTAATGAATAAGGTAATAATGTGATGTAAGGATAATAAATAAGTGGGCCATAGTTAATAAATAATGTGGTTAACCCACATCATGTAAGGGACCACTAGTAGTTAGGAATAATGTGATAAACCCATGGTATTAGATATATGGTATTGACAAACCAATGGTAATGACCTAGGATATTGTATGTATGAAGGCTATATAGAGGCTAGAAACTCCCCATTGAGAGATGTCAAGGATTATTGTATTAGCAAGGATATGGCTTGTGGAGTGTTCTCCTTCCTTAAGCAGCGATTGTATGGTGTTACCCTACCTCAAGGGTTTGATACTAATAAATATCTAAAGTTTATCTATTTTTATCTTGTATTGGCTCTTGGTTTTAATTGCAGTATTGAGAATATTTCCATTTTTTTATGTTTGCAGGTTAGATCTATTACAAGTGGTACCAGAGCACTTTCTTGGGTAAAGCAGAGATATTTTTTTTAATTTTTGAAGGAATTTTTGAGGCGCGAGTTTGCAGATCACATATGAAACTTTTGGTGAAAATTTTGCAGAATAAAATTGCAGATATAGGTTATTTGTGAAAAAATACCCAAATTCAAAAAAAATTGGCCAAATTGGAGTCTAGGTGAGGGAGATATCACTAATTTAAAAATCAGTTGTGTTTTAGAAAGTTTTCTAATGATAATTTGTGGACGGCAGACATCCGGTAAATTTTTGAAATTTTTCTAGGGAATTTTGAGAAGCTAAGTGCATATCTCAGATCCTCTTGAAAAATTACCCAATCTGAAAAAACAAATTGGTTGAATCGGAGTTTGGATGAGGGATATATTGATGATTTAAAATCAACGCTTTTAAAAAAAAAAAAATACGGGGCGGGGGTGTGGTTGCAGAGCGAATCTGAATTTCCAGAGTGCTTAGATAGATATTTCTATCACATGGGAAGATGAATAATGGTTGTTCCATTTCCAAAAATAAGTAATAAGAAGGATTCTAAGCCATATCAATCGAGTTGTGTCCATTATAAAGTTTCACCAAAGTAGGTGATTTTTTCAAAACCCTCTTCATGGCTTCTAGCAAGGATTTTTTTAGAGGGAAAGATAATGGTCCTACTATTGAAGAATTCATAAAAGACCTTAAGAAAATCTCTCTGAAATATTGGACAGGTTTCATATGCCTTTGGCTGAAAGATGAGGGTGCCATATGGTGGAGCTCACTTGACAACAAGAAGTTGTCCAAACTTTCGGATGAAGAAATTAAAAAACTCCTTTTCGACAAATGGTCTCATGCTACACAACAGGAGAATGAAACACAGAAATTGTTATTTTCTGATGATATCTGTTATTACAGGTTCATTGATGTATTCAGAAAGAGAAGATAATTGTGTCTATCAATCCTAATAGCAAGCATAATTTTCTTAATGTTCATTTGGCTAAAAACCTGCAAGTCCCTGCCAAACAAATTTAGCACATAGAGGTTAATAATGAGCAGGTGTAGGTTTATAGAGATTTGAAGATCTCCATGGATAAGTATATATTGCACTTAGATTTTTATGCTTAAGATATGGCTAATTTGGATGTTGTGTTTGGGTACCCTTGGATGGAATCTGTTGGTACTATCAATATTTATGTGCCAAAGAAATTCCTGAAGCTCTGGTATAAAAAGAAGAAAATTACATTACTAGATATTTCCATAAATAAACAGGCGAAATCCAAGGAGGATGAAGCAGAGAATGTTACAGGTACTGATACATCAGATGACGAGTCCGTGGATGAAGTAATACTAGAAGATAATAAACAATTGTAGGCACCACAACATGTACTAGATACCCATCAGGCTCCATTAGGTGGTGAATTAAAGAAATACATCACCCAGCAATAAAACAACCAACATGATGGAAACAAATTAGAAACAAGGACAACAACCCCCGCACGACAAATAGAGAGGTGCAGAGAGCCAACCACAGCACATCAGCACAGAGGAACCATGATGATCAACTCACATCTCAAGCGAGGGAGGCACTAGCCAGATCAAATAATTACCTATCTATGGGATGGCTAGATCATTGCACATGCATGGTACCAATGGACTAATCCTTTGAGTAGATCTTATTATTTGTGTTCTTCATATGTTTCGAGGATGAAACATCTTTAAGTGGGGTGGAATGTAGTACACTTAACGGGGATATTAGGGGCTACAGAGGGATGTACCCAAGGGATTAAGGTATTAATGTGATGTAAGGATAATAAATAAGTGGGCCATAGTTAATAAATAAAGTGGTTAACCCACATCAAGCAAGGGACAACTAGTAGTTAGTAATAATGTGATAATCCCATGGTATTAGATATATGGTACTGAGAAACCCATGGTAATGGCCCAGGGTATTGTATGTATGAAGCCTATATAGAGGGTAGAGACTCCCCATTGAGAGATGTCAAGGATTACTGTATTGCCAAGCATATCGCTTGTGGAGTGTTCTCCTTCCTTAAGGAGTGATTGTGTGGTGTTACCCTACCTCAATGGTTTGATATTAATAAATATCTGAATTTTATCTATTTTTATCTTGTATTGGATCTTGGGTTTAATTGCAGTATTGGACATATTTCCATTTTTATATATGTGCGGGTCAGATCTATTACAATTCTACTCACTCATTCTAAGAGGCCTACTCATGATGCCAAGCTAAAGGAGTTGGCAGCTCAGTATTGGCCTCAGAACTTTAGAACCTGAGTATTAGTGTTCTATTTGAGTATTGGTTCTTTAGTGTTCTTTCCTCAATAATGTTTCAATGGATATATAAGAACAACGACCACTTTATATCTCCTTGTAGCAGGGCAGCGAAAAAATGTTGTTGTCATGGAAATGTCCAAGCTCCACTGTCCAAGTTTTCAAGAAGCATAAGAATTTTATTTTCAAGCGGAAATAGAGTATACATAGTTCTGAAAACATATTCAAGTTCCCTGTTACCAAAACTCTGTCCCTAAGGAGTCACTAAGATTTTTTGGTTTTTCATTTCTAAGTTGATAGCAATGCAACTCTGATTGAATCAGTTATAGATTTGGAATTCTGATCGAAACAAGTTCCGGCTTGGAATTTGGTGAAAATAGTTAGTATTTGCAATTCCAATCAAGCTTTTGCAATTCGACTAAAAATGTTATGTTTGGCGGAATTAAATTGAAAATGGTTGAATTGGAGTGAATTGAATTGAAAATGTCTTGGCAGAATTCATTGGTAATTAATTCAACCATTTTCAATTCAATTCCAGTGAAAATGTCTTGGCGGAATTCATTGGTATTTAATTCAACCATTTTCAATTCAATTGTAGTGAAAATGTCTTAGCAGAATTCATTGATAATTAATTCAGCCATTTTTCAATTCAATTGTAGTTAAAATGTTTGGTAGAATTCATTGGTAATTAATTCAACCATTTTAAATTCAAAATGTTTTGGAGGAATTCATTAGTAATTAATTCAACTACAAATAAAATGTTTGGTGGAATCCATTCATTGTTAATTAATTCAACCATTATCAAGTGAAAATGTTTGGCGAGAATCCACTAGTAAAAATAAATTTCAAGAGAAAAAAACCATGATACTTTCATCCACTGGGGATTAATTCCAATGAAAATTTGTCTGGCAGAATTAACTCAACTATTTTCAATTCGAATGAAAATGGTTTTGGCTGAATTCATGCAACCATTTTCAATTCGAATGAAAATGTGGTTTGCGGACTTCGTGGGTAATTAATTCAACCATTTGCAATTCAAGTGAAAGTGTGTTTGGCCGAATTCATGGGTAATTAATTGCAAATTGGTGCTTCAAAAACAATTAGTTATTAAAGAAAACAATCTTCTGATAAGACTAGAGGAAGCTATTTTACAACATATATATCAATCTTTGGATAGATGCTAAGAGATGAGAACATAGTGTAGTGGCTGCAATGCCATTTCATCCATGATTTTATCTTGTTATTTTTATTGTTTCTTTGTTGTGTGAGAGTGTGCAAATGCCAGGATGTGTGTAGTTACTTCCACACATATTACCACTCCAATCTATTAGTCCTTTCCATAGATATATAAATACTACTCCTTTCTATTCTATTCCATAGATATATAAATACTACTCCAATATATTATTCCTTTCCATAGATATATAAATACCCCTCCAATCTATTCTATTACATAGGTATATAAACACAAGCCCAAATGCATGCCATTGACGGATTGGACTCTATTGATTCAAACAAATTACAAGGCCAAAATTCTAAATTACAAGGTTGCTTGCAAAACTGATTAACACATAACTTGACTTTTTGCTCACTTGTACTCTCTCACCTGGGAGACCACGACTTGCCAAACCTTTTTATAGTAACTGAAAACATTTCTAATTTGTTAGTAAATTGTTGGATACTCAGATTTCCACCCTTGTTGGGCCTTCTAGAATTGCATATGATGATGAAATTATGATTACACAAAATTGAAAGGACATCAAAGACCACTGGACAATTTTGGAAAGGGAAGGCTTGAAATTTCCAATTAGAAAACTAGAAGGAAAAGTGAATAGTTGAGTAGGATGACTAAATTATGATAATACACAGTTAAAAGAACATCAAAGACTACTAGACAATTTTGGGAAGGGAATGCTTAAAATTTCTGATCAAAAAATCGGAAGGAAAAATGCTGGAGCAATGCTTAATATCTTTGAAGCGGAAGGAGGTTAAGAAGATCCTAAATATTTAAGTTGGAAAGAGGGGAATGATTTTTCAAGATGGGGGATAATTAAGATGGATACAAACCATTATGCATTGAAGTACTTGGTGAACAAGCCTATGTTGGGGGGGGGGGGGGATATCTAGATGGCTGTTGTTGTTTCAGGAATATGACTTTGAAGTTATTTTGAAACCAGGACAATTAAATGCTGGACTGGATCATTTGTTGCACATTGAAACAAGAGAGGAGACTACTAATCTGGAGGAATGTATACCTCACACGTAGCTCTTCATGGTGTGCTTCGTGGACAGTCACTTTGAAGATATTATACAAAACCTGATGATGGGAACAGATCGAGAAGGATATACTAGCCAACAAAAGAAGGAATGGATGGTACGCGTGGCAGAGATTTTTGTCATTGCAGGACACTTATATAAAATGGGATGAGATGAAGTATTGTGACATTATGTTCCAGAATTTGAATAAAACAACATCCTCACTTAGGCTCATGGAGGAGCCACGGGAGGGCATTATACGGGCAAAGCAAAAGTGCAGAAGATTCTATGTGTCGGGTTGTGGTGGCAAACACTGCATAAGGATTCAAAAGCGTATTGTAGGGCATGTGATTCATGCCAAAGAGCTGGCATACCATCGTAGAGGGACGAGCTACTGTTGAACCCACATGTATCGTTACAACCTTTTGAAAAGTGGGCGATGGACTTTTTGGAGACAATTCAGCCTCCACGAAAAAAGACGGGTGCACCGTACATTATCACGACAACTAAGTAGTTAATGAGATGGGCAGAGGCGCAACCCGTGAAGGACTGTACAAGCGTGATGGCAACAAAATTCATCTTTGAGTACATGCTGACAAGGTTTGGTTGTCCAAAATTTTAATGAGTGATCACGACATACATTTTCTTAATGAAACGATCAACGTGTTAACGGAGGAATTTCAGGTTTACCATCAGAAGAGAACACCATATCACCCGCAGGCTAATGGAACGGTATAAGTGTTTAATAATATAATGGATAATGCACTGGTGAAGATTTTCAATACACAAAGAAAGGACTTGATGTGCATGTACCCACGGTGCTATGGGCTTATAGAACAACTTGTAAGAAGCTGACTAGACAAACGCCTTTCAAGTCGGTTTATGGCATTGAAGTTGTGATGCCAATAGAATACATTGTACCTAGTCTACGCATAGCGGCGTTCACAAAAATGGTGGATCACAGAGCCATGGAATAAAGGCTCGCGTAGCTGGAAAAATTGGAAGAATATAGGTTTCTGGCTGGATTCCATCAACAAGTTCAAAAGGAACGCGAAAAGGCATGGCATGATCAACACATCAAACTACACACCTTCAAGGTAATTGATTTAGTGTTATTATATGATAGAAATTTTGAGAAATTTCCAGGAAAATTTTGGATGCATTGGCTAGGGCCCTATGTCAACAAGGAGATTACCGACGCTGGAGCAGTTCATTTGGTAAGGTTGAATGGAGATCCATTCCCAGGGAAGGTGAATGGTAGTTGATTGAAGCCATACACCAGGGATCCGATGAGATGACTATATGGTGGAAACACGGTCTTAGAGCTCCAAGTAGCTGAAAGGAGGCGCGGGACTATAAACTACATTTCTTGGGTTGTAGAGATGCGTGGTTGGTGTATTTCGCGGAATGGAGGATTGTCACAGTGTCAGCAGAAGCATGAAGGGAGTTGCGTTATTGAAGGAGAGACCGTGTAGGGCAGCTATAAAGTGATCGTTATGGTCACTATTCATGAGTTGATAGTGGGAAAAAGGCTAAATGGAGTAGGGGCGGCGACAATTAAGTCAGCATTTAAGAGTAAGATCTTTGAAAATCTGCCACCACTCTAGCATTTATGAACTGATTTTGGGGGAAACGGTTGGATTCAAATTCAAAGTTTCCTATAAATTACAGATGGTCGACCAATGAAAAACACTTGGCATTTTGAGAATTGAGGTTTTCAGCTATCAGGTAGTGAGTTCAGTGTTTGATAAATCACTGAAGGAAACTCATGAGATTTTAACTAGCATTATGTCCACACCCGCGGAGACTGCAAGTGTTGGAGAAGCGATGGCAGCTGAGGTAGCTACCCTAAAGGTAGCGAGTTTAGAGGTACCTGTAGAAGTACCCAAATCACCGAGGTCACTCAGGCCGAGGCCTACACCGCCCAAAGAAGGTTCCAACGCAAAGAAGGATAAGGAGAATGTAACACAGCCTGCGCGTGAGTTGCCAAGGAAACACCACAGGAAAGAAAAGTCTACTGCATAGGTGAAGGGCAAGGTATTAGACTTGGAACCTGACGAGGACATCGAGGACGTCATTGTGGGCATTGAAGATGTTGACATGTGGGCAGAAGATATTGACGTTGAGGGGTCAAACCCTTTCTCTAAGTTTCCACCATATGTCCCTTCGTGCGGAGGCAAGGCAAAGGTACCAAAGGACATCAACGAGAAAAAAATCACAATTTCACCCCATTTTTTCCAGACAAAATCACATTCAAAGGACCGCACTTGGCGCGTATCCCCCTTTTGAAGTTGGAGGATTGGGTTTTACCAAATACAGAGCACTTTCCCCACTTGGCGACTGATACATTCATGCACCGTGTCTTCTATAAAGACTCTGGTGTGACCGTGTTGGAACCGAGGAAGAGGATTAGAGGGGTGGACAAGGTAGGACTGTTGAACCTGCTATGGGTGCTGCATTACAATAGCATGCCCATAATCTTGATAGTGATCAAGTAGCTATTATGATTTGTGCACGATGGGTGCATGTGGTTAGGAGATCTGATACCAATCACTAACATGTTGATCCACAAGATCACCTTGCTCCCGCACTTAGTCTTGAATCTGGCCATGGCTTTTTGCAAAAATTCGAGTGACTAAGACCTCACTGAACAAATGAAGGACAAGTTCAAGCTTGCCAAGAAGCCATGTAGCTTCTCCATCTCCATCATAACCGACCTTGCGGTTAAAGTAGCCACCTAGATCTTGGCAGGGAAAATTATGAGGAAGTGTCGTGCAGATGAAGTGCCGACACCGGTTGTATCTTTAGTAGCCCAGTGCACGGAGAGCGTAAAATTTAACTGGGTGCACTACCTCTGCAGTGACTTCCTCGCCAACTGCAGAGAAGCAAAAAATCAAAGCAATACTTTCCACTATGCATGGTTGTTGTTGCCGATTGTACTAGTTGTGTGGGACTTCCCAGAGGATAGTCAGTTTCCTTTGATTTCACGAGAGCTACCAGAAACAATGAAGTTCACTTCGCTCTACGCTGTGAAGGACCCACAAAGGATCAAGAACAACAACACATTATGGATTCTCATGGAATCAAGCATCTGCACCGCCATCAACCGCAAGTGCCTCTCATCGATTGTCTTCAAGAAGTTATCTGAATATGTGGAGTTCAAGGCGAACTTCCATTGTGTTTCCATCAGAGCGTGGAAGGACCCTGCACAAAAATGGTATGATCTTCCATACATAGTGACGGATGATGCAATCATCATGGTTCTAGAGAGTTGGCCCATAGAGTGGTGCAAGGCCTCAGACTTATCAGCGGGTCCAGTAAGTTTTCCACGAAGTAGAAGAAGGAAGAGGTCAGGTTAAAGATGGAGGGGTTGGCTGAAAAATAGAGGAAGGAAGTCGAGGACAAAGCCAAAGCGGAACGCGTGGCCAAAACGCAGGTAGAAGGGGAGGAGGAAGAGGATGATTGCGAATTTGAAAGGAGTCAGAAGTTGCCTTCTCCACAGACAGACGAGGAGGAGCAATGCTAAGAGAAGGGTGTAGTAGACCCGGAGGCTACTCCATTCTAGGTTAAGCACACAAGGAGGCAGGTGAAAGTAGGGCCACTGAAGAAGTCCAAGGACAACAAGTCATCCTTGGACCCAATCACCTTGATAGAGGGTGGTTTGAATGATATTGGTGATACAGTGAGGGATGCGACTGCGGAACTGTTGCATTAGTTGGTGCAACAGAAGAAATAGGCCTTGGTCGCCATTCAAATAGGTCTACATGAGTTGCAGATCAAGGCTACTCAAATCCAGATCACTATATGACGGGGCATCGCGGCGTCGAGCAGTTTGGCATCGGGAACCTCAGACGCAGTAGAGATGATCTGTACAATGGATCCTAGGGTTGCCACACTACCGGATGGAGCATTGACTATAGAATCAGAGGCTGACAGGGCCACTGTCAGCACCATTAAGAAACATGAGTTAAACTTGGCCGTACTTCCAAGTGAAGCCCTTCACACCCTACTGGATGGTGTGATCGTGGAAATACAGGCTCAGAACAATGCGCCTTGAATGTTATTAGTGAGCAGAAGGTGAACAATGCATAGATGTTCACCAAAAAATCGTCATGAATTGCGTAGGATGATGAAATTATGATTACACAAAATTTAAAGGACATCAAATACCACTGAACAATTTTGGAAATTGAAGGCTTGAAATTTCCAATTACAAAACTAGAAGGAAAAGTGAATAGTTTAGTAGGATGACGAAATTATGATAATACAGAGTTAAAAGAACATCAAAGACTAATAGACAATTTTGGGAAGGGAAGGTTTAAAATTTCTGATCAAAAACTTGGAAGGAAAAATGCTGGATCAATGCTCGGTATATTTGAAGTGGTAGGAGGTTAAGAAGATCCTCAATATTCAAGTTGGAAAGAGGGGAATGATTTTTCAAGAGGGGGGATCAAACAGAATTGTTTGGAAGGCTAAAGATAAAAGGGCAATGCCTAGTGAAGGAAGGATACCTAGCAATCTTGTCAAATATTGGGTATTGTCAAAATGAGAAGCTCAAGAATAAACACTTGACTTACCATCAAGCCTAGCAAAGGAGGCGAAGAGATCCGTTTTACAAGTATTTGGGTCTACGTGAATTACGATCCAAAAATCAAATATCACAAATGATTTTTTTGCCTTGGAGAAGGGGAAAGACCAAGGTTCCAAAATTTCACCCCTATTTTTCGATTGAGTTGAGATGACACTCAGATCTTCATATGCCTTTGCCCAAAATGAGTTCGGCAATACTATATTTGTGGAGAAAGTGTAGAGATAGGGTAACAATAATTCCTAGTTGTAGGGTAACCATAAGGTCAGTTAAAAGTTTAGCCTGCCATGTTGCTTTTTTAATTGTTGTTGTAGTTTCAAGTTGTAATTGTTGCAACAACAAAAACCCTTGGAGGTTGCAAGTATTGTAAAATTTTGTTACTAGGATAACCATTCAAAAGGAAAACCTGATGTGTTTATATTTCTTTCTATTTTTTATTACATGCTTGAGTTTGTGCCTCAACTTCCTAGTGAACTATGAGTGATATTGTAGGTAGGGTTGATCTTTGTACAATCATCCTTACTGCACCAAACATGGTCATAAATCTTAGAAGCACTGCCATAACCAATCAAAATGAACTTCACATTCTTATCATCAATCAACCTTTCTGCCACTCCTCGTCCAAAATGTGTGTGCACACAACAACCAAGAATTTCTCAAGTTATTTATAGTTGGCTTATTCCCATCTCATCTTCAAACAAGATATCATTCTGCAATGTTGTGATGGGTATCCCATCCTAGACATATGGCGCGATGACATCTTCCTTGGCCCAGAATGAGCTCAACAATCCTCCTATATCTTTGGTCACATAGAAATAGCAAAGAAAAAAAATAAACTCTTCGATTCTCTGGAACATATTCACTCCCATTCTCAAAAATAAAAAATTCCATACTCACTCCAGTCTCACAACTCAAAATTTTCCTACTCACCCCCATTGTCACCACTCAAAATTTTCAATGTTTACCACGGACACAGCTAAAAATTTTCATTTGTCACAACCCAAAATTTTCAATGTTTACCAGAGTGCTTATCTTATATAATCCTATTAAATGACTTTGGGTCATACATATTTCTGTCTCACTTCTTCCTTCATGTGTTTTCCTACACATTTTTTGTAAATCCAAGTCATACAACCCTCCAAAAGCCACAAGTACTTTGAAAGACTCAGGAAAATTAGTCAAAACACGTCATCACAACTCCTTGGATGTCGAAGTTTATAATACATAGAGTTCGCAAGAACCTCCAAAAATCATACTCCCAGTAAGGACAATTGGACAAACAAAAGCTATTAATATCTGGATCCCCACATCATGCCCCACATACATAATGCCCCACATCCATGCTTTTTGTTCATTCCACTTTACCTGTTTCCACACAAGGGATAAATGATATGCTAACCAAGAATTTCATTTGACAGCTCTTGAAACTAATCCATAGAGCCATCGAGACTTCTTTTACTAGCCTTGATTTCTTCATGGAAGACGACGACCAACCAGGATTGCCCCTCCTATTGTTGCTCTGACTCAGCTCTGAGGAATGGTGTTGGGTGTAGGGCTTCAAAGGGACGATTTTATGCAGGTGAGAGTTGGGCTATTTCTCCAGCTAGTAAAAGGCTCACAAGGCACAAGCAGAATCACACAAAATATCGGTGAATCTTAAAAGCAATGCACAGGTACATTGTCTTCTGAATGTGGAAAGAACTCCTTGGATGTCAAAGGTTAGACTACGCAGGGTGTAAGAACCTCCAACAATTTGGAAGACGATGACCAACTAGGAGAGCCCCTCCTCGAGTTGCCTCTTTGACTCATCTCT
Source organism: Pinus tabuliformis (assembly GCA_031772625.1). NCBI lineage: Eukaryota > Viridiplantae > Streptophyta > Pinopsida > Pinales > Pinaceae > Pinus > Pinus tabuliformis. Next base: position 652,715,086 of record CM062808.1, on the reverse strand, counting down.
GAGGAACGATGCTAGGTTGAGGACTTCAAAGGGCATATTTTATCTAGGTAGTAGTTGGGTTGCTATTCTAGCTCGACTCTGAGGAATGGCACTGGGTTGAGGGCTTCAAAGGGTGCTTTGAGGAATGGTGCGAGGTTGAGGGCTTCAAAGTGAAGATTTTATGTAGGTGGGAGTTGGGAGACTGGGACTCGAGAGACATGAGGCAGAGGCATTGCTACAGAGGCATGGGGAAGAGGACATGGCTAAATGTAAGGCATGTATGCAAAGAGATCCACTCAATTTGTGCCACGTGTCATATTTCTATTGGCCTGAAGGACGAAAATGAAAGCTTTTGATTGGTTGGGGTGAACAATGTTTACTCACCCCAATCCGACAAAGAGAATGCCTATGCGTAACAAGGACGAACAAATAGAGAAATGGAAGCAAACATTGTTGAAACTTCACAATTATAGGACTTCATGATACACTACTTGCTAGTTATACTTAAATTCTATATACCAACTATATTCAGTATGTGAGAATAATTTGTAATTTCTATATAAGGTGTACCCTTTACAAATGATAAAAAGTATGAGCTTGTTCCATTGAATAGAAAAACCAATAAGAATAACTTAATTTATGTTGTCATATAATAATAGGTTTCAAATTCATGGAGATGTTAGATTTTCATATTTGTGCCAGATTAATTTAATGTTTTAACAATATTAATATAAATTACTGGGTGCTAAAATTAATATCAACATAAACTATATGTGTTAGAGATTATTAATTCCTTGTTTGTAGGTGTTGGGAACGGGTGCCCTAGGGTCAACTTTGGGATTAAAAGCCCAAGTTTTGGGGCTAAAGGCCCAAGTTTTGTATAAAGAATGTAAAGTCTCCGCATTTTGTGGTTGTCGAGTGCGAAGGTGTAAACTGTCAAAAAGGGTTTCCATCCTTAGTTTAGGTAGCTTGTGCCAGCTTCATGAGATCTGCCCTTGGTCCGCGTGCCATGGGAATGTATAAAAAGGGAGTCTTAGAAGAGTCTAAGGTAGTTTTTAGTTTAGTTCTTATAAGTATTTTGGTAATTGATCAATGTAATGGGTATGTGAGAGCTAAGAGTAAAGAGTCATAGCATAGGAAGAGACTCTGCAGCTGAGTGTGCAGAGGCCTAGGGTATAAGTCTGTAGCTGAGTGTGTGGACCCTTGCATCTGTGTGCGTAGCAAAGTTAGAGTCTGTACTGGAGATCTGAACCATCAATAAAGAGAATTATTCTGGAGATATCTATGTATGAGTTATTTCACTTCTTTTATGAAAGTTTGTGGTTATGTTATGTTGAATACTGGGTTTATGATTTAATGCTATAGTGATGCTCAGATTTATGTGTTTTACTTTGTCATATGAACACAAGTAAAAATATATGTTTACGTGAAGATGATCATAATGCATATTGAAGTCAACTAATACTTAAGATAATTGGGGTAGGAACAAAAGTAAGAATAATTATGGAGGCGCGTAAGCATCTGAATTAACCATTTAGGGTCTGTGAAGGACGATCAGAGACCTTCGCGAAGGTTTCAAAGCCAGATAAGAGAAGTAAGTTTCCTAAAGGGCTTAAAGGTCTATGCTAAGGAAGGGTTAGGGTATATAACCAACGTCGCAACCATCTCAAGGTGTGGAAACTTGGTTCCTGCATCCCCCCATACTACTTTGGGTGAGACTTTAGTCCATGCTTCGCGGATTGATGCCAGAAGGACCAGTAGTGTAGGGACTTTCTTGGCTAATTAATGTTGAATTTGGGTCAGGGTCCATCAAGCCAACAAATGCTTTTGTTGCCAGGATCGAGATCTTCATAACGGGATGTGTGATGTTGCATCATTGGAATCCAACTAACAAGGAGATCGAAGACTGGTTGGATAGAAATATCCACGAATTCACAGCGCAAGAAAATAGGAGTCCACGATTGAAGAAATAATAGTGGTTGGATAGATACATATACATAGAAATACATGAGATCTTCTTCTGTTCTTTCCTAGTGAGTTGTACAAGTGGATCGTTTTGGTAGATAGCCAAGGAAGGTGGAGGCTTGACAGTCCAATAGTTTGGACCCCGGAGTTAGTGCAAAGATTATAAGCCTCTGAAAGATAAGCTCACGCGCACTGTCGATCATTGTCTCGATCGTATCATAGGAGGGTTCATGACAGAGTTCATGGTTGATACCTCGATTAGTTACAACAAAGCAGAGTGACACTTCTTCAAGGGCCTACAAGGTAAGCATTTAAAATTGTTAAATAATTGGATTAAGATGATTTTGTGTGAAAAGTGGGTTATACAGCTACCTTGATGTTTTTGGCTACGTGAAGTGGAAGGAAATTTAGGAAGAAGGGAAGAATAGGCCCTGAATATAGCCCACTAATTGCACCCCCTTTGAGTGACGATGAGGAAGCAACACAGCCATCTTCACAGAGCATTGTTCAGTTGATAAAGCAAGGCTTCCCACAAATACTCCATCCACCCACACCACCTCCATCTTCACCACTACAGCATATGCCTTCGCCTACACCACCACCACTTCCACCACCGTTCAATATGGTGAACTCTGTAAAGCTACATGTGTTCAAGGGCGTGGGAAATGAAGATCCAAACTAGTTTTGGTTTGTCGTGAAGGCTATATGGGAAGCTCGGGGTATCACGGATGATCAAATGAAGAAAGAAATGTTGGTTAGTGCTTTCCAGGATCACGCGCTAACTTGGTTCATTAAGTAGTGAACTGATAATCTAGTGTCCTCATTGGAAGATATCCAGACTGCACTGAATAAAGAATTCAGTAGACCTAAGTCTGAAGTGCAATCAATTGTGGGATTGAAAGAGATCCTAATGAAGCCTGGTGAGACAGCCTAGGATCTGGATCAGAGATTGAAGTGTATGATTTGCGAGGCTAATATGAATCTGACTGATGGGCAACATCGCGAATGGTTTGTCACTTTTCTCCTACCTCATCTAAGGGTTGTGTTATCACAACAAAAGATTGGGACCAAGGTGGAGGCTTTGGAAATCATGATGATATTGCATGAGACAACGATGGAAGATGCACAGTTGCAAAACCTTTTCCTAGAAATACAAAGTCCGAAGAACGAAAGAATAGCTTGGCCTGAGGTGCACGAAGAAGTTTGGTGCTTGAAGTGCAAACGCCAGGGGCATGACAAAGATCACTATCCGTTTTTTGCATATTACGTTGTAGCCGGGGGACCAATTCCTCTGAGGCCAGAAGCTCCAGCAGGGCCAAGTACATGGCTTGTGCTATGGTCTACTATCTGTCAAGTAGTTGGAAAACATATGATAGACAATTGCCACTTGCTGCAAAAAATCGTACAGACACCGCAACAGCTCTTCTGCAACTTCTGTCAATCAGTGGGAGTGAAATTGCGAAAGTTATGAGTTAATGATGGATAAAACACCTGGATATAGGAAGCAGATAGAAACCTGACCTCTGGATCAAGGCACTGGAGGAACGTGAGCCGAGTATCAGAGGCGCGGATGAGGTCGAGGTGTAGGAGGACCTAGTAGAGGTCGAGGGTAGGTCATTTGTTACAACTGTGGGGGACCAGGAAATTACGCATGAGATTGCCCGAATCTGACATGTATGTCATGCCGCTATTGTACTCAATTTGACCATGCAACAGAGGATTGCCCTATATTGCTAGTTAAGATATGTGAAAAGGGGGCACAACCTCAGCAGCCGACTCAAAACCTACAGATGATGAGGTTTGAGCCTCGCGAGGAAGATCCTAAACTAAATATTGTGTTGCAGAGTGGAGCTACGACTAGTGAAGATAAGGGGAAGAAACCTGAAGAAGGTGAGTGGGTCTACAAATCGCCAAAAAAGGAGACTGGGTTTGATCTATAGCATATGAAAGAAATGTTTATGGAAGCAAAGAAAATCTTTGTTGAGGCCTCTATCTCAGGGAGTCAGGAGAAGGCAGTTGAAGAAATGGACCCCTCCATGATTACCATGTTTTTGGAGAGCTGCATGAAATTGTTGCATGATAGAAAGGCTATGAAGGGACTGCAGGAGCTAATAAATAGGTGCACTGGGAAGGAAAATGATACTGATGGACCGTGTGTAGTCAGAACGATTGATAGGCATAAGATGAGAATGGGGTGTGAGATGAGGCTTACTACAGAGATAGTAGAATATGAGATGGATCAAGTTATTTTAGATTTGGGGTCGGACATGAATTTTTTTCTGAAAAATACATTGGAGAGAATGGGGAGACTTGTGCTACAGTGGTCTCCAATTCAGTTAAGGATGGTGAATCAGCAGAAAATCATCCCAATGGGGATGTTGCAGGGGGTAATGGTTGATATTGAATGCGCGAGCGCACTAGCTGATTTTGAAGTGATAGAGATTATGGATCACAACAATCCCTACCTGACACTCCTTGGGATCGAATGGGCCACTAACATGAATGGTTTAATCAATTTGAAGAAGTGGAAGATGATATTTGAGAAGAAATCGCTCTGCATATTAGTACCATGGACCCTGCAGAAGGACAACGCTATATTGAACCGGTTTGCGATTATGAAAGTGATGACGATTTGGACCAAATTTACAAGATAACGTCACGAGATCAGGATTGGGCGAATCCGATAGCAGATGGGCGTATCACATGGGACTACGAAAGTTCTTGCACATTAGATTCAGATGAAGAAATGGAGTAGTGGCAGAATCCACCGCATGAAGTATCTACGCTGCGCTGTAATATGATGACCAAGTCATTGCACTATGTATCATTATACATAAGAAATCTACTTTACTTTTATGGTTTAAATAATGTTGATCACTTTTTGGACGCATTTAAGAGAGAAGTTCTAGAGAATCATTGCTTCCAGCCCTTGGACTGGGGGCTACACGCTATGCCTACGAGATGGTGGCATGCACACAAGGACAATTTTGATGATTGGCACGTATACAAAAAAATGATGAGAGTACAGTTTGGTCACCCACAAGTGCAGCCAATAGAAAAGTATGATGTGAGGAATGACCCGCGTGACCATTTGGCCAAGTGGACTGAAGTGTATGGAGCGAAGCCGCAGTCGGAGTGGGTACATCTGTTTTGTTATACCTTGGATGTTATACCGATGAATTGGTACTTGGAGACAGAACTCCGCCATGGCACTAAAGAATGGGATGTTTTGCACCAAGGATTTTTAATGACGTTTAGCTTTAAGGATGGGTTTGAATGTATCAATGGAAAATTGTAGGAGGTTAAGGCAACAATCTTGAGGATAACGCAGGATCCTCGAGATTTGATTCAACCTAATTGGACTACCCACCTGAGCCATGCGTTCGAGTGCTACAATGTAAAAATGGAAGAAGGAGGAGAATACCAAAGGAAGATTAATATTATAGAGATTGAAGGTCACTGTGAAGTTGAAGGACTACAACTAGAGAATCCAGACATCACTGAACCACTCAAAACTAGACAGGTGAACATTGGCATGGAGGAAAAGCTGAAGTTTGCAAATATTGGGGACTACTGGAATGACGTGACAGTAGGTAAGGTCGTCAAATTACTCCATGAATATCAGGATCTATTCCCCATGAAGTTTTCAGATATGAAAGGGATAATAAGGGACTTGGGTGCCATGAAGATCACTCTAAAACGGGATGTGAAGCCAGTTAAGAAAAGACCTTACCGCCTCAATCTGAAGTATAAATAAAGGGTTCGTTTGGAGTTGGATAAAATGCTTGTAGCAGACATCATTGAATCAGTACAAGAGTCTGATTGGGTAAGCCCAATGGTAGTTCAGGAAAAACAATAGAAGGATGAGATAGAGATATGTTTAGATCTCAGGAATTTGAATGGCACCTATGTGCATGACCCCTTCCCAACTCCGTTCAATGATGAGGTGCTGGATAATGTTGGCGGCAAAGAAGCATATTCGTTTACTGATGGGTTCTCAAGGTACCATCAGATCAAGATCACATTGGACGATAGGAGTAATATGATGTTCACGACTGAATGGTGATGCTTCCAGTATACTTTGATGCCTTTTGCGCTGAAGAATGCACCGACGATCTTCTTGTGCGTACTTCGTAGCGTTCAAAGATTTCATTCACAAATTTCTGGAGGTATATTTTGATGATTGGACAATGTTTGGACTGGTAAAGCACCACATAGCAAGTCTACGCTTGATGCTAGATACATGCCAAAGGCACCAGATCCAACTCAATCTAAGGAAATTTTTGTTTTGCACCCCTTTTGAGATCTTGCTGGGTCACGTGGTATGAAGACAAGGTTTGATGGTAGACCCTGTGAATATTGTAGTTATAATCAATTTGGAGGCACCAAGAAGTGTGAAAAATATGCGCGTAACTTTGGGACATACAGGGTACTATAGAAAGCTCATCAAAAGCTACGCCCAAATCACCGTGCCGATGGAGAAACTATTAAAAAAGGATGCTACATTTTGCTGGAATGAGGAATGTCAGAAGATCTTGGATGTGCTCAAAGAGAAAATGGTCACCGTGTTGATCCTAGTCTTGCCATATTGGAAGAAGGAATTTCATGTGCATGTTGACGCGTCATGTATTGCGCTGGGAGAAATACTGACATAGGCCAGTGAGGGAGAATTGGATCTTCCCATAGCGTTCGCAAATAGGAAGCTATCTAAAGCTTAGAAGAACTATTCAACAATAGAGCACGAAGGTTTAGCTATGGTATATACACTCCAGAAGTTTAGGCATTACTTGCTAGGCGGACACTTTAAGATGTATATAGACCATTCTGCATTGATGTAAATGGTGAACAAGCCTGTGTTGGGGGGGGGGGGGAATATGCAGATGGCTGTTGTTGTTTCAGGAATATGATTTTGAATTTATTTTGAAACCAGGATGATTGAATATTGGACCATATCATTTGTCACGCATTGAAACAGGAGAGGAGCCTAGTAATTTGGAGGAAGGACAACTTGACGTGCAGCTCTTCATGTTGTGCATCATGAACAGTCACTTTGAAGATATTCTACACTTCCTAATGACAGGAATGACTCGAGAAGGATATACTAGTCAACAAAAGAAGGAATGGGTGGTGCGCAGCACAAACTTTTCTATCATTGCAGGACACTTGTATAAAATGGGATGAGATGAAATACTATGATGTTACGTGCAAGAATTTAAATGAAATAACATCCTCATTGAGGCTCATGGGGGAGTTGCAGGAGGGCATTATGCGGGCAAAGAAACATTGCAGAAGATTCTACGCGCTGGGTTGTGGTGGCCAAATCTGCATAAGGATTCAAAAGCGTATTGTGGGGCATGCGATCCATGCCAAAGGACTTGCATACCATTGCAGATGGATGAGATTCCATTGAACCCACAGATATCATTACAACCTTTTGAGAAGTGTGTGCTTGACTTTGTGGGGCCAATTCACCCTCTAGGAAAGAAGACGGGTGCATGGTACATTATCAACTGAGTATTTAACAAGATGGGCAAAGGTGCAGCTTGTGAAGGACTACACAAGCATGACAACACTAAAATTCATCTTTGAGTACATGCTGACAAGGTTTGGTTGTCCAAAAATTTTAATTAGTGATCACAACATGCATTTTCTTAATGAAACAATCAGCAGGTTGACAAAGGAATTTCAAGTTTACCATGAGAAGAGCACGCCATATCATCGGCATGCTAATGGAATGGTAGAAACATTTAATAAGATACTGGAGAACGTGCTGATGAAGGTTTGCAATACACAAAGAAATGACTGGGATGTGCGCATACCCGCAGTTCTATGGGCTTACAAAACAACTTGTAAGAAGCTAACTGGACAAATGCCATTCAGGCTGGTTTATGGCGGTGAAGTTGTGATGCCAATGGAATACATTGTACCTATTTTGCACATAATAACATTCATATGAATGGCAGATTATGAAGCCATGGAAGAAGGCTCGCGCAACTGGAAGAACTAGAAGAAGATAGGTTTCTGGATGGATTCCATCTGTGAGTCCAAAAGGAACATGAAAAGGCATGGCAAGATCGGCACATCAAACTGCGCGTCTTCAAGGTAAATGATTTAGTGTTATTATATGACAACAAGTTTGATAAATTTCCAGGCAAATTTCATATGCATTGGCTAGGGCTCTATGTCATCAAGGAGATTACAGATGGTGGAGCAGTTCAGTTGGTAAATTTGAATGGAGAGCCATTCCAAGGGAAGGTGAATTGTAGCTGATTCAAGCCATACACCAGGGATCTGGCCAGATGATTATATGGTGAAAGCATAGTCTTAGCACTTCAGGTAGATGAAAGGAGGTGCGGGACTATAAACTACACTGCCTGGGTTGTAGAGCTGTGCGGTTGGGGTAGTGCGCAGAATGGAGGATTTTCACAGTGTCAGCAGAGGCATGAGGGGAGGTGCGCTATTGAAGGAGAGACCACAAAGGGAAGCCAAAAAGTGACCGTTATGGTTACTTTTCATGACTTGATAGTTGGAAAATAGCTAAATGGAGCGGGGGGTGCAGAAATTAAGTCAGAATTTAATAGCAAGATCTTTCAAAATCTACCACCACTCTAGCATTTATGAACCGATTTTGGGGGGAACAGTCAGATTCAAATTCACAATTGCCTATAAATTACAGATGGTTGACCAACGAAAAACACTTTGCATTTTGAGAATTAAGGAGTTGAGCTATCAGGCATGCATGAAACTTGATTACTTCAAGGCTTTGGTAGCGAGTTCAGTGTTTCAGAAATTATTGAAGGAAACTCATGATATTTTTACTAGAATTATGTCTGCACCCGTGGAGACTGCAAGTGTTGGAGAAGTGATGGAAGCTGAGGGATCTGCCCCGGAGGTAGCAAGTGTAGAGGTACCTGCAGAAGTACCCAAATCACCGAGGTCCCTTAGGTCGAGGCCTACACCACCCAAAAAACGTCCCAAGATGAAGAAGGATAAGAAAAAAGCAACACAGTCGGTGTGTGAGTCACCAAGGAAACACTAGGAGAAAGAAAAGCCTACTACACGGGAGAAGGGCTAGGTAGTAGACCTGGAACCTGATGAGGACATACAATACGTCAGTGTGGGTGTAGAAGATGTTGACATGGGGCAAAAGATATTGATGTTGAGGGGGCAGACCCTTTCTCTAAGCTACCACCATATGTCTCTCCATGCCGAGTCAAGGCAAAGGTACCAAAGGACATCGACGAGAACAAAATCACACTTTTCACCCCATTGCTGCCAGACAAAATCACATTCGAAGGACCGTGCTTGGCGCGTATCCCCCTTTTGAGGATCGAGGACTGGGATTTAGTATATACATATCACTTTCCCCACTTGGTGATTGATACATTCATGCACCGCGTCTTCTATAAATAATTTGGTGTGACCACTTTGGAGCCAGGGAAGTGTATTAGAGGGGTGGAAAATGCAAGACTGTTGAACCTACTATGGGTGCCACATTACAAGCGCACACCCATAACATTGATAGTGATCAAGCAGCTATTATGCTTGGTGCATGATGGGTGTCTGTGGTTAGGAGATCCGATACCAATCACTAACGTATTGATCCACAGGATCACCTTCCTCCTGCACTTAGGCTTGAATCCAGCCATGGCAGTTGGAGGAAAGTCGTGTGAGTGTGACATCGCCGAACGAATGAAAGAAAAGTTCAAGCTTGCCAAGAAGTCACGTGGCTACACCATCTCCATCATAACCGACCCTGCGGTTAAAGTAGCCACCCAGATCTTGGCAGGGAAAATTATGAGAAAGTGTCGCGCAAATGAAGTCCCAGGGCCAGTGGTATATTTAGCAGCCCAGTGCATGGAGGATGTATAATTTAACTAGGCGTGCTACCTCTGTAGCGAGTTCCTCATGAAATGTAGAGAAGCACAAGATCAAATCAAGGCTTTCCACTATGCATGGTTGTTGTTATCGTTTGTACTGGTTGCATGGGACTTGTTGGACGACAGTTAGTTTCCTTCCATTGCACTAGAGCTGCCAGAAGCAGCAAAGTTCGCTTCGCTCTACGTCACGAAGGACCCACAAAGGATCAAGGATAGCAAGATATTCTAGATTCTCATGGAATCAAGCATCCGCTCCAGCATCAATCAAAACCGCAGCTCTCACCGATTTTCTTCGTGCAGTTGTCTGAATATGTGGAGTTCAAGGTGAACTTCCACTGTGTTTCCATCAAAACTTGGAAAGACCCCGCACAAAAATTGTATGATCTTCCATACCTGGCGACGGATGATGCAATCGTCATGGTTTTGGAGAGTTGGCCCACAGAGTGGCGCAAGGCCTCAGGCTTATTGATGGGTCTAGTAAGTCTGCCACGAACCAGAAGAAGGAAGAGGCCAAATTAAAGATGGAGTAGTTGGCCGAAAAACGGAGGAAGGAAACCGAGGACAAAGCCAAAGCCAAACGTGTTGCCAAAACACCGATAGAAGGGGAGGATGAATAGGATGACTACGACTGTAAAAGGAGTTAGATGTTGGCTTCTCCAGAGAAAGACAAGGAGGAACAATGCTCAAAGCAGGGTGGAGCAGACCCGAAGACTACTCCATTTTGGGTTAAGCGCATAAGGGAGCAGGAGAAAGTAGGGTTGTGGAAGAAGTCCAAGGCTAACAAGTCATCCATTGACTCAATCACCTTGACAGAGGGTGATTTGAATGATATTGGTGATACAGTGAGGTATGTGACCACAGTACTGTTGTAGCAATTCGAGCAACCATAGAAACAGGCCTTGGTCACCATTCAAATAGGTCTACGTGAGCTGCAGATCTAGGCTACTCAAGTGCAGACCACTATATGGCGGAGGCAGCGTGGCATTGAGTAGTTTGGGGCTCGGAACCTCAAACGTAGTAGAGATGGTCCATACAATGGATGCCCGGGCTGTCGCGTTGCCAGATGGAGCATTGACTGTAGAAGCAGAGGCTGACAAGGCCACTATCAATGCCATCAAGAAAGTTCAGTTAAACCTGGATGCACTTCCAAGTGAAGCCCTTCACACCCTTCTAGATGGTGTGATCGTGGAAATACGGGCTCGAAAATAGTGCGCCTTGAATGTTATCAGCAAGCAGAAGGCGAAAAATGCATAGATGTTCACTGAAAAATCATCCACTATTGATATTCTTAAGAAGATCACAACAAAGAATGAGCACACAACAGTTGTGGTGGCTAAGACGTCGGATTGTTCCAAAGTTGAACATCCCCGTAGATATGCCAGTCAAAGCAATGATCCAGAAGCTGGCTGCAGGTGTGCACAAGGCATGAACAGAGTTGGATAAGGTTCAGTTTGAACTAAACCTTAAGATCATGGAACTAGAGTTGAGGTCCCAACCTTCGAATCCACCAGATGTAAAAGAGCAACGCATGACCACTGTCAAAGATGTCGTTGCAGCTATCGACACCACAGTGAAGGATTTCACTTCACTCTTCGAGCAGGTGCTAGAAGTAGTGACCAATATGTAGGAAGATCACAACTTGCAAAGACTAGAAGATGAGGCATGGGAGCTGCAGTAGAGGTACGACAAGGTCAAAGAGATGACACGCACCGTCACTATCATGTAGAGATTGGCAAAGCCGGAGGAAGTGAAGGCACTAAAGGAACAAGTGCATGCAGATCAGTGCAAGGAGGTAGTACTAAAGGCCAGATTGGGGCCTTCGGTAGAGGAATCCTATGTGCTCACTACTTCCATTAAATGGAAATTGGCCAGTCTATAGGTGACACAACAGAAAATGCAGGCATATAGCGTAGAACTAGAGACAGAGTAGTTGGTCGAGTAGGTTAAGTAGACAATAATGCAGTGTACCACTAATGTTGCAGTCATACAGGTGGAGCTGGGAGGTCTTCATGACAAGATCTCTACGACCAAGTGACTTGGGGCGAGTCACGAGCTTTGTGTTGGGGGCCTACTAGGAGTAGTTCCCCTAGGGTCAATTTTGGGATTAAAAGCCCAAGTTTTGGGGCTAAAGGCCAAAGTTTTTTATAAAGAATGTAAAGTCTCCGCATTTTGTGGTCGCGGAGCACGAACGTGTAAACATCCAAAAAGGGTTTCTGCCCTTAGTTTAGGTAGCTTGTGTCGGCTTGATGAGAGCCGCCCTTAGTCCATGGGCCATGGGAATGTATAAAAAGGGAGTCTTAATAGAGTCTAAGGTAGTTTTTAGTCTAGTTCTTTGAATTCTTTGGGTAATTGATCAATGTAATGGGTGTGTGAGAGCTAAGAGTGAAGAGTCTTAGTGTAGGAAGAGGCTCTGCAGTTGAGTGCATAGAGGCCTAGGGTAGAAGTCCGCAATTGAGTGTGCGGATCCCTGAAGCTGTGTGTGCAGGGAAGTTAGAGTCTGTACTAGAGATCTAAACCATCAATATAGAGAATTATTTTATAGATATCTATGTATGAGCTATTTTACTTTTGTTATGAATGTTTTCAGTTACGTTATGTTGAATACTAGGTTTATGATTTAATGCCATAGTGATGCCCGAATTTATGTGTTTTACTTTGTCATATGAATGCAAGTAAGAATATATGTTTACGCGAAGATAATCATAATGCATATTGAAGTTAACCAATACTTAAGCTCATCAGGGTTAGCACAGAAGTAAGAATAATTACAGAGGTGCATAAGCATTTGAATTAACCATTTAGGGTCTGCGAAGGACGATCGGAGACCTTCGCAAAGGTTTTAAAGATGGATAAGAGAAGTACACTGATAAGCCTAAAGGGATTATAAGTCTACGCCAAGGAAGGGTTAGGGTATAAAACCGACATCACAACCATCTCAGGGTGCAGAAACATGGTTCCTGCATCCCCCCATACTGCTTTGGGTGATACTTTAGTCCGCGCTCCACGGATTGATGCCGAAATGGCCAGTAGTGTAGGGATTTTCTTGGCTAATTAACATTGAACATGGGTTAGGGCCCATCAAGCCAACAGTAGGGAATTCTCTTATTACATAAGTATTATATTTTGTAGAAGGACATATCCATAAAAAAAAGAAAGTAATTAGTCGTGGTTAGTATTTCAAGTAACGAAAAGGAAGTTCCAAGTACCATCTCTTTGGTGGGATGGATTTTTTGAAAGTATGATTTTTCTAGTTCTTTCCATCCTATTTGGATATTTTTTAGTGCTTCCTACCAATCGTAGGATTTGATGGTTAATTCTGATGAAAAATATTATTTTCCTACTCAAAACACCCAGGCAGAAAGAAACTTAGCCGTTCTAAAAATAGTTTCTACTCACTAACGATGGTATTTCATGAATTTTAAAATGCATGCATATGAATTATTTCCCACCATAGAAACAATAGTGGATACCTATTAGATTGGACATTATTTATTTTTGGATATAATGAATTTGAGAAGGGTATTTAGAGGATAGTTAAATTCATCAAATAGCTACAAATCATAATCTTTCTATGCTCAAGAGAATTCGTCCAGGGACATGACATATTAGGTCCATAAAACCTAAAAATTTCCATAAACTCACTTGAAAAATATTACTTAAGTGGCACAAGAAAATTAATTTTAGAACATGCACTTCAAAGGTGTCTTCAATGGTATTATCTTTGGCAAATCCAAGTGCTCAGTATGCACTTCACACATCAATGTAACCTTATATCCACCACAAATTTATGTAGGTCACTCACAAAGTATAATATGTTATTCATTTACTCATTTTTTCCAAATGCATTGATTTCTTTGATTCCATCATGAAATTGAGATTGATAAAGTTATTATTTTGTAGCTTTTATATAGTCTAATATACTAAAACTTTCCATGTAAACTTAATTTAAGTCTACTATGTTGTTCATTTGCATTAAATGTATCAATGGGCATGATTTCTACACAAAATTCACATCATTAAAGTACTTTTTCATCTTTTCTATAACTTATTATATTGGCAATTGCCATTCAAAAATATTACATTAACACTTGGGATTCATAATTAATATGGAGTAAATAGATTTGAACAACATGTGTACATATATGTACATCCAATAAACCAATTCAATCATCGACAAACATTCCCGCAAATAAGGTCACATCATTTGTAATTGTATAAATATATATCATTCATATAAGTTCATCTAATTCATATTTTATTGAATGCATGAATCTTTCCTTGATTCTCTAAAATATGTTGTGATCGAGTTGAATATTTTAGATACTTTATGGATGAAGTGAACTTGTTTCACCAGAATTACATAATGACACTAACCTCTAAGTATATTTTCAAAATGAAAGAAAATAAAGATATATGATGATAGATTGAACCACAATTATCTTCCTCTTGATATACTAGGAGAAAACTTCGAATGTTCTCTTATGTTTATAAAAATTTTGATGCATGTGTAACATACCCCTTTACTACCCATAGCCCAGATTAAGGGTGTAAGGAAGAATTTACTATGAGGACCCAACCTGTAATGTTTAGTTATAGAAATGGGGTCATAAAATCACTCTAATTTCACCTTATATGAAACCATAAACAAACATTACCGTCATGGATAGCTCATCATGAGATTTTTGACACTATAAATGTTATCAAAATATGACTCCGAGATCACAAGTTACGTTCATTTAAAGATTGGCCAAAAAAGGCCCTTGCTAGGTCAGTGAGAGGTCAGTGAGAGTGCTAGTTTACATCACTTGTCTTGTGCTCCACCTCATTTAGTGGTCCAAATCACCCACCATGTGGTGTTTTCCATGCCACTTAAGCCTAGGGACAACCAATGGGGTTAGCCTCCTCAAAATGAAATCCATAGCACACAACTCTGAGGCCCTGAAGCCAAACCTAGCTTGGATCCCAACTTCTAACCTCTAATCTCATTGTGATCCCAACCTACATCTAAGGTTAGATCTATCTCACTACTTCTAACGTTAACCTTCGACAAATTTTATAAGGTTTTTCCAACTTCCAGACCCTAAGTAAACTCGGGCCTTGCCCACTAGTTAGGAACTTCTATCCATAACATAACCTTGATGGGAATTGACCCCAAAAGACCCTGACTATCATTACTTATTCAATTTTACAATTTTAGCCATTCTTGTACTGTTTCATGATCTCTCCAGTTAGACCCTTGTTTTACTTAGGGCTTGAGGTCTTAAACGAAAAATTAGGGTATGGCTTTGATCTAACTATTTTGATCAATAAAAAAGAAGAAAAAGGGAATGTGAATAACTATTACACAGATAAATCATCTTGTTAAAAAATTAAATGTTTAACAGTCCCAATAGTCTTACAACCCAGCCTACAACTCGACTAATACTAAAACCATATTTATGCCCTATGCATACAACATTTAACAAGACTAGCATTCATGTATTTGATGTACATATCAAGTATGAAACAAATATGAGTCACAAAACTTGCATGATTATATATAACAAAAAAACTTATGCAATCATTCAAAGCATTTAACTTATAACTCACTAGCAGAGATTCATGAAATTCATAGATCATTTCAAGGTGAATTCAAGTAATTACTTTCATGTACCAATTTCTACAGCCATGTGATAACCCATAGAGCTATATATTAAGTTTAGCAAGACACAATCCTTAATACCACAACTTTCAACTAAAGCCCCTTATGTGCACTTATACTATCTCTCAACGCAACAAACACAATGTTTTCTATATGCATAACAAAGAAATTCACAGCTATCGAACCCACAAAAGCGTGGCAGAAAATTCATTAGAAAACTATAGAATAGTTGAGAATTCAATAAATAACATCCATGCACCAACATTTTACTATAATGGAACATTATTTATATTTACATATCTTCATAGAGAACTTTAATTCATTAGCTCATAGAATTTCATACACAATTTAAAATCAAGGAAAAATAAAGGCGGGACTTCAATTTTCGAACTAATCATAGACCTACTATAGCCATAATTACTTACAATAGTCACCCCTGAGCCAAATCCACGATCTAAGGGGAAATTATCCTTTCAACAACCTTAGTAAGAGTCCATCTTTAGATACACAAAGGATAGGAAATACATATGGCATTCGGTGGTTTGTCATCTAGTCAAGCATAATATAATTCACAGTAATGGGTGGTTTATCAAGTGCATCAAGCACTCTAGGAGTGATTTGTCAGCCACCAGAAAATAGACTAGGTGGTTTATTAGTTGTGTCAAGCACTCAATGAGTGGTTTATCATCCCAAAGAAAGCATCCTTCTGTGTGTGGTTTATGAGCCCTAGTGAGCACCATGGGTGGCTTATCAGTTGTGGCAAGCACTCAATGACTCATTTATCAGCCCACAAAAAGAACCCATTCTATTTCCTTTTCATCCTCTTGCTCCTCTAGTCACAATTATCTCTTCTAGGGAATCCCATCCCCTTAGCTCATAGCTCTTTCTATATTTACTCATGATCTCCACCAAGAAGAGGTCCAACCCCCACATTACTATGCATTTCCCTGTTTATCATTTGCTCAAGGGTCTCTTCATTTTCCTCGTTGACTCTTCATCTTCATTCTCTCATTGTTTGCCCCATAAAATTAATTTAAGGTGCCAACTAACCCCACCTCATTTATCTTTCCTCTTCTCTCTTAGATAATGGATATGTGATGCCAAACTTGAGGCCATTACATAAAAACGTGCCCATTTATAATTTTTGATTATCATTACATTACAAAATTAAGATTAAAAATATCAATGGTGTCACAAACCCCTTCCCCTTAAGGGGAACATTGTCCTCGATATTCCTATTATCATGAAAACAAACAAAAATTGATATTTATACATAGTTTTTTCATTTTCTTTATTTAAAAAACAAAAAAAGGGTATTGCGCCCTTATTTTCTCATCCCTCTCCAAAGTGGCTTCATCAGGTTCAGAGTGCTTCCATTTCACCTTCACCCACTCTATCATTTTACTCAGGAGTGTGATTTATCTCTGAACTAGGATGCACAGTGCTTCTGGTTGGAAATTTTCCTCTAGTTCTGCTTATAGCACAAAGAAATCAATAAAAGGATTAGCATGATGAGTATATTTATTAAGAAAGTAAATATGAAAAATATTGTGAACTTTCACTATGGGTGGCAAGGCAAATATATAGGCCACTAGCCCCACTCTTTCCAAGATCTCAAATGGTCCTCTATATTTGGTTTCTAACTTGGCACGTGAGCAAATTTTCAATGATATTTTCTTTGGATTAGTACATAAATAAACATGGTATCCCACTTAAAACTCTTTGTGAGTCATCTAGTGATCTACATAACGTTTTTTCCTATCTTAGGCTGCCTTTAACATTTTCCTAATCTTTATTGTTTCTTCTTCCAATTATTTCAACAAATCAGGCCCAATAATTTCTCTACTTCCTGGATCATCCTAACTAATAATGGTATTACATTTTCTACCATAATTTTCCCCAAAGTGGATCATTCCCATTGACTCTTCATAAACATTATGTTATTCAAACTGTACTAATGGTAGATAGTCTTCACACTTTGTCAACTGATGCATCACATACTTCCTCAACATGTCTTCCAAGATGTTGTTTAATATGTTTGTTTTCCCATCAGCATGAGGGTGGTATGTAGTGTTAAAGAAAAATTTAGTTCTAAACCCATCAAACAAGCATGTCCAAATGTTTGAAGTGAACTTAGCATCCATGTCTAATATTATCTTCTTAGGTATCCTATGCAATCTAAATATTTCTTTCATGAAAATCCTATCTATATCAATTGCTTTATGAGTACTTTTAATAGCTGTAAAGTGAGCCATCTTGTTCAAATTATCCACCAACACCATGATGGTATCATCATGTTTAGATGTTTTTGGCGGACCTGTGATGAATTCCATGGATATGACCTACTATTCCCATTCAAAAATTGAAATAGGTTCTAATAGTCTAGCTGAGTGCATGCACTTTTTTTTTACTTGTTGAAATTTCAAATATTTTGCAAGGTATTTAGCAATATATTTCTTAATTGCAAGCCAAAAATATGTCCTCTTTACATTTTTCATCATCTCTTGATATCCAGGGTGACCAAAATAAGTACTTTGATTGAATTCATCCATGATAAGATTCCTTAAGTCTTTGGTATTGTGCACATTTTTTTGTTCTTTAATATCTACATTACATCATTATTGAGCTAGTATATTCTACTTAGTGACCCATTTGGTTGTTCCTTCCTGTTGTACCTCTGAGATAATAGTGGTCAGATCAATGCCAGAACATCTAAGATAATTGTTTTGGGGGGTTTCGCTTTAATTTGGAAGAGCAATGAATAAAATAGATGTAACACTATAATGCCTAACCTTTTGAATAATATTAATCCCAAAGTAGAGGGCTGCTATAAAAATTCACATAGTGATAAAGCTTGAATGTTGTGAGTAGAAAAAAAATAATATGATTATCACAATTGTCAGACAGAAAATTATGTAATCATAAGTGTGGAAACCTCTGACCAATGTTCAAAAGGTTCAAGAGAATAAGCTTATGCTTACAACAAGATGTTGATGATTTATTGATTCAGAGGGAATTCATTAAATGGACAATCCATTAATCCATTCTCTTTAATGATTATCACTTCAGAAGCTTATAGAAATAGATTGAGACACAATTGTTCCTACCTAGGTATCTCTGTAACCCATAATAAGATGAAGAGAAACATAATGTGTAATACTCTAAAAACTTACAAGAAACACAAATTGTGTAACAATGAATTCAAAATCCTTTGCTTTGTATTAAGGGGCAGTAGAGGCTAGTACATCAAATGTTTACAAATGCTTCCTCAAGGATGAACTCTCTTTCAATGGTCAACCTCATTCAATGGTGAACAATGAGCCCTTAATAAATCGAGAAGAGAGTTATTTATAGAATAGTATAACTGAGGAAATATCCTAAACTGTTTAAGGATTTATTCTAGGAAAAGGAAATATCTTCATGCAAGAAGATAAAGACAACTATTGAACCGCTTCTGGCTTTAAAGGAATCTTACGCTGTATTAGTGAAGTATCATAGGTTTTTAGATGAGCATAGGTCCATGTAAAAACATCCTTATAATTTTGAAGTAACTTAAGGTATTGAGCTTTGATCTCAAGGTCTAGGGATGCATATATGTTTATGTTTTTAATATCATCATTTGTTCCAATATTGATTTCTTCTATGTCATCTTGTGAAGAAATGGACTGAGCATTTCTAAGGACATCATTTTGATCAAACAATTTTTCGAAAGGAATGAGGCCTTTGGGAATAAAATTGTTAGACAATTGAATAATGTCATGATTTGAAATTTTTGAATTCAAATTTGAAGTATCATTTCCATCTGTATTTTCATCTATTTCTGTTTTATCTTCTTCAATTTGTAGAATTGAAAAATAATCTATAACCTGCAGAAAAGATTTCAAATGTTCATCATCTTCAAATATCTGCCAATGTTTTAGATTGTCTGGGATGGATGGTCTATGCTTGACTTATATTTGATAGAGTACATTGGTCTGATTAGCAATTTTAAAAGAACTAGTAGAAATAGCGAAGGCATCTGCATGAATGTTCTGATTTCTTGGAATATAAGTCAAATTAAAAGCATCAAAGAAGTTTTCAATTGAATCCCAAACTTCATTTCTATAAGACCTAAGTCTAGGGTGCTTAGTCTAGCAAATATTTCTCACTTGTTTGATAATAAGTTTTGAATCAGTAAAAACACTTAAGTTTTGAAACTTTCAGCTTTTGGCTAATTGCAGTCCCAAAAGGAAAGCTTCATATTCAGCCACATTATTGGTAATTTCGAAATCTAGTTTGCAGGATTGGGTAATATTTTCTTTTTTCTGGTGAAATTAAAACTACCCCAGCTCCTACACCATATTTTTCACAAGAACCATCAAAAAATAGTTTCCATACATTAATTTGATTTTGTTCGAGACTTTCAATTACATCTTCTATTTTAACTTGAGTTTCATGTATTTGGTTTGAAGAGAGTTGAAAGCAACCAAAATATTGATCAATTGAATAAATGTGATGGTTTCTTGGCTGGTCTGTTTTGCAAATAGTGTGCACAAATCTTACCTCTCTATATAAGCTTAGTTGTTTTTCCCCAAAAATTGGAATAGTGGCATAAGGCATATCCATCTGAAGAGTTCCCCCAAATTTGGCACAACAAGACCTATAAAGGAGCATTCCAAATTTGGGAGGGATATCTATGACAACTATATCAGGCACTACACTTTTCAGTGGAATTTGGGCAAGGGTGACTACTAAATCCTTAATCAATCCTAAGCAGGGCACCCTTTTAGAATCAAAGGTGTACCAAGTCATGATAGGATCTAGTTATGTCAAGTCTTAAATGGTCAATGATAGTTTTTGGCATGAGGTTATGTGATGCTCCAGAATCAAGCATACAATTATATAACATGGAATCATTTGTCTTAAGAGTTACATAGAAAGGAGGCACTATTTCATCTATCGTATCTGAGCTAGGACCAAAGAAAACTGCTGGTTTTTCATCTTGCAGACTAATTATATCACTTTCAATGTCAACCGAGGTTTTTTGTATCCATTTGGAGACTTGATTTTTGTACCCATGTTTTTTGGAAAGTTCTGAAAGTGGAATTGGGATTTTAACTCTTTCTAACTCTTTTTCAACATTAAATGTAGTCAAAGCATTTTTATCATTTTGATCAATATCAGTTGACTGATTTAATGGTCGAATAACAATTTTTTGAGTTTCAGTAGCTTTGGTACGAGGTTCAATTATTGGTGTCTCCTTAGGAGGTCTTCCAGGGCCGGGTCTAGGCCTAAGTCATATCTCTTGTTCAACTCTGCAATTAAAATTTTAGAGAAGGCATGGTATTTAGAAACCTGTGAGGATTCTTGATCTTCTTGAATCTGATTTTGTTGTGAGAGAGGAATCATAACTTTTTGATTAGAAGAAGTATCCATGTTATTGATATCTTCAGCAATAGTCATAGTATTTTCACCAGGTTGCTGGTCATCTATCAGTAAAGGAGTGGGAACCTGCTGATCATTACTAGGTCTCTGAAGAATTTGTAATTGTGGATTCCTTCTATACTGACATTGATTTTGATTTTGGGGTCTAGTAACTGTTTGTTGAACTCTCCTAGGTTGAGTCTCAATCTTCGAAATTCTATTAGATAGATTTCTAAGAAGATAAGTTATTTCATCTGTTTTACAATCTTTAGTTTTAATCTTAGAAGAACTAGAGGAACTAGAGGCTTCTTAAATAGATTTGAGTTTTCTTTGGGCCTTTTCCTCTTTAGCTTTCAAGGAAGTCGAAGCAACCCTATTTGCTTCCACCTCTATAGCATTTGTTTGCATATCTTCAAGAGTTCTTGAAGTTCTCTCTCTTAGCATTATAGAACATTGTCAAAGGCTTTAGCAAACCTAGACTTAGCTGCTGCTATAGGGGGTTAACAATCAGGGGGTATCTTATGATAAAGTTTACTGAACCGTTTGATAAAATCTGATACAGGTTCACCAAAATTTCTTTTAAGTTCTTGAAACTCAGTCAGAAAGTAAGGAGGATCTTTCTTTACATCCCATTGATTTTTAAATATTTTTGTAAGCTCTTCCCAATTTCTAATGGAAATTACAGGTAATTGCCTAAAGCAGATTCTTACATTTCCTTCAAGTGACTATACAAAAAATCTCATATAAACATTTTCTTGTTCCATATTCATGTTGTCTGCAAAGTCTAGAAAAGCTTGAAGATGGTCCTCGGTTGTGGGACTAGTTTCTCCATTATACCTGGGAAGGTATTTCAAGTATCTAGTTGGGAATGCATCGAGGTTAGTAGGTAAGACTAAAGCTGCATATCTAGCGTATACAATTGGTTGGAATGCCATAGTAGAAGGTGGTGTATGAAGTGTTTGTGTGGATGAAAAAGAAGAAGAGGAAGAAGAAGGTGATTGAGGGGGTGTGTGACGATGTGGAGGTGAAGAAGGAGGAGATCTCTTGAATAAATTTAAAGGAGTATTAAGAACTAACTTTGGGACACATGAAGGAATATCCTCTTTTGTTTCACAGAGTGGATTTGTATATACAAAGATGCTCTCTTCAGGTTGTTCAGAAGTAGAAGCTTCAAGTCATTCAAAAGTGGAAGGAAATGAATAAGTGCTAGGGGATATGAAATCTGTGGGTTTGTATTTAGGTAAATGAACACCCAAGTTAGACTTAGTTTTAGGTGATCCTTGTGTTAATGGGGGTTCTGGACGCTTTTCAAATGAATAAATGAGGAAAGTTGAATCTAAATCAACTCCCCTATCTAATAGTTCAGAGACCCCAGGAGGTATTTGTGTCAAATCAGGATCAGATAGAATATTACTAAAATGATCAAATGATACTAACTCTTCAGACTACAAGGAAGAATAGGAAGAAGAAGATGGTTGTTGTCTCCTTTTAGAACTAGATTTTCTTAGAAGTTTTTCATGATCTGACAGAAGGTTAACTAAGTTTGATTCTGAATGAGATCTAGTGTTCTCAAAAGGTTCCAATTTGGGTTAGTGGAGTTGCCAGGTGAAAGATTTTAATCTTTCTAGACCTTTAATCACCTTAAAGGAATAGAATGAATATCGTTGTAAAAAAAAAGCTTAATGGAATTCGAATCCTCGGTAATGGCATTAGACTAATGTTGTACCTCTGAGATAATAGTGGTCAGCTATCAAGGCCAAAGCATCTAAGATAATTGATTTGGTGTTTTTGCTTTAATTTGGAAGACTAATGAATAAAACAGATGTAACACTATAATGACTAAACCTTTGAATAATATTAATCCCAAAGTAGAGGGCTGCTATAAAACTTCACACAGTGATAAAGCTTGAATGTGGTGAGCAGAAAAAAATAATAATATGATCATCACAATTTTCAGACAGAAAATTGTGTAATCATAAGTGTGAAAACCTCTCACCAATGTTCAGAAGGTTAAGTATAACATGCTTATTCTTACAACAGGATGTTGATGATTTATTGATTCAGAGGGAATTAATTAAACGGACAGTTCATTAATCCATTCTCTTTAATGATTATCACTTCAGAAGCTTATAGGAATAGATTGAGACACAATTATTCCTACCTAGGTATCTCTGTAAGACATAAGAATATGAAGAAAAACATAATGTCTAATACTAGAAAAACTTACAGGAAACACAAACTATGTAAAACTGAATTCAGAATCCTTCGCTTTGTATTAAGGGTCTAGAAAGGCTAGTACATAAAATGTTTACAAATGCTTCTTCAAGGATGAACTCTCTTTCAATGATCAACCTAGTTCAATGGTTAATAATGAGCCCTTAATAACTCGAGAAGAGAGTTATTTATACAATAGCAGAACTAAGAAAATATCGTAAATTGTTTAAGGATTAATTCTAGGAAGAGGAAATATCTTCATGTAAGAAGATAGAGACAGCTATTGAATTGTTGCTTGGTGTCCCTGTTATTTAGGTTTTGCTGGCTTTGGTCTTTGATATTTTACCCTTTAAGCTTCTTATCTATTTGATCTCCATGCTGGAAGTCATATTCAATTATGACCTTTCATCTAATACACTTTAATCTGATACTCTTTGACCTTATTGACCTGTCAATATCCTTTACTGTGCCTTTTTACTTTTACTGTACATTTCAAGTTTTTACTGTGTATTTCAATAGTAAATGATTTAGTTTTTTTTGTCTCAACATCAGGTAGTTTGGATATTGATCATCTATTTGTCTTTTAACTGTATGTTTTATCTGCCTCCTCTGTTTTGTCTTTTAATTGTGTAAATTGTTTATTTTAACATTTACTATGTAAATGATTTCTTCTACTCTATCTTTGTTTTAGACCTGATTTCTATTTGTACAGGAAAATCATTTGAATTCATTTCTCGAGAATCTGGAACAAACAAGTTTTTAACTCATATAAAAACCGTTTATCCAGTCTCCTGGTCTTCTGCTAATCACCTGAAAAATACAATAATTGTTAAGAGAAACACGGGTTGATAGGGAGGGCCACAATGGATTCACCTGATTTGAAAGGTCCGTGGATGGAGTTTAGAGCATTTTTGGGAGTTAACCAGTGGTTAAATCGGTTGCAAAGGCTTAGGGTGGTGCAGGTAGGGTTATAGGGTTTTACTGTGTAAACGGGCGAAAAGAGTGAAAGTGAGGGTTTTGGCATTTAAATGGTTAACTTTTAAAATTTGGAATGGAAGGGTTAAGTGAACAGTGGATGGTTTTGTCGTATGCGAGGAGTGGTTTCAGAGGCTCATTGGACCACTTTTGGCTGTGGGGTTCCTTTTCTCCGAGGGCACGTGAGTTAATGTGGGAATGACATGTAACCACAAGGGGCCCGAGCAAAACCATGAATCTCATGTGCTCTCGGGCCTTTGGGAATCACACGATATTTTTGTGGATCTTTAGATCTGGGAGCAGATGATCTGATGGCTATCACGCGGTGGAGATGCACGAAGGGAATGGGTGCTAAGATTAGTGGGCCCGGGGAATAATTACAAAAGATTTGTAATTATTTAATGAATAAAGTGCTGGTTAAAAGTATAATGTGATGGGTTTAATAAAGTGGGATCGGGGTTAAAACATAGCGGATATGAGTTAAATAGGTATATTCACAGAGTTAACTTTATAAAGCAGAGGTAAACCAAACATAGGACAAGGGGGGTTTTAGGAAAATTAGAAGGGGAAAGTGATTTTTCAATGGGGAAATTAGTAAGTATGTAGTGGGGGCCGAAATGAAATGAGGGGAAGTTATAAAAAACAACTTGTGAATATCTTTTCACCTTCATAACTGCTCCTGCACACTGCAACACAAGATCAAGCATGATAAATGTGCTTATGCCTCAATCAACTTTGTACTTCTGCAACCTTTCTTCTACCTACCCTTTACATACCCTAACGTCTTTTGTTCACTTAATTGGGTGCATTTAGGCTAGAATACCCTTTTATTTCCTTTTTATTTTGAAAGGAAAACTATCTAATTATAACCTTATAATATCCAAGGGCTCAGATTAAACTGATGAGCTCCTTGGAATTCTCTACCTAACTACTGATCTGCCAAGATTAAACAGTTTGGCTACATCTTTATTCTCTAACTATAAACATGAAATTTAAAGCATGAACTAGTCAATATTAAACTATTTGACTGTCATGGGTTGTGGAATTTATGACAAGCTGCACAAAACCATTATTGTGCATGATAAAGTAAAAGTAGTGGTGGACTTGCACACTTTTAGAGTTTATTGCTTTTTGTTTTTCTCTCTAACCTAACATTTTTATTTTTCCTTCATTTTTTATGGCATCTATTCCAACATTTTCTTTTATATGGACATATTTATCAAAATATTTCCTAACATTTTTATTCAGTATTCTTTTTGTCCATATCCTAGCTTAACATTTTTTGAAAAATGTTTTCATTTTTTGACTAATTGATTCTAAATTAACAAAACCAAAAGATGCTACAACACTTCCAATGCTTCTTCACATCTTGGTAATGTGCATTTTTTATCAGCCATTCATTATCCTTTCCTAGATGTCAGAGGAGAAAGTGCTCATGGTTCTTGAGTGACCCTCTTGTGAACTTCTACTTAGTGCATCTGCCACCCTATTCTCTTTCCCTTTGATGTGCTTAATTTTGAAAACAAATTCATTGATCAAAGCCAGCCACCTGGTTTGTATGAAATTCATCTTGAGTTGGTCCAATAAGTATTTCACATCACCTTGATGAGTCCTTAACACAAAGATCCTTCTCAATAGGTAATTCCTCCACATTTTTAGTGCATGCACAATTTCTTCCAACTCTAAGTTGTGAGTGACATAATTCCTTTCATGATAAACAAGCTTCCCAGATTCATATTAGATTACATGGAATTCTTAAATCATGACTCCACCAAATCCTTCCTATAGGAATTATTGCAAGAAAAAAATTTCTTTTCTCGATCAACTATTTTTGGGATAGGTGCACAAGTGAGTAACTTCTTCATCTCATCAAAATTAGTCGCACATTTAGAAGTCCACTAAAAATTTACTTATTTTCTTTGCATCATACTGATGGGGTGCCTAATATTGGAGACATTTTTAATGAATCTTTGACAATAACCGACCAACCCCAAAAATGATCTAACTTCTATCACATCTTGGGGTGTTTGCCAATCCATTATCGAATTAACCTTTTCTAGATCCATAGCTGCTCCCTCTTTTGAGATTACATCACCTAAGTAGTGAATATGAGTTTGAAAGAACTCACAGTCGTTAAGCTTGGAATATAATTTATGCTCTCTGAGTAGTTGTAGAACAACTCTCAGATGGTCCTCATATTCCTTATCATTCATTGAGTACACTAGAATGTCATCCAAAATTATTTGTACTCTGTCTAGGTAAGGCCCAAGTGCATTGTTCATTAGGTAGATAAAGGTTGCTGGAGAATTTATAAGATTGAATGTAACTATAGTGAATTCATAGTTTCCATAGCTTGTTCTAAATGTAATCTTGTGAATGTCTTCTTCCTTTATTCTAACCTAATGGTAACCCAACCTTAAATCGATCTTGGAAGACACTAAATCCCCTCTCAATTAATCAAATAGATCATCAATCCTAGGAAGTGGTTACTTATTCTTCATAGTGGATTCATTTAACTTCCTAGAGTTGATGCATGTCCGCAACATTCCATCATTCTTCTTATAAAAAGTACATGGGATTCCCACGATGAAACGCTTGATCGTATATACCATTTGTCCATTAATTCCTTCAACTACAACTTTAATTCCATGAGATTGGGCATTCTCATGTGATAGGGGGAACTTGTTGTTGGTGTTGTTCCTAGAATCAACTCAATTGTGAAGTCAATCTCCTAGTTGGATAAAATTTCTAACAAATCTTCTAGAAATACATATCTATACTGATTCAATACTAGATAATCTGCAAAAGGTCCCGTGTTATCCTCTTTCTCCTCCGAGATTTGAATGGAATAAATGGAGAAACCCCTTCTGCTAGAACACTTTACTGGTAATATCGAGATAAATCTATATGTTATCATACTTTTGATTCCCTGTAGGCTTATTGGGTCACCCTCATTGATTCCAGCACTTTACTGTAGCAATAAAACTTGGCTTTGAGAGCTTACAACCAATCCATGCCAATAAGATCACCATATCATCCTAATAGAAATGAATTCAATTTAATTTTTGTAGTGACACCCCCAGTTTGTATAAGGAAAGACTCAATCATCTCATATATCCTCCTCTTTGTCGCAATGGCTCGATGAAGAAGCTATGGTTCTTCATGGACTTTCTTTGGAAATTCACATTTTTTCACAATCGTAGGACTAATATAGCTAAAATTATATCCTTGGTCAATCAAAATTGAAACTAGAGAGTTCTTGTCCATACCTTACATTAGAATGATTGTTGCTTGCTTGTCTGCCTACCTATTATCCAATGGAGTGTATATTATGGGGATGCTCTGAGCCACATCATTCATAGTTAATGCCTCTTGTATGTTGTGTAACTTTGTACAACATTTCTACAACTTGGGGAAATCTAGCATAAAACATTTTCTCGACATTTCGAGCATTTACAGGCTCATTTCATCCTTTCATTCCCTCATTGTCATGGTTCATTTATGCTAACTATGGATTCTTGTTGTTTTTCAAATTTCAGGAAGTTATTAAACCTTCCACACTATCCTCCTTGCTTATATCTATAGCTTCTATGCCCTCCTCATTTTCCTTTCTTATTCTAGTCATCTTAGACTTTAGTCTTATGTTAAGACTATGCACAACAATGTTTGGTCTTTTAGATAACATTCTACAAGGTCTTAGGTTCATTGAATTCTGTTTTTTCTTGGTATGCTTGTGGTAACTCATTGAAATGCCTCTATATCTTGGCTTTCTCATCCTTCATGTAAGGTATATAACTTAGTAGCTCTCATAATTTTGTTGGTGTAATATTTAGGTGTCATTTTCCCGAGCTCGTGTTCATATAACTCCTTGACTCTGGTGTCATAGTACCTTTCAGACAAGTACTTCACTTGAAAGTACTTTTCAGACTTTCTTTATGTCAACTCTATTTCCCTGATACCACTTATATTCTTGAAATACTCCCAACATATATTAAAATTTCCTTTTAGACTAAAAATAGTTTCCCTGACATTCATGTTCTTAGTATAGTCATGTAGCCTAAAGTAATTCCTAATTCCCAAAATCCAAGCCTTTGCATCTTCTACTTTCTTTACCCCTCCATTAAAGGTTGGGGTTATTTCTTTCATAATTCTTCATTCATTGCTTCCTTTCTACTCTTCCTTTGTTGAATATAATTAGTGGTTTGATTGTCTAATGATTGGACAGGACTGCTTAATCATTTTTTTAAAGATCCAAGCAATTTTTTTCCTCCTTTTGCATTTCTTGTCATTTTTCTTAGTCGGTTTCCCTCTACATTCTTAGCATCTAGTTTGTTATTCTATATCTATGATGGGTTATGCTTATCCCTGTTCTTGTCATGGTAGTTGACATCAACCTCATGTTGTCTTTATATTTGGAATTCTAATAAACTTTGCAACAATATATCATTTACTTCACCTTGCTCTGTGATAATTTTGTTGTTTTACTTACACTCTGTTATCTCAACTCTTAGAATTCTCTTCATGTCCATGAGTTCAGGAGTGTCTTCCTCTTTCATTCTCCCAACTGACACTTCTTTGGGACCTTTCTGGGTCCTTTTCATACCAAGTTGTTCAAACATGCTACTCATTCTTTCTTTTTCTTATTGCACCTTCATACCTTTTAACCTACTTTTGCACACATGCCAATGTTAGTTAACAATAAAGAAAAATCAATTGGCATAACTACTCTTCTCCTTGGTCTATATTGAGCTTAGCCATTACATATCAATCAACATGTAATCATATTCACCCAAAGCGTATATAAACTCATGCATCATAGTATTTTGCAATCAAAATAAAGAAGACTAACAAATAAAGTATATCATCCATATCAATGAATTGCTTTGGGTGTGCATGTGAGACTCTTTAGGTACAGTTTTTGAACATAGCTTCAATACCACTTTGTAACATACCCCTTTACCGCCCGTTTCCCACACTACGGGTATACATAAAAAGTTACTATGATGACCCAACTTCTAATGTTTAGTTATGGAAATGGGGTGATAAAATTCTCTAATTTGAACTTCTTCAAAACCATAAGTAAACATTACCATCACGACCATCTCATCATGATCATTTTGGCAATATAAATTTGATCAAAAGCTAACTCCCAGATCACAAATTATGGCATTTTAAATTTTGGCCCAACAAAACCTTAACCATGTGAGAAAGAGTGCTACCACATAGTCCTTGTGTGGCGCTCCATGTCATGTAGTGGTCCTCATCACCATCCATGTGGCCTTTGTCATGCCAATTGAGCCTAAGGCACAACGTCGAGGTTGACCTCCCCAGAATCAAATCCATAATGCACACCTCTGAGTTCCCAACCCCCAACTTGTCTAGGTCTTGACCTCCAACTTTCGATCCCGCTAAGGTTGGGCCTGGCTCACCAGTCAGAACATTTGTGTAGGAGCAATTTTATAATTTTTTTCCACCTTACTGGCCCCCAACTAAGGTCGGTCCTAGCCCACTAGTTGGGGACTTCTGTCCATAACATAACCCCGATGGGTCTCAACCCCAGAAGGCCTCGACTATCAACACTTAGTTAGATTTACAATTTTAATCATCCTTCTACACTATTATGATTTCTCTAGTTCGACCCCAATTCTAATCTTGACATAAGAACTTAAATAAAAACTCAGGGTTTGGTTTTCATCCATCTAGTCTGATCAATAAAATAAAGAAAAAAAGTGCATGTGAAGAACAATTATAGACATGAAAATGATATTGCTAAATCATTAAACATTTCATAGTAGTAATATGATTAAAACCAAGACTACAACTCCACTAAGACTGAAACCATATTTTTTCCCTGTGCATTCATCATTTAACAAGACTAACAGTCTTGTACTTGACATACAGATTGAGTATGAAACAAATATGAGTCACAAAACCTGCATGACTGCATATAACACAATAAACTTACATAGTCATTTAGAGAATTTAACTTATAACTCACTAGCAGAGATTCATGAAATCCATAGATCATTTCAAGGCGAATTAAACAAATTAATATCATGTACCAATTTCTACAACCATGTGATACTCGACAGAGCTATATATTAACTTTGGTAAGACACATACATTAATATAACAACGTTTAGCTAAAGGAACTTATCTGGACTCAGAATATCCCTTAATGCAACAAACAAAAAGTTCTTTCTATATGTAATAACAAAGAAATTCCCGAGTATTGAACTTACAATTGCATGACAAAAAAAATCACCAAGGGAACCATAAAATAGTTAGGAATTTAATCAATAACATTCATGCACCAACATTATACTACCATGAAGCATTATTCAAATTTACATATGATCGTGAAGAACTTCTTTAATTTCTGAGCTCTCAACTCAGAGCATTTCATACACAGTTTAGAAATAGGGAAAACTGAAAGTGAGACTTCAATTTTCCACCTAGGCATAGACCTATTGTATTCAAAATTAGTTGCAGTAGTCACCCCCAAGCCACATCCATGGTCTAAGGGGAAATTTTCCTTTCAACATCCTCAAAAGGGAGCCATCTGCAGATACAGAGAGGATATGAAATACATATGACAACGAGTTGTTTGTTAGCTAGTCAAGTACAACATACTTCATTGTAATGGGTGGTTTACTAGCTTATTTAAGCACTCTAGGAGTGGTTTATTAGTCCCTAACAAGCACCATGTGTGGTTTATTAGCCAACGATACACAACCAATTTATTTCCTTTTCATCCTCTTTATCGTATGGTCACAATTATATCCTTCAACCTTAGCTAATAACTATTTTACTCATGAGCTCTGCTATCTCCCTGGAGATAGTTCCTAGCTACAAGGGAACCAATTCCTAGCACATCTATAATATTAATAAAAACTTTTAAATGAACAGTGAGAGAAGGATACTATGAGAGTTGCAATGAATAATATATTTCAAAAACTTGTCTTTAAAAAACATATTAGCGAAGACAAATGAAGATTGCAGCGTTTAAAGTAAAGAGCTGGCTAGAGGAAATATGAAGAGGGACAAGGCTTCATAGTTTAGGCATTTAAGAAATTGAACCTAAACCCCACAAAAAGAATGGTGAAAATACCACGAATATAAAGGAATTTTTGGCATGGTGGAGCATCCATTAAGATTTTTTAAATTAGAAACATGACTACAATCTCAAGATAAATTCATAATCAAAACTTAAAAAATCAAATTCTACATTACACATACAAGAAAGAACATAGCGTTACAATTTACCACAGGAACTAGAATAAAAAAATGGTTTTTATTCTTAATTGTGTCTACCAATTTCAAAACTGATTCTTCAAATATTTATAAAACTTTTTCTTTGACTATTTTTTTTTCCTTTTTACAAATAGAAATAAAAAATGAATTATTATAAATAACTCATATTTCAAACTTTACATAAAACCCACTTTTAGAAAAGGAACCTACCCCCTTTATGTAGTTTTTATAAAATGTATCCCATAACTTTATTATGGGCTTGGAATTTTAAATGATGAATAGCGCGGACCGTTTCAACCAAAAAAAAATGGAGTTTTTATTTTATTTTAGTGCGGGCACAGTTCTCGTTCCATCCACATAGGAGGTGAGTTAGACGTTATGCAGGTTTTCGTAGCGGTTGAAAGTTGTGTGGGTTCCAGTGTTATCGTCATAGGCATGTCAGAATGAGGTGATTTCTCATAGCTCCCAGGGTTTCTCATAGCTGTTTTGAAATAATAAGGAAAGAATCGTTGGGTTCAATGTTGACCATTAATTTGAAGATGAGTGGTTTGGGAAAACCGCTACCCGGGGTTTCTCTTTTGTTTATCCGCCTAGCGCTTTAGATCGTCCGCGCTCCGTTGGATTAGCTTGCTCATACAAATGGACCACGATCCATCCACAACGTAAGCACGTTTTAACTTTGATTTTGACGGGCTTACGCAACTGTGAGCAGAATTGAAAAGTGAATGACAATACATTCAATTTTTCCTTGTTTACAAGTAAGGCCAGAATGGAACCTTTGTTACTGGCAACAATCAAACTCAATTTTTTGTTTTTGGTAGAAGAATGTGATGTGAACAAACTTTTCTCTTCGTTCTATAAAATTGACAAAACGATCAAATGTTTTCTCTGTTGACAAGACCAAACTCTTTCTTAGCTACTCTTCCTCTGTAGGATATGGCCTTTTATCTTCACCGAAAAATAAGGTTTACTGACTATCCGCTTTGTGATTGGATTTTACTAATTTCTCTTTGTGTGCTGCTACCTTCTTGAGGGATTTTGAATTAAGGACATAATAATCCAATGAAAAATTACAAGAAATTTCTTGATGATCTTCATCTATAATAACTTGTACCTTGTATGTACCTTGTCGGGAATGTACGAAACAAACTCATCGAATGAATCCCCTGAATTATCCACCCTCCGGTGAGACAAATTTTGAAGAACAAACTTCATTTTTTAAAATGAACCCTCAAAGTGGTATCATTCTTGAGGCCTATTAGAAGATCCCTTTTGGTCTATTTTGTCAATGAAGTTGTTACAACTGCAAATATGAGAATTTGAAGATGCCATGGACCTTCCAGACAAAATTCCTCTATAGCCACTGGACCTAGGCCTTTGATAACCTACCTCCACACCCCACATCTCATTCATTCTTGAACCCGGGCCACCAAATTGGTAGTGTCTTCCCCTAAGCCCATTCGTATATCCATCCAAAGCCAGGCCTTATAACCTCGATATCGTAATTCCTCCCTCCCTCAGTTTTGGGCAAAGACTAGGAATTACATTCTATATTTTAGTAATAATATCCATTTCCACCTGACCCCGGGCGCTTATGCATGCAATCACGGTGAGATGAACTTCCAACATTTACAGTGGCAATGGTCTTCTCTTACCTCTCGTTCTCACAACGATGAAATCAAGAAACCAGAAATAAATTTGCATTTCAACAAAGGCTAATGCATTGAATCTGAATCAGAATCTTGATACAGATAAATAGAATGTGTTAAACAAATGCAAAGTTGAATAACGGTGTCATCGGTTGATATATTAAGTTTGCTGGAAAATCAATACATATGTAGGTAGGAATGGTCTCCACTCTATTTTTGTCCCTCTTCCACAGTTTAAGCTTCTCAATGACGTTTTTAAGTACTTGGGTTTCCTGTTCTGCAGTATGAGGATTTGCATATGGAGATATAAATTGAATTGTTTTATTTGCAATAACACCATCATCGAATGCTACGTACATGTTTTCTCTATTTATATTCCGAAGTTGAGAATTTGTATCGATTGAAAGGAATTGAAAACCTTATTTTCTTTAGGAGTAAATGCTTCTGAAAATATTTGAATGCAACATTTTCTTCCGTTTTGCTTGACGATGCTTCCATTTATCCGGTGATTTGATTAATCCATTGGTTGTATCGCTGAACCTCTTTTTGAAAACCAAGGAGTGGAAGATAAAACTCATTATTTTTCTTATTGACATTCATTCCTCGCTCTTCACAAAAAGGATTCGATCACCGATAATATGGAAGAGGGTAAATTTCAAATAGGCACCCTTTGAGAAACCTCCAAACTTGGATTTGGCAATATACTGAATTTGTTTGACATCCATTTTGTCTTCACAACTAGAGAAAATCCATGACATACTTTAATGACATACTTTAAATTTTTTTGGACTTGCTTCTCATTTGTTCAACAAAGATGGGGTCCATTATATGAACTTGGCATTTAAGTGGAAAGTTACCCCCACATACATATATATATATATATATATGAAATTCTATTAGATGAACTTGGCACTTGATTTGAAAGTTATCATAAATGTAGAGCTACACATATCTATACATATATATAAACTTAATAATAATCAACATAGATCTATCTTAAATACGGGTCTAAAATGAGACGAGAGGGATCCATTTTTTTCACATACCATTTTTTTATGAGCTAACATTATTTAAATATTTTGTATAGTTTATTAATTTTTTTTTAATTTATAAAATTTTTATTTTGACCGACATGATTAGAATTTCAACTTTGATGATGGACGGAGAGTGTTACACATCATACTAAGCTATAGAATGAGTCTCTCGGCTCAATGAGCCCCAAAACTCTACATTACAACAAACTTGCTTCATGAACTCCAGTGTTCTAAATTGACTACTCGGGGCATCATTAAATGTGAATTTTCTTATTAAAATTCTTAGTGTTTGGACCAACCATAGAAAATTTTGCCCCTAGCTAAAATTTTGCCTCACATACTTTGATTACAAGCTCCAACAAGAAGACGTCCAACCCCCACATTAATGTGCATTTCACTCATTCTCATTTCCTCTCGGGTATCTTCATATTCCTCTTAGACTTTTCCTTTTCTTTTTCTCATTATTTACCCCAAAAAATAATTTAAGGTTCTAACTAACCCCACTCGATTTATCCTTCCTTTTCCGTCTTCGATAATGGATCTGAGGCCCCACATTTCAAAGCATTACATAAAAAATATAATTATTTATAATTTCAAAGTATCATTACATTATAAAATATAGGGAAAATGTATCAGGGGTGTCACAACATGCCAATAATTTTCTCCAAAACTTTGGAGAAAACTGATTAATTGATGGTAAAAGTATAGAGATAATAAAAATGTCATTTTTGTAAATTTCAAAATTTTGTACACTATTTCATTTAAGATATGATTGATGATAACGATTACTATTACTCTGTGAATTTACTATTCATATCACCTAAGATTACATTTAAAATCCTCATTTGAGCATATAAATTTTAGGTATTATCTTAAAAATTTTGTTATAATTAAAGCCAATTTAATTTCCTATTTAGATATTTTAGTTAATTATAATTTGAAAATTGCAAAGCTATTACAAAATCTTTGTAGTTAAGTTTTATGTCATGTTTAATAGTGTATTTGGATTATGGAGTCATGTGGAGGTATTAAAAACATACACAAGGAGAAATCCAAAATTGATATGAACCTAGATGGAATTTGTATATAAAAATGAGTCGATAGGAGTGGCAAGGAATTTGACATGACTTTATTCCCTCATTTTTTTTGGTAGATAGCATATCATCCTTAAAATATATTTTCAATGTTAGATTTTAAGCTCTTGTTATGGTCTGAGTCAGATCATAGCTCGGTTGTGTTTGAGGAAAAATGTTCCAATCTTAGAATAAATATCACAAAGACATGAGTTAGCTTAAGGGTGTTGTGAGGCTTTCTTAAAATTGATGACACTTTTTTTTAATGGAATAATCTTGAATTTTTTTCCAATAGAACGATCTCCATAGTAATTTCTTGAATTATTACTAAGATGGTCATGGTGCAACTCTCAACATTAGATGTAGAATTGTTGGTAGGATGGTAATGGGGAAAATCTGAAATTTGTAGGTGGATGAGGTATGGATTCTTTAGAAGCTTATCAAAGACACACACCAAACTTTTAGTAAATAGGGTTACCCATTTGTGGAGAGTTATAACTCTCAATATCGATAAGTTCAAGTCCTCTCCTAATATGTTTCTTCCATTTCACTTTTCCTTGTAAATCCACTCTAATGTGGAGGACTTTATAGTCCTTCTTAGATTTCTTTGTTGGCATTATGAATAATGTGTTGTCTTTGATGGAAACCTACTTAATGAATTTATCAACATGATGGTTATGTGGATGCTACAGGTGAGATAGACAAAGGAATATTAGTTTGAAGACAAAAAGATGATAAAGGTGAAGTTTAGGAAAGTATACATGGTTCCTATAAATACAAGTTGTGTAAATACGCAAGTATGATGAAGAGAAGTCATGTATAGTTTCTGCACTATGGTATTATGAATACCATGGGTGTTTACCATGGTATTCACCCATAGCAATGAGTACGACAACATATATTTTATTCCTTCAAAGAATACCATTCGAATTACTAAGGGATTGACCTAAGGTATTGGGCAAGGCCTAAGCTATATAAGGAGATGGAGATCATAGTGTTAGTTTGTGCATGTGATGGATTATTTATGAATAACTTGATCTGAAATAGGTGTGCACCGAGCATGGAGATGGATAAGATCTAATAGATCTGAAATGACCACATATTGGATAATAGTTTTAGAGTTTGATGGATCTGTGATGATGATATTATGATGTGTGTCTGTAATAGTTTGTATGTTGATATTTGGGTTTGACAGATGTTGTGTTATGTAGCGAGTGTATGATTCAGTGATTAGAGATCAAGGAAAATTGTAGGGGCTAATATTCGCAAGTGAGCTAAGTTTCCATGTTTTATCCAAAACAAGATTCACCAATTTCCATTTTTTCTAAAAGTGATTCACCCACATTTTATAGTATAAAATTATTTTATGTTAAAAATCTCTGAAATTTTATATAGTCTAATATAAAATCATTAGAAATATAAATATTTTTACAAAAATATTGCCAAACATTTTACAATTTGCATATTAGAGACTAGTAAGATTTAGCAAGGTTTCTAAGCTTTAAGATAAACTTCCATCCTTAAAATTTTGCTTGTTAGAGAAATGTGCACCGATTTTCCATTGAGAATTTTCATACATACGTGGATATTCTTCTGAATAGTCATGTATATATTCTACCGTATGGACAGATTTCTACGCAGGAGTGGTGAATGATAAATGCATACATACATGAAATTTCCTTATAAGATTCATTTATATCTTCTATGGTTTTGCAATATGATATGTTAATGAAGTCTGATCAATTTTGTTATGTTTGTTGTTGTTTGTCAATGAAGCCTCTCTTATGTTAATCTGTCTTTGACAGTTCCAATCAGCTTGAATTGTTTATGGATTGATATGTTGTTAGAGATTATTCTACCCTGTGATGATTTGCATCTCATTCAATGATCTATGATGGGTTCAATATGTGATTTAGTGATTAGTTCAGTGCGACAATGATTTAGACTCAATTTTTCAGTATTTAAAGATTTGTACGTAAGACCTCTTAAAGAGAAGTGCATACATACATGAATATGACTCAGAATAGTAGTGTATATATATGATTGATTAGTAACATTTTTTGGCTTATTGATCAGTAGTTGTGCATTAACATGATCTATACTGATTTATTTTGATCTAGTTATATTGATTGATAAAGATTCAGTGATTTTTAGGATGATTCAATCGGTTCAATGCTTGAATGATTTCATACAATGATTGATTTCAGAATTGTTATATGGTTTTTGAGAATGTTTTCAGCAAAAATTACATCAAAATTCATTTGTCTATGCATTTCAAACCAACAAGTATGGTTCATCGTTAGGACAAGATAAAGAATTAGATCATGGAAGAAAGTTAAATAGAGAGACTGATGATTCAAATGGCTAGAAAGAAAAATATGCTTTTGACCAAAAGAAACAGCTATATTTGATTGGGCTTTAGCTACAATTGACTGGACTAAGAGTTAGGGAATTTTTTATTAATTAATTTATTAATTAGTTAATTTGTTTATTAGATTTATTTATTTACTAATTTAAATATATAAATAACTAAATATATATGCCTATAATTAACTAATAATCTTTTAACTATGTTTATATGTAAAGTTACTTATTATGAATATCATGTTTAATTAAATAAAAACTAATTAAAAACATAAAAAGATATATTAGTTAAATTATATATCTATATATATATATATATATATATATATATATATATATATGCTTATAATTAACTAAAAATATTTTAACTGTGTTTATATGTAAACTTAATTATTATAAATACCATGTTCAATTAAATAAAAACTAACTTAAAAATATATATTAGTTAAATTTTATATACCTAAATGAAGAAATTAAACTTAATACATAATTATTAAGGGAGATTCACCCCTAAGATTCGATCTTTAGGGTCTTACTTAATCTTGGGACCTCTTCCAGCTTTAACGAAAGCATTAATACCTTGGTGCCTCCTATATCCATTACTAACAAAAACATTAAGGAGAAGGCCTTTCTCTTTGTAGAGGTGGCTTTCATTAGAGATTCTCAGCGCACGAGTAGCTAGCATGTTGAGGACACCAAAATTTTGAGCCGGGAAATGATGAGACTTGGCATGAAGATACTGCTCTGTGTGAATTTTCTTCTGAAACACCTATTAGTAGAAAGAACCATCATCCGTCTTTGGTATTGGACTTAAATGATTGTAGTGGGTCCAGTGTCAAAATATGATGAAAATTATCCCAAAAATTTGATGTTGTGAGTCTGGTTGATTCAGTATGAAATATTATGAAACGTGGCGCATAAAGGTGCTAAGGGTTGGGGCATTTAGTGAGGGAGTCGAAGCATCCTTCCAGTGGTAGCTAGTAAATCTGATCAAGGGGTTGGAGTTCCCTTCTAGTGGGTGCCAGTAAATGAGATCAGGGTTGGAGCTCTCTTCAAGTAGGTGTCATAGAATGAACGAAGGTTGTCACCTTCTTCAGGTGGGTGCCTTCATACTAGTATGAGTCTGTGCCAGTACAAGATTGTAAGATGTTTTCCTTTATAATAAAATATGAAGACAAAGACGATGGAAACGGTGGTTTTCTCCCACATTGGGTTTCTACCTAAAAATTCTGGTGTCCTCATGTGTTGATGTGTTGCTTATGTGTGATGGTTTATTATATTCTTATTGTTCATGGTTACTATTTAATTAAAGGCTAATGAAGTAATGATACTCTGGTTGAAGTAGAACAAATGATGAAATATATGAAAAGTTATTTAACTGGATATACATTGTTTTCCTTCATCATATTCGTGTACATACAATGTTTTACATAATGAAAATATCATATAGAAATATGAATATGAATTGAAATGTTTAAGTGAGTTTTTAAAATATTGTTCCACCCCACATCAATATTTTTCCCAAAAATTGCTATGAGAGTAGGTCACCTCAGTTGAAGCTTAACCTCTTGGAGTGGATCAAGGATGATGAGAAGGAAGAAGATAGCTCAAAGGAAGGATTCAAAACATTGTGGTAGTGATAGTGATATATCAGACACAGTGACGGTTATATATGTCATCAAATATTCAGTCTTGGGAGCACCCTGCTTTCTATTGATCAATAATGAAGAATGCGGTAACAAAGAATTATCAGCTATGGGTTATTTTTCTCATTGGGGTCCATTTCCTTTTCTATGTAGTAATGATGATAGCGAAGATGACAGTGAATAAATTGAACTTTCACTCATGGGTAAAAGTGAAAGTAAGCATTCTAAAGAGAAAACAGATTAAAAAATGATGGCCCTAGAAGCAAAAAAACAAGGCAAGTCAGAAACAATGGACAGTGAAGATGCACCTATTCTAAGAAATGATAAATATCAACAATAGAGAGAAAAGATGAAGTCTACTCTAATGACCTTGATATTTGGCATTTACATGCAATGGCTTCACCAAAATTCCTCCATAATACGAAGAAGTGAAAAAGAATAGTAAGGCATTAAGTGACATCATTAGTAGCATACTTGATTCAACATTAAATAGGGATATGCACTATGAAACTACAAAGGAAGTATGGGATAAGCTACAAGAAATCCATGAAGAAAAAACAAAGGAAGTTTGTTCATTAGGAGAACTATTAGGTAATCTTATTTCTAACAATATGTCAAAAGATGAACATGGTGGAGTTATTGATTCAAAAGAAGACAATTTAGAAGAAATTTTTAATCTTACAAGAAAAATTCATCTTGCTTTGAAATTTTTTAATAATCGTAAAGATAAGTTGCACGAATATGATGACATTTATCATATCAAATCAATAAATGTTCCAGTAGAATCTAAACAATATTGTCAAGGCCTTGAAGAAAATATTGTCTTTCTAAAAGCAGATCTTCAGAAGTCAAACAAGCGAAATGAAGAACTACTTCAACCATTTGAAGAACAAGAGAATGGTCTGAAGGAAGAAATTGTGAACTTAAAGGAGCAAATGAAAAAAGGAATGAGAAATAAGTGTCTTGAAAAGGAAAAGAAATACCAAAGAATGCAGATTGAGGTAAACATTCTAAAAGGTAAATTGGAAGGAAAGGATAAACATTTGAGATTTCAATATAGTACTAAGATTTTGGATAACATTCTTAGTAGTAAAAGATATCCTTCCATTAAATTTGGTCTTGGTTTTCATGAAAATATTAAAGAACAATCTAGTTCACACGGTAGTGAAAGGAATATAAAGGGTAACATTGCAAAACCTGAACTGCTCAATAAAGAGAGAAGAAGTGAACCTGATCAAGAAACAAGGAAAGTAAATATTCCAAGGAAATCATTTGCTCCTAATTATAGAAGCTTTAATCGATTCTCTTCTTTGTTAAATAATGTTGAATGCTTTATATGTCATAATTATGGACATGTTGGAGCCAATTGTAGAAGAATATTGTTTCAAGGAAGGGGCCATCTTACAAGGAGTACATCTGCTCCCAAGTACTCAAATTTCT
Source organism: Pinus tabuliformis (assembly GCA_031772625.1). Lineage (NCBI taxonomy): Eukaryota > Viridiplantae > Streptophyta > Pinopsida > Pinales > Pinaceae > Pinus > Pinus tabuliformis. Next base: position 652,674,569 of record CM062808.1, on the reverse strand, counting down.
TCAAGGGATATTTTTTTACTTGAAATATGTTTGGTCACAAAGATATTGATTAGAATAATAGGAATATGAAATAGAAATAATATGATTCCATTGCTCTCTTTTCTATTCATATAAGATGATATGCTTGTAACAATTTTGGGCATGTAGCAAAATAATGCAGAGACAAATAAATGAAAACCCATAAACCACATGGAAGAAATCAGGTAAGAATATTGATAGACCTAAAAATGATGAATCGGCCAACATTTCTCATAATAAGCATAAAGAAGAAGAACAAATCATGTGTGGTATTGCTCTCTTCTCATTTGAAGATGAAAATGAATGGTACATGAGACAATGAATGCTCTCATCACATGATTGGAGATAAGAGTAAGATGGTGTCTCTCAAGAAAAACCAAGATGGTAAGGTTATTCTTGGAAATAGTGCTCCAGCAAAAGTTATGGGAAAAGGTAGAGCCATAATTAATAAGCATAGAACATAAGTTGATACTTTATTAGTTCAAGGGCTACAGAAAAATATTCTAAGTGTAGTTCAAATGGCAGATAAAGGAAATGTAATTATGTTTACATCAACCAAATGAAAGGTCATAGATGAAGAAACTAGAAAGGTCATAGCAGGAGGATATAGAAATCCAGACAAGTTATATGCGTTAAAAGACATAAATTATCAGAGAAATGAGGAGGATAGTTCCTCTTCTTCAAAGTCAGAGTAAAGGAAGATGATCTATATTGTAGTACATTGTTCACTCACACTAATTGTAGAATTTATTTGAGGTATACAACATCATAAATAAAAGGTGATGATTATCAGGTCCTTAGAATCAGTGATGTATGGTCTTAGCGGAAGCAATACATATGTATACGTTGATGATGATTCCCATGTTGTTTTGATTTTCATGTTTCTTATATTATTGACAATGCACCTGATGTAGTAACATTGAACAAAAACATAAAATAGAGGCTTGTGGGGGGGTTGTGGTTATAAAAATAAGCATTTTACTTGTTGTACACAGATCTTATGAAAGGTAGCCATGTATTTACGTGAGTTTTGATCTAAACAATTGTGTATGTTTATTTGAAATGAATAAATAGTGGGATAGACTCAGGGAGAGGTTTTGATATGGTTTAGTTAGTTATTATTTGGCTTTATGATTCTGACAATGGTTGGTTACATTCTATTCATGCTCAGGTACTACTTAAAAGTGGTATTGGATTTTTATGGTTATGAGTTGTTGCAATATGACATTATTGCTTTGGTTCCTTTGATGGGTTTACTAATTAATGAAGATGGATATGGTCAAACCTAATAGTGAATAGTTGGCATAGCTTCAGGGGGAAGCATTTTCTATTCTTATAATAGAGAATTGTTGGAATTATGATTTCTTGAGAATTCCTAGTTGCATAATGTTGTTCATGAAAAGTATATATCATTTGTGATGTTGCTAAAAACACATATGCTGCTGAAGTTTTGATATACTTCTTAAGTTGCACTTAGTGAAGTTGATTCTACATAATACACTTGATGAAGAGGAAGTGTATGCTATGGTTAATGAATCACTCACTACTAGTTAACATTTATATGTTGTTGGCATTATGTATTATATGATTCAAAATGTGCATATGGTGAAGTTATGGATGATACCTACATGTTGCTTGAGTTGCATAGTTGTTTTAATGCTTCTGATCAGATTTATTATTCTCTTTTCTTGTACACCTGGTAATGATGCATGTACATCATATGTTACTCTTGGTATGTTGCTTGAAATCATGTTGATATTGATGATATGAGACTAAGGTGATGTGATACTAAAGTTGCACTTAGTGAAGTTGATTCTACATAATACACTTGATGAAGAGGATGTGTATGCTATGGTTAATGAATCACTCACTACTAGTTAACCTTTATATGTTGTTGTCATTATGTATTATATGATGCAAAATTTGCATATGGTGAAGTTATGGATGATACCTACATGTTTCTTGAGTTGCATAGTTGTTTTAATGCTTCTGATCAGATTTATGATTCTCTTTTATTACACACCTGGTAATGATGCATGTACATTATATGTTACTCATGGTATGTTTCTTGAAATAATGCTGATATTGATGATATGAGATCAAGGTGATGGGATACTAATAGATCTTCATTGTACAATCTCATGCTATGATTGTGTTGTAGCCACAACCACCACCTTATCAAAACGTGCCTTGGTAGAAATTTTGAATGGGTCCCCTAAAAGTTGATCTTTCAACTTTCCGAATGATCTGTTTTATCCCAGAGACTTTAACTTGATGCCGAGTCAAACCTTCAACTCCTAATGGTTGAGCCCCCATATTTAAATATATGTTGCATCATTCATCTCTAGCCCTTCCTAACCCCTCATTCATTTCCTCCATCAGGACCTTTCCAACCCTCAAAAGTCTTCTATCACACCTCATTCCCATTATAACCCTTTACAAGGGAAACACTTCACAAATATGCATAAACCACCCATTTTTGGCCTATCGCAATCAACACTGCGCACTGCTCTCCTCCGGACCCGACGGTATTATTAACCATATTTTATATATATATAGGGTCGAGAGCCATATCACTTATCACTATCGGTGGGGTCTAGGGCTTATATATAAGGTGTGGCAATATACTCTAGACCTAACAGCATTATAAACCATATTACATAGATATATATATATATATATATATATATATATATATATATATATATATATATATATATATATATATATATATATATATATATCTATCTATATATATATCTATCTATATATATATATATCTATATCTATATATATATATATCTATATATATATATATATATATATATATATATATATATATATATATATATATATATATATATATATATATATATATATATATATATATATATATATATCGAGTCTAGAGTTATATCGCATGTCACTATCATCCAGGTCTAATGCTTTTATATATATAGTGCGCCACTGTTTAGTGGACCCAATGGCTTTATTAAACATGATATATATGTTTCGGGTCTGGAACCCCATTGCTTATCGTAATCGGCAGGGTCCGAGGCCTATATATAAGGCACATCGCTATCACCTGGACGCATCGATGATTATAGATCCGGGCATATGATATTTCAAGTCCGGCCTAATGGCCAAACGTTGGTTTTCCCATATATTCTTGTGTTTTTCGAAAAACATTAAAGTCTAGGTTTTTCAAAGGGAAGGTTTATGTCCCAGATCCAAAAGTATTATCAACCATAGCTCATATGTATATTGGGTCCACCTCCCCAATCGCTTATTGAAATCAGCAAAGTTTGTTGTTTATACATATAGTGATTTGTGATATGGCAGACCGGTTAGGGTATAAGTTCTCGTATATAATATTTCAAGTCCGGATTTCGGATCTGGTTATGTGTTATGCAACGATTTTCAATGTAAATTGGATTCATGACTGCGAGACTTAATCAATGCATGGATTAAAAACCAGGGGCTGATTCTTTCACGTTTGTTCCTTTTGATGTTATAAATGCTTAATGAAGGCAAGATTTGTGTTTTTTAAGCATTTTTTTATCATATTTGCATAAGTATGGTTGATGTTGGTTATCTCTATAGGTGAGGACTGAGAGAAGGCAAGCAAGGTCAAAGAATGGGCCCATAAGCATCAAGTATGGCTCCAGATAAAATATACATGAGCATATCTGATGAGTCCATATATGCATATGTGTTCCATTTAAAGAGGTAGCCTTAGGAATTTTTGGTCGGGTTCCATGCATTGCCTGTGTATTCTGAAAGAGAAATTGTCATAGATTTCATCATGAAGAGATGACACACAGTCAACCTCTTCTAATTAACATCTATTCATTTCCCCAGGAAATGAAGCGCTCTAGGGACAGGAAATGCCCTCTATGTGTCAGCGGTGACACCAATTGTTCTACATCTGTGTATTCTTATTTGTATATTGAAGAGAATAGAGGGAAGGTGAAAAGGTGAAGGGAAGACCGAGAGTCATTTCCAGCTGCATAAGTATTACCTCCGGATAGGAGATGAGGGTTTTTTTTTGCGAGGAAACAACTTTTATTTATTATGAATAAAGGAGATTGTTTGGTTCAATGAGGAGCCTTTGTTTTAGATTTAAGATCCTTTGCTTTATCTATTTTGAGATAGGGTGTTGTTGCTGGAATAAATACAAATGTGTTTTGTTTTTTGTGCATATTGACAACGAGACAACTTATAGTTAGCCATGTCTGTTTGAATGTAATTCTTCATCATATTTAATTCATAAGCAGTCCCTAATGTGAAACTATGTTAGACATCAATTGCAAGCTTTACTTCCATAAAAAGGAATGTGTATTCCTGGATGAATGATTGGATTGCAATTAAGAATTGATGCAACCTTGTTCTTATGTGAACTAGTAATTGATTCACTTAGGCCTGGAATTTATATATGATGTTTAACCTCTCTTTTGTTATGCTCTTGTAGGATAGATTAGGATAGTTAGGATTAGACTAGAGTATCTAGAAGTAGTGTAGATAGTATTTGATACATATAGGTTAACTATTTTTATTTTGTTGATTTAATTGAAGTCTTCTTCCCAGAAGCAATCTTTCAACACATTTAGCAGTTCATGGGATCCTTTAAAATCCATTAGGTCCCAAATGAAAAAAGATCTAATTGGGATCTATGATTGGGTTAGTTCCCCTTGTTGGTATAGCGAAAATTCGCCATGTCAACAAATTGGTGCTAGAAGGAGGGCCTGAACTGCCGTCCACTGCTTTTCAAGATTTCATCTATAAATGCCACGCATGGATTCAAAAGGATTAATGTATGGATTGCATAGGTCGAAAAGATCATTCCACCCATTTGAAAGAGCCTCATTTCGAGGAAAAGGAAACCCTTCTAAGTCCCGTGTTTGGGTCACCCAAGGAAGAGAGACTATGGGAGTACCTTGTCATTCAGGAACAACCAGTCAGTAGACTTACTCAGGCTTACACTCATTCCCTATCATAACTCCCTATCTTTCAGTCTTTACCTCTGACAACAAAAATAAATTGAAGGGTCTATCACATAAATGAAGAGACATCTGTAGCCCCTTTTCTTGAAGATATTGTGCTAGATTATTTGCAAAGTATCAACTCTACTTGGGAAGAAATTCCTGAGGATTCCACTTATGAAGGAAATCCCTATCCCGATTTGGAAAATCCTAACGAAGAAACCCTCAACCAAAACCTCTATATCCATAACATGACTAATGTTCCTACTCCGGGTGGGAATCAACCTCTACTTCCCCCTCCAGGTGGAAATCACCCTCCACCACCTCCTCCAAGCGGGAATCAACCTCCACCTCCTCCAGGAGCACTCCCTCCCTGTCTTGCACAAGATGTCATAGCAGTACCTGGGCAACAACATCCATTACCCAAGAATGTAGACAGAGTATTGCCTAAATTCGACCCTGAGAGGGGAGACACCACTGATAACCATATTCACTCTTTCTTCCTAGTCGTGCACATGTTGGGGTAGTCGATGAGGATGTGGTATGTCACTTGTTCCCTTTTACTCTGATTGGTTTGGCTTCCACATGGTACTTTAGCTTGAGAATAGGATCGATCACCTCATGGGGTGCCTTTTAGCAGGCCTTCTTAGACAAGTTCGGCGATGACAAAACACTTGCGGCCTTATTTTTAGAGCTATCCCATTTGAAAATGGACACCAAAGAAAGGGTCAAGGATTTTAACATCCGATTCAATACTTTGTTCAACAGAATCCCAGCTACCGCTAGACCTACTGATGAGGTGCTCATGGAATTCTACATCTCTTCTCTCCCTATCCCTACTGCGATGTGGATCAAGACAAGTAATGCACAAACCTTACAAGGTGCTATCGATGAAGCAATAAAAGTCGAGAATGAAATGATTAGTCTCACAACATGTCATCATACGACTAAAGGAAAGAAAGCCTCTCAGTCATCCAAGAAGAGTAGTGGGAATGATAACAAAGTGGCCAAGGGAAAAGAAAGGGACACCATGGATGTGGAAGATTTGCATCGGATCATTAAGAAATTGATAGACACAGTCATAGATATGAAAAAAAATTCTTGAGAGAGTGGAGTAGAGTATAACAACAGAAAAACCTTCAAACCTTTCTTTCACAACACGACAGAAGGTGGTCATGGTCAACTTGTGTTAACTGCTCCACCCAATGAGGGGAATCTAAATATGGAGGAGCTAGCTCTTATTGGATCGCTCCTTAACAAAGAAGAAACTACAGTGGAGCTGGAGCCAGAACAAGAAAATGAGGAAGAATACCAAGTAGAAAAGCCCATGGACAAAGAATCTCAGATCAACGTACTTTGGGATTTCTATACAAATGAAAATGATGATGATGAAGAGGATAGCACGACAGAAATCCACACATGAAGTAAATGGCCACTTCCATGTTCGATGAAGCCTGTTGACCAGACAAAGAAAGATGTTCGCCCTATGAAAGCATCCATTCCCAAAGCTTCTGTTGAGAAGGGTAGACCTAGTGGTGGGTCCAAGAATACTCCATTTGCAAACTATCCAGAGAAAAGCAACACATCTCCGACTATAACGAAAGCAACTCAAAATGGTAAACTCCCACCTAAGAATGGAAAAACCAGTATGTTTACTCTCCCTTACCCTATTTATAGCATTTATTCTAGAACATTGTGGATGATCTTAAGAAATCTAGGGCTAATATCACATACTTTGATTTGCTAAAATTAACACAGCAAAGAGATTTGCTCCTGAAAGCTATGAATGAGCAGAACTACAAAACTCTCACCATCCCAAGCAACCTAACCAAGAAGTTAGTTTCCAGACCTGTCAATACCTCCAGTACAACCCAAATACGATCAGCTATGGAAGCCACTCTTGCTAAAATGAGTCAAAACCCCCAAGATGTCAGTGTAGCCATGATAGGGAGGAAATCAAAATCCATGACCCCATCCTTCCTTATCACATTTGAGATCCTTAACATGAACGTACATAATTGCTTGGTAGATTCCGGTGCCTCGTCCACTGTGATGCCTTATGTTGTTGCCAAAAGACTGCATGCGATACCCGAGAAAACTGGGACTCGAATTATGCAATTAGACAAGACAAATGTGAAAATGATTGGGGAATTGAAATATGTGTTGATTCAGATGGCTACTAAACCACAATACACACAAGTCATTGACATATTGGCGGTCGATATACCTGAGGCTTATGGAATGCTGCTTAGTAGGCACTGGTCAGCAAAACTAAATGGATATTTCTCAACTCATTAGTCCCATCTCTTGCTGCCTCAAAAGGGAAAAGGTGATATGTTGAGAGTTGATTGAGAAAGATGCATGAAGTATGTGGTAACAAAACTAAATGGTCCGAATGAACTTGTAATGTTTACTAATTCTATCCTTGGGAATTATAGTTTCAATGTTTACGCCACGGGAACCTGTTTCAGAGAATTCCATGCAGAAACAATTGAAGAAAATACCATAAACACACAGTTGGAAGCTCTCCCTTATAGTCCAACTGATGAACCACCTTGTAATATAGTAGGTCATAGAACTAATTTTGTAGGAAGCAATTTAATTAATGTAACACTAGACTCTATATTTTGGACACTTTATTTTGATGGCTCTAACTGTCTTGAAGGTGCAAGTGCTAGGGGCATTCTCATTGACCCGCAAGGGAACCGACATTTGATGGCCAATCGGTTGAAGTTTGCATGAGCCAAAAATACAACAGAATATGAAGGCTTGCTACAGGGCCTGAAGAAAGCCATTGATATGAAGGTGAAAAATCTTAAAGTTTTTGGTGACTCACAGATAATCATGGATCAGGTAAGGAAAAGGATACACTGCAACTCGCCACACCTAGCGAGATACCATCATGAGGTATGGAGCTTAATTGATAGTTTTGATTCCTTTAATATCACATACATACCTCAAGGGCAAAACCAAGATGCCAATCTGATGGCTAGTATGGCTGCTAAACTTTTGCCTAATTTTAGATTGAAGAAGAATAAATGTTATGTTCAATTGATTTTCAGACCCTCTGTGCCTGATAAAATCTCAAATTGGTAGGTGTTTGAAGATGACGAGAAAATCCTTGAGTTATTGCACTGCCAGAAGACATTAAAGAATGCAGTCATTAATGAAAAATAACATGACAGGCTTATGAATGAGAGGGAAGATGAGGAAAAGGATCAACCTAATGTGATTCCCAAGTCAGTTGTTAAGACAGAGCACTTGTATGACTTGCATGATAAATTCAAGAAGCCGACTAATTGCAAAACACATAGATCATCCATGAAGTATGAATTGGTCAACCTGGGAACTAGAGAAGACCCAAAAAATGTCAATTTCAGCTTAGGGTGCTTTCCACAAGAAAAGGTTGCGTTTATCAAGCGATTTAAAGATTACATGGATTTCTTTGCATGGACATATGGAGACCTAAAAACCTTTTATACCGGCGTTATGTAGCATGTAATTCCTTTGTAGAAGGAGGCTAGGCCCTACCAACGAAAGCTTCGTAAGATGCACCCAACCATAGAACTATTGGTGAAGAAAGAATTAAGAAAAATCCTGGATGCTAAAATCATCTTTCCTATTAGACACACACGCTAGGTAGCCAATCTCGTGCCAGTAAGAAAGAAAAATGGAGACATCAGGCTGTGTATTGATTTCAGAAACATGAAAAAAGCATCATAAAAGGATAACTATCATGTACCTTCTATGGAGCACATTATTTAGTGTGTTTCTGGGTCTGAAATGTTGTCCCTATTAGATGGGCTTTCAGGATATAATCAAGTGTTGGTATCTAATGGGGATCAGCTTAATACAACCTTCAACACTAAATGGGGCACTTACGCATATCGTAAAATGCCTTTTGGACTTATTAATTCGGGCTCTACATTCCAGAGAGCTATGGATATAGCTTTCTGAGGGTTTATTAAGAGATCAGTAGTGGTTTACATGGATGACATCACTGTGTATTCATTTCATAGAAGGGATCATATTTATCACCTAAAACATATTTTCGAAAGATGCCGAAGGTATGGAATATCGTGAATCCCAAGAAGAGCGTCTTCGTAGTCACAGAGGGGAAACTACTGGGTCATATCCTCTCTAAAGAAGGGATTATTATTGATCCTGAAAGAATAGAGACCATCATGAGAATAGAACCCCCTGCAAATAAAAGGGCAACGTAATCTTTCTTCGGGAAGACAAGTTTCGTTAGGAAATTTGTCTCAGGTTTCACAAAAATAGTGCACCCCATGTAGCTAATGATGAAGAAATACGTTGTGTATAAGTGGAGTGATGAAGCCAAGAAAGTGTTTCAATGAATCAAGGAAGCCATCATAGAAGCTCCTGCATTGGTCAGCCCCAATTTCGGCAAGGAATTCTTCTTATACACTTTTGCTTCTGATGTTTCATATACCGCCATACTGACTCAAAAAAATGATGAGGGAAATGAATTCCCTATTTCTTATATGAGATCTAACCTTCAAGGGGCAGAACTAAACTACCTAGATGTGGAGAAACAAGGCTTCATAGTTTTTGAAGCCGTAAAAAACTTCCACCCTTATCTATTAAAGGCCAAGAAAAAAGTAATCATTCCCCACCCTCCTGTGAGAGCCCTCTTCATGCAGAAAGAAATGGGTGAACAAAGAGGGAATTGGATAACCACACTTCAAGAGTTCGGCCTTGAGATTAAGCCGACAAAGATAGTTCAAGGGTAGGGACTGTGCAGACTAGCAATAGAAGCCTTTGTGGATAAAGAAAGGGTGTCCAAAGAACCAGAAGCATAGAGCATGCAATATGCACAAGTGGAATTTAGGGAGGAGCCCCTATGGATTAATGAAGTACTGATGTGTGAGTGCAAAAATTTAGAAGCCCTTTTGGATCCTGAGTCATGGTATTACTACATATGATTCTATCTCACACGGGGAGCATACCCTGAGCACATGGATGCATCACAAAGGAGAGCACTCAGATTGAAATCTAATCAGTATCACTTGGTTAGTGACACATTATACAAGAAAAATTATGATGGAATCTCACTGAGGTGTTTGGAAAAGGGTGATGCTGACCATGTCTTAAAAGAAATGTACGATGGCCCAGTAGGTCGTCACTATGGCAGATAGACCACTGCTCACAAAATATTAAGATCTGGATATTATTGGCCCACAGTGTTCAGAGACGCGCATGCCTACGCTTAGAAATCCAAGGTGTGTCAAAACACCGTAGGATGAGAAAGAAAGCTAGCTATTCTCTTCAGGCCCATTATGATCTATTTCCCATTCCAACAATGGGGCCTGGATATCATAGGTGAGATCACTCCAAACTCTTCACAGTCGCATACATATATACTCATAGCGACTGAATACTTCACCAGATGGATCGAAGCCATCCCGCTTCAGAAGGTAAACAAAGACGAGGTAATATCATTTATTGAGAAATTCATTATCAACAGGTATGGCATCCCTGACACTCTCATATTTGATAATGCTTCTTACTTTTCATCACTAAAAATGACTGAATTTGCTATTGATAAATCCATTCACATAAGGTATGCATCAAACTATTACCCCCAGGGAAATGGAGTTGCAGAGTCCTCAAATAAGAACCTCATGTGCATAATCTGTAAATTTGTCGCTGATAACCAGAGGAACTGGCACAATGCTCTAACAAATTCCCTTTGGGCTGATAGGGTCACCCCAAAAGTAGCCTTAGGAAACTCCCCATACTTCCTCATCTATGGACAGGAAGCCATCTTACCTGCCAACATTACCCTTCCCTCTTTACAACTCTCCCAAGCCTCAAGAGGGACCCCTTCAGCCTTACTTCAAGAAAGGATCAACCAATTAGTTAGGTTGGAGGAATTAAGAGATAAAGCCAGAAATAAATTCAGAAATCATCAAATGATTGTGAAGAGGCGGTTTGATCACCATCTGGCAGGAGATAAAGATTACCAAATAGGAGAGCTAGTCCTGAAAGGGACAAGTTGAATGAGGAAAAAGGTAAGCACATGAAATTCCAACACTTATGGCTAGTCCCATTCCAATTTGTGGAAAAAATTGGTCAAGGAACTTACAAATTGAAAACTTTATAGGCAGAGACTGAAAAACTCCCTATTAATGGCCAACATCTCAAGAGATACTTCCAATAGCCACCACATGGTGGTTACCTCCAGAGTAGGTTAGAATTCATTTTATTTTTGTTGTTAGTTTAGTTACATTTCTATCTTTTCCTTGTTTTGTTGCATAGTTTATTTTCCTTCTGTTGTGAATTGCAGTCCTTTCAGCCAACTGATTTTGGTCCTTCAGTCTCATTTTTTTTTCCTTTTTCAAATTATCCCCATTCTCCACCGGGGAAAATTTTAAGAACCCCCCTAAATTTATAAATAAAAAAAATGGGCGAATCTCCATGGTATATAGGAAAAATGGAAGGCGATTTTATCAATAATATAATATGTATATATAATTTTTTGGCGAATCTCTCACCAGGCATGGCGAATATTTTACTCAATTATAAAATCTTGTAAGATCTTGGCGAGTCTTTCACTAAATAATAAAACTTTGTAAAGTCCTAGTGAATCTTAGCATAGGCTACATGCTGGTTTAATTCCCCCATTTAAATAGGCTACATTCCAGGTGAATACCATGGGTCAATACCATGTGCCATTTTGGTGAATACCATGGGTCTAAATATAAAAAAATGTTTTATTTGTTTACCATACCTCTCGTTTATTTATATTTTTATTAATTTACCATACCTCTTTTACAAATATGGTATTTGGCCCATAGGATTCACTTAAATAAAACCACTTTCTTGAGCCTTCATAAATAGAACGAGGGTTGTGGACTAAATATAAAAAGAGGTTTTATTTATTTACGATACGTCTAGTTTATTTATATTTTTATTTATTTACCATACCGTTTGAGTAAGTATAAAAAGACGTTTTATTTATTTACCATACCTCCACTTTACTTATATTTTTATTTGTTACATGTATATAAGGTGGCTTATGGAGTAAATATAAAAAATGTTTTATTTATTTACCATACCTCTCATTTATTTATATTTTTATTAATTTACCATACCTCTTTTATAAATATGGTATTTGGCCCATAGGATTCACTTAAATAAAACCTATTCTTGAAAATGGGCGAATGGATTCACTTAAATAAAACCTATTCTTGAAAATGGGCGAATGGAAAGTTGTAAGTCCTAATTTCAAGGGCTAAATTTACCTTTTTTACCCTCTCCCTTAAAATAAGGTGGGCTATTTGAGGTGATTTGTAAAAATGTACTATGATACAAAATATTCGCCCACTAAAAACCCCTTAATTTCGCCAAAGGGCGAATATTCGCCCCTAAAATTATCCTTGTTCTCCACCTTCAAGTTTTTCCTCCTTCATTAACCTACTGATGAGTCTGCTGATCCTAAATCCATCATTGGCTTGCAGATGAAACAAATTTCCAATGAGCCCATGGGAACTTGAAAGTCAGCTGTGGAATTCAAATCGAATCCATTCATTAGCATCTGTTGGGAACTAGGTAAAATCTATTGATAATCTGGATACCTGGAGCATGTAGGGAATCTTTATAAAACAAAAAATGTGTAACTACAACTGGACTGGCAAGGAGGAATGCTGCATTTTAAAATCCCACTCAGAGCTAGCCTATACTTTCTTGTAAGGTTTGTAGTCATTCTCCATTGGTCCCATCCACCACACTAAGTTTTCCAATACCCGTCATCTACAAGTAAACCTCCTTTCATGGGCTAAAATCATCATCATAAACCTATCGCAAATCCAATTGTGCTATAGTCCTTGTGCCTGAAATTGGAAGGACTTATTTAAAAGAAAATGAAATGTCAAGTCCTTATGCCAAACTAGAAGGACATGTTATTTTGCAAGCCAGTTAGAGTAGGGACTGTTGTTGGGCTCAGAGTACTGGTTGACATATCAAGCCCAACCTTGCTTAAGAGGTTTCAAAATATGGCAAGATCCATGACTGCACCCCATTCAATCATATGAAAATATAGCACTGAAATTCTTATATAAAGTGCAGATAAACATATCTACATCAAGTTTGATGAGCAATAAAGAGTTGAGGTGCACACCTAAATAGGTATTGATAGACCACTGATGGCCCCAAAACGATTTTTGAAAGTGGGAAATAGCTAAAGGAAGGTCAATAAAACCCATAACACTACCATTAGAGAATCCTTGTCAAAACCCTATCAATAAGTAGAAGATATTTGTCTTTATCCCACCTAAAGCAATTAATGTTGAAGTGGAACCCATTCCTGTTCATCTATATAGTTTGCATTTCGAGTTTATCTTAACACCCTGATGTTATAGTGATCCAAGGTTTATTTGGAAACAGAGATAACTGGTTCGCCCAACAGTTCGCCATTTGTTGTGGCCACAACCACCACCCTATCAAAACCTGCCTTGGTAGCAATTTTGAATGGGTCCCCTAAAAGTTGATCTTCAACCTTTCTGAATGATCTGTTTTATCCCAGAGACTTTAACTCGTTGCCGAGTCAAACCTTCAATTCCTAATGGTTGAGCCCCCCTCTTTAAATATCTGCCGCATGATTCATCTCTAGCCCTTCCTAACCCCCATTCATTTCCTCCATCGGGACCTTTCCAACCCTCAAAAACCTTCTATCACACCTCATTCCCATTATAACCCTTTACAAGGGAAATGCTTCGCAAATATGCATAAATCACCCCTTTTTGGTCTGCGGAAATCAACGTTGTGCACTTCTCTCCTCCAGACCCGATGACATTATTAACCATATCTTATATATCGGGTCTGGAGCCATATCGTATATTGCTATCAATGGGGTCCAGGGCTTATATATATATATATATATATATATATATATATATATATATATATATAAGGCGCACCACTATACTCTAAACCCAATGATATTATCAACCATATTACATATATATATATCGGGTCCGGAGCTATATCACATGTTGCTATCTGCCAGGTCCAACACTTGTATATATATAGCGCGCCAGTATTTACCGAACCCAGTGGCTTTATTAAACATGATGTATATGTTTCGGGTCTGGAACACCATCACTTATCGCAATCGGTAGGGTCCGGGGCCTATATATAAGGCACATTTCTATCACCTGGACCCGCTGATGAATATAGATCCAGGCATATAATATTTCAAGTCTAGCCTAATGGCCGAACACGGGTTTTCCCATATATTCTTGTGTTTTTTGAAAAACATTGAAGTCGGGTTTTTTCAAAGGGAAGGCTTATGTTGCGGATCTGAAAGGATTATTAACCATAGCTCATATGTATTTCAGGTTCGCCTCCCCAATCACTTATCGCAATAGGAAAAGTTTGTTGTTTATACATATAGAGATTTGCAATATGGCAGACCCGATAGGGTATAGGTTCCCGTATATAATATTTCAAGTCCCGATTTCAGATCCGGTTATGTGTTATGCAAAAATTTTCAATGCAAATCAGATTCATGACTGCAGGACTTAATCAATGCATGGATTAAAAACCAGGGGCCGATTCTTTCGCGCTTGTTCCCTTTGATGTTATAAATGCTTAATGAAGGCAAGATTTGCATTTTCTAAGTATTTTTTATCATATTTGCATAAGTATGGCTGATGTTGGTTATCTCTGCAGGTGAGGACTGAGAGAAGAAAAGCAAGGTTAAATAACGGGCACATAAGCATCAAGTATGGCTCCAGATAAAAGATGCATGAGCAGATCCGACGAGTCCATATATGTGGATGTGTTCCATTTAAAGAGGTAGCCTTAGGCATTTGCAGTCAGGTTCCACGCATTGCATGTGTATTCCGAAAGTGAAATTGCCCTAGATTTCGTCATGAAGAGATGACACACAATCAACCTCTTCTAATCAACATCTATCCATTTCCTCAGGAAATGAAGCACTCCAGGGACAGGAAATTCCCTCTACGTGTTAGCAGTGACACCAATTGTCCTACATCTGTGTATTTTGATCTGTATATTGAAGAGAATAGGGGGAAGGCGAAAAGCTGAAGGGAAGACCGAGAGTCATTTCCAACTACATAAGTATTACCTCCGGATAGGAGATGAGGGCTTTTTTTTTGGAGGAAACAATTTTGATTTATTATGAATAAAGGAGATTGTTTGGTTCAATGAGGAGCCTTTATTTTAGATTTAAGATCCTTTGCTTTCTCTGTTTTGAGACAGGGCGTTGTTGCTGGCATAAATACAAATGTGTTTTGTTTTTAGTGCATATTGACAACGATACAACTTATAATTAGCCTTGGTTGTTTGAATGTAATTCTTCATCATAGTTAATTCATAAGTAGTCCCTGATTTGAAACTATGTTAGACATCAGTTGCAAGCTTTACTTCCATAAAAAGGAATGTGTATTCCTGTATGAATGATTGGATTGCAATTAAGAATTGATGCAGCCTTGTTCTTATGTGAACCAGTAATTGATTCAGTTAGGCTTGGAATTTATATATTATGTTTAACCTCTCTTTTGTTATGCTCCTGCAGGATAGATTAGGATAGTTAGGATTAGACTAGAGTAGCTAGAAGTAGTGTAGATAGGATTTGATACATAGAGGTTAACTGTTTTTATTTTGTTGATTTAATTGAAGTCTTCCTCCCAGAAGCAATCTTTCAACACATTTAACAGTTTACGGGATCCTTTAAAACCCGTTAGAGCTAGCCATCCCAAATGAAAATAGATCTAATTGGGGTCTGTGATTGGGTTAGTTCCCCTTGTTGGTATAGAGAAAATTCGCCATGTCAACAGATTAGTTGATAATGATGAATTCTTACATATTTGTATCTCTATGTCATGGGATATTAATAAATTACAAATAGGAATCTTATGGATGATCAGTTGAGTTGCATATGGTGTGATGATTCTTCATAATAAACTTGATTGATGTTGAAGGCCCTCATACTTTATAGATGCATATGGTGACATTATGATCCAAGAGAGTGATATTGTTGCCTATGAGGAAAAGGAAAGATACATGAAGATAAGAAGATGGTTATTTGTATACTGCTACTAGAACTGATAGGTTATTCTTGAAGACAATGAGTATTTAGTCAGATATTGATGATGTTGAAGGTTGATGCTACATTGACCTATCTTACTTTATGATGTGTGAAAAGATATGTTTGTTTGCTGCAAAATATCTATCTGTATTTGATGTACATATATTGAGGCTCTTCCTACCAAGGGAAAGAGCAGGTTGACCTTGATGAGGTCAAGGAGATAAGTTGATAATATATATCTATGGAACAATCTTATGTTGTTGTTACAATTTGTTAATGTTGCATACTTCGCAACAGGTTGATGATATTGAATCCACATTATCTTATCTTGCATATTGATGATGACAATGTGCATGTTGTTGTTCATATTGCTGCTATCTATGTTGCAAGATCCTATGACGACTATCATGGTATTGCTACCTAACTATTGGGGTATTTTATTTTTGTTATAAGTTCCATATATGTGTCTCTTGATGAAAAGGTCATAAATACCTATGATATAATAATTGTAATATTAAAGTCATGTTTGGACCATTGAGGTCAAGTCAATTATGTATGTAATCCCATTATTTTTGGCATTTGATGTAATGTTGAGTCAAATATGTAACTCCTCTGTGTTGGATTATTGATATAAGTATTCCTCATTGGTAATAACAAAGGAATTATTTTTTTGAGTCATACAGTCATGTACTTATTTCCAGAAGATTCAACATATGCTCAAGCGAGGCATGGTCAGTATACAATGTTCATATTCAGCAGATTAGATCAACAACGCTCATCTCTACATAGGGGAAGAAAATTGTTCTTTCGGCATTGGTAAGCCATTTTCCCTTTATGTCAGAGGTGGAGAGTAGATTGGTGTTTGGAGAAATATTCTTGGAGAGTAGATTTGTATGCTTACAAATGTATTTGCAGGCATTTACAAGTTTTGGTGACCAAACACCAAAGTTGTTTCCATCAAGTCCAAAGGGGGATATTGTTGGAATTATAACTAATATATTGTCCTTGATGGAAAACTACTTAATAAAGTTGTCAACATGATGGTTATGCAGATTCTATAGGTGACATGGACAGAGGAATATTAGTTCAGAGACATAAATATGACAAAGGAGAAGTTTAAGAAAGTATACATGGGGCCTGTCAAGATAAGCCACATACATACGTAGGTACGATGAAGAGAAGTTACATGCAGTTTCTACAGTATGTTATTATGAATACCAAAGGTATTTACTATGGCACTGGCCCATAGTAATGAGCACAACAACATATATTTCATCTCGTCAAAGAATACCATTGGAATTACTAAGGGATTGGCCTAAGGTATTGGCTAAGGCCTAAGTTGTATAAGAAGATGGAGATCAAAGTGTTAATATGTGCATGCGATGGATTATTTATGAATAACTTGATCAGAAATATGTGTGCATTAGGGAGCATGGATATGGATAAGATCTAATAGATATGAAATGACCACATATTTGCTAATTTCTTTAGAGTTTGATAGATATATGATGATGATATTATGATGTGTGTATGTAATAGTTTGTATGCCAAGATTTGGGTTTGACAAGTGTTGTGTTATGCAACGAGGATATGATTCAATTATTATAGATATATATGTTGGTTTTCCATTGAGAAGTCACATACATAAGCAAATTTTCTTCCGGCTAGTTGCATATATATTCTGCAATATGGATAGATATGTACGGAGGTGTGGCGAATTATAAGTGCGTACATGCGTGGAAGTGATTTATAAAAGTCACGTACATTTGCTAGGGTTTTGTTGTATGAGTCTTTAATGAAGTTTGATAAGTTTTGTTATGTTTGTTGTTTTCTGTCAATGAAGTCTCTCTTATGAGAATCTATGTTTGATAGTCATGTTTGTCTTGAATTGTTTATGGAATGACATGTTGACTAGAGATGATGTTACTGTGTGATGTTCTCTATATGGTTGAGTGATTTGTGATGTGTTCAGTATGTGATTTAGTGATTTATTTAGTGTGAAAATGATTTCAACTTAGTTGTTGAGTGTTTTAAGATCTGTATGCAAATCCTCTTCAGGATAAGTCTGTACATATGCAGGTATGATTTAGAATAGTAGCATATATATTCTGACATATGGTTCATCAGGGTTTGGAGTAGCAATAATTGGTTTTTGTGATGGGTAACAATGTGTCTTATTGATGAGTAATTGTGCATTGATATGATCTACCCTAATCTACATTGATCTAGTTGTATCGATTGATTAAGATTCAATGATTTCTTTAATGATTCAGGTGGTCCAATGATTTGTTTTAGAATTGTTTTTTGGTATTGGGATTAAATGATGGTAGTGGGTCTAGTATGAAAATATGAAGAAAAGTGTCCTACACGTTTGGCGTTGTGATTTAGGTGGATCTAGTATGAAATATTATGAAATGTGGTCACAAAGGTGTTGAGGGCTGGAGCCTTCAGTGACGGACTTGAATCTTTGTTTGAGTTGTAGGTGTAAATCTGATTAGGGGGTTAGAGCTCCCTTCCAGTAGGTGTCGGTAAACAATATCAAGGGGTTGGAGCTCCCTTTGAGTGGGTGCTGCAGAATGAGAGAAGGTTCTAGCCTCCTACAGGTGGGTGCCTAGGTACTCATATGAATCTGTGCCAATACATTATTGTAAGATATTTTCCTTTATAATAAAATATGAAGACAAATACAATGACAACGATGGTTTTCTCCCACATTGGGTTTCCACCTAAAAAAATGATGTCCTCATGTGTTGATGTTTTTATTATGTTTGATGGTTTATTCTTTTTTTCTACTCATGGTTACTATTTAATTAAAGGGTAATGAAGTAACTCTACATTGTTTAATGTACAAAATGATGATATATATGAAAATTTAGTTAACTAGATATACACAGTTTTCCTTAATCATAGTTGTCTAAATACGATGGTTTACTCAATTACAATAGCGTATAGAAATATGAATAAGAAACTGAAAGACTTAAGTGAGTTTCTAAAATAATGATTCACACCCCCCCACCCTCCAATATTTTTACCAACAATTGGTATCAGTGCAAGTCACTTCAAAAATTGCTTAGAGTGGATCAAGGATGATGGGAAAGAAGAATATAGCTGAAAGGAATGAGTCATAAAATTGTGGTAGTGACAATGATATATCATATGAAGTGATAGTTAGAAACATAAGGAAATATTGAATCTTTGGAGCACCCTTCTTTCTAATAACCAATAATGAAGAACACGGTAACAAAGAATTATTAGGTATGGGTTCTTATTCTAGATGTGGTCCATTTGCTTATCTATGTAATAATGATGATAGAAAAGATGGCAATGAATCAACTAAACTTGCACTCATGGATAAAAGTGAAAGTAAACATTATAAAGGGAAAACAGATTAAAAAATGATGGCCCTAGAAGTAGAAAAACAAGGCATGTCAAAAACAATGGGCAATGAATGTGCGTCTATGCTAAGTAATGACAATTATAAACAATGGAAATAAAAAATGAAGTATAATCTAATGAAGCTTCATTTTTGGTGTTTAGTATGCAATGGATTCACCAAAATCCCTCCATGAGATGAAGAAGTGCAAAAGAATAGTAAGGCATTAAGTAACATCATTAATAGCATAATTGATTCAACATTAAATAGGGTTATAAATTATGCAACTGCAAAGGAACTATGGGATAAGCTACAAGCAATCCATGAAGAAAAATCAAAGCAAGGTTTTTCGTCAGGAGAACTATCATGTAATCTTATTTCTAGAAATGTGCCAAAATATGAGCGTGATTGAGTTATTGATTCAAAAGAAGATAGGTTTGAAGAAATTTTTGATCTTAGAAGAAAACTTGATCTTGCTTTGGAAAAGATTATTAATCTTAAAGATAAGTTGTAGGAAGATGATAACAGGGATCATATTAAATCAGTAAATGTTGTTGTAGAATCTAAATAATATTGTGAAGGACTTGAAGAAAAGATTGTCTCTCTAAAATCAGATCTTGAGAAGTCAAACAAGGAAAATGAAGAAATACTTCAAGAATTTAAAGAACAAGAGGATGGGTTGAAGGAAGAAATTATCAACTTAAAGGAGCAAATGGAAGAAGGAATGAGAAACCGATATCTTATAAGGAGAAAAAATACCAAATAATGGAGGTTGCGGTAAACATTCTAAAAAGTAAACTACAAGAAAAAGATAAACATTTGAGATTTTAAGATAGTAATAAGATTTTGGATAACATTATTCATAGTCAAAGGTCTCCTTCCATTAAAGCTGGTTTTGGTTTACATCAAAACTATTAAAGGAGAATCTAGTCCACAAATTAGTGCAATGAATTTCAAGGGTAACAACGAAGAACATGAAGTGCTCAATAAAGAGATAAGAAGTCAACATGATGAACATACAAGAAAAGTAAATCTTCAAAGCAAATCATTTTCTCCTAACTATAGAAGTGTTAATCAATTCTATCCTCTGATCAATGATGTTGAATTCTTTATATGTCATAATTATGGACATGTTGCAGCAAATTACAGAAACACTTTGTTTCAAGCAATGAGTCATCTCACAAGAAGTACATAAACTCTGAGGTACTCAGGTTTCTTCAAGGGATGTTGTTTTACATGGAACATATTTGGTCACAAAGCTGTTGGTTTCAATAAAATGAATACGAAATTGAAATATTGGCCATGTAAAAAAAGAATGAAGGAACATATCAATGAATCTCCATAAGCAACATGGGAAGAAATCAGATAAGAAGATTGATTGACTTGAAAATGATGAATCCTCCAACATCTTTCATAATAAGAAAAAACAAGAAGACTGAATAAGGTGTGGTCTTTCTCTCTGCTCATTTGAAGATAAAGATGAATGATGCATAGATAGAAGATTCTCTTATCATATGATTTCAGATAAGAGTAAGATGGAGTCTCTGAGGAAAAACCAATATGATAAGGTTATTCCTGGAAATAGTGCTCCAGCCAAAGATCTGGGAAAAGGTAGAGCCAAGATTAACAAACATATAAAAACAATTGATACTTTATTAGTTCAAGGGCTAAAGCAGAATATTCTAAGTGTAAGTCAAATGGAAAATAAAGGAAACCTAATTGTGTTTACATCAACCAAATGCAAGGCCATATCTGAAGAAAATAGAAAGGTCATAGAAAGAGGATATATAAATATAGACAAATTATATGTGCTTAAAGAGATAAATTCTTGTTGGGCATGGAATCCCCCCACAACATGTTTTGGGTCTCAAAGCCCAAGTTGAGTGATATTATTGTAAGGCTCCATGAACTATGGGTGCGAAATGTATATTAGATTCATAGGGTTGTCCGCCCTAATTTTGAATGTAATGTTGGCCTACCCATGGTTCGCAGACCATGGGATTGTATAAATAGAGCGAGGCTCTAAGTGGTAAAGAAGATTAGGGGAGAATCTAATGGATAGAATGAGATAGCAAGCAGAGAAGAAGAGTCTCGTGTGCCTTGGGTTGTAGTAGTAGGAAGAGGCTCTGTAACTGAGTGCACAGAGGCCTAGTAGAGTCCGCAGCTAAGTGCGCGGATCCTTGCAGTTGAGTGCGTAGGGTAGAATTGAGTCTGCAATTGGAGAAAATATTAATAAAGAAAGGTTTTGTTAAAAATTTTGTGCATCTGTTCTGAGTTACTACATGTTTGATCATAATTGCAATTATACAGTTTATTTACTACGTGCGCTTGTATGAATGGTGAATATTGTTAAGTATAACTGAAGGCGTACAAATAAGCTAAGTTAATCAACTAATATCGGGCTGCTAATAAGGACTAGGGTAATAACACTATTCACCCACAAGTAGGGTTGTGCGATGGTAGCATCATAGGCTGCGAGGAATGGGTAAGTGCACGTAGTGACAAGCGCATAGGGTCGAACAACAGACCATTTGAAACCATCAGACATCCCTAGGGTGTGGAAACCTGGTTCTAACACCCTCCCATACTACTTCGGCTAAGACCTCAGTCCACACTACGCGGACTATTGCTGAAAGGGCAAGTATTACCGGGATTTGTTTGGATAAATCACCTCCAAAGCTCGGTCAGGCCCCAACAAGCCAAAAAATGGTTCTTTTTCTAGGACTGGGATCTGCATAAGGGATCTGATGTCGTGTCATTGTTATCCAACGAAGAAAGAAATTAAAGGTTGGTTGGACAGGAATATTCACAAGTTCGCAGCGCAGGAAAACAGGAATCTGCGAGTATCAAAGGAACACTAGTTAGAGCACTACTTAGATACGGAAATCCATGAAATTTTCTTTGCATCCTTCCCCTCTAAGTTATATGAGTGGATCGCGAAGCTACCAGACAGTCAGGGAAGATGTAGGCTCAAAAAATCGATTGTGTAGAATCCAAAATTGGTGCGCAGACTAGAAGCGTCAGAAGATAAGATCGTGCGTGTTGTAGACCATTAGCTCAATCGAATTATAGGAGCGTTTATCACTGAGTTCTCGGTGGACACGATAGTCAGCTACAACAAGGCAGAATGATGCTTCCTCAAAGGACCGCGAGGTAAGTACATTAAATCGCTGAACACTTACATTAAAATACTATTGTGTGAAAAGCGGGTTATGTGAATAAATTGATCTTTGGGGCTACACGAAGTGGGAGGATCTATAGAAATGAAGGTAGCGTAGAGATAGAAAATAGCCCCTTGATTTTGTCTTGACGGGAAAGTGACGAAGAGCTCTCGAAAGTTTCTCCGAGAAGTGCGATCAGTTTGATAAGGTGGTGAATTCCGCGCATACCACCTCCACCTATGCCACCACCAGTCTCACATTCTTCACCTCCATCTCCGCCCACACCACCTCTGCCACCACCACAGTTCAATGTGGCGAGCACGATAAAAATGTTGGTATTAAGAGGAGTAGGGAATGAAGATCCGATGCATGTTGTAATATTGTGCACTAAGATGGTACATTAAGCATTATAATGACCATCCAAACATGGGGTTGCAGATATCTAGGCTGGGCTGAACAAAGAATTTAGCATGCCAAAGTTGAAGACACAATTGATTATCGGGTTTAAGGAAATCGTGATGCTTCCAGGCGAGACCCCATGGGATCTAGATTAGAGACTGAAGAGTATGATTCACAAAGCCAACATGACCTTGACGGATGGACAACACCGCGAATGGTTTGTAGCATCACTAACGCCGCATTTGAGGACGACGTTGTCGCCGCAAAAGTTATCCACCGAGGCCAAGGCTTTGGAGATTGTAATAAGACTGCACAAGACCCCAATACAAGATCCGGGCCTAGGAGTCCAAAAAATCCACGTGCAACTGCAAAATTTGTGTTTGGAAATGCAGAGCTTGAAACAAGACAGGACAATTCAGGCATAAGCGCACAAGGAGGTATGGTGCATAAAATGCAAAGGTCAGGGGCATGATAAAGACCACTGTCCAGTCTTCGCGAACTATCTGGCGGCAAGAGGGACAATTCCATTAAGACTAGAGGCATAAGTAGGACTAAGCGTGGCACCTGCATTATGGTGCATGATTTGTCAAATAGGATGAAAACAAACTATAGATAATTGTCACCTATTACAGAAGTATACGCAAATGTCCCAACAATTGTTCTACAATTTCTATAGGTCGGTAGGCCATGATGAGTGCACCTACAGAAGTTACGAGTTGATGATGGATCAGACTCCTCCCTACAGAGTGTAGACCAAAATATGAGCCATCAATCCAAGTAGATGGATGGCGCGCGCTAGATTTTAGGGGCGCAGACGAGGTCGAGGTGGAATGGGACTAGGAAGGGGTCGTAGACAGTTGATTTGTTACAATTGCAGAGGGCTAGGGCATTATGCCCATGATTGAACAAATTCGATGAGAGCATCATGTTTATATTATAATCATTTTGATCATGAGATGAAGGACTTCCCTACACTGATAGCGAGGATGCGCGATAAAGGGATACTCCAGCCTCCCTCGACTCAGAATTTGCAAATGATGAGGTCTGAACCCCGCAAAGAGGACTTGAATGTAAAAATCGTGCTCCGAAGTGGTATCACGACAGGAGATGACAAAGGTAAGCAGCCCAAAGAAAGTGCGTTGGTTTGCAAGGCTCATACAAAGGAACTTGAATTTGATTTGGAGCATGTGAATGAGGCATTCATGGAAGCTAAGAAGAGCTTCATGGAGGCCTCCACTTCAGGGAGTAAAGATCAACTAGGACTGGATATGGATCCTTCAATGCTCACTACCTTTCTTGAGACATGTATGAAGCTGTTGTGTGACAGCAAGGCTATGAGGGGACTGCAGAAGCTTATCACTAGGTGTGCTGGGTCGGGAGAACTGCGTGTAGTTCGGAAGCTTGGAAAGCACACATCGCGAACAGGAAGGGAAATGAGATTGACTGCACAAATAGGAGAGTACAAAATGGATCAAGTTATTCTGGATCCAGGATCAGACGCGAATGTTCTACTAAAGCAGACATGGGAATGCATGGGTAGGCCCACATTGCAATGATCCCCCATTCAATTACGAATGGCGAACTAGCAGAAGATCCTACCGATGGGAAGATTGCAGGGAATAATAGTAGACATCAAAGGTGCGAGTGCGCTTGCAGATTTCGAAGTGATAGATATTGTCGATGACAAAAAACCCTATCCCACGCTACTAGGAATAGATTGGGCCACTGATATGAATGGGGTGATAAATCTAAAGAAGCAGAAAATGATTTTTGAGAAAACGTCACTGCGCATAGTGGTACCTATAGACCTTGTGGAAGGATCGCACTACATAGAGCCAGTGCGTGATGACGAAAGCAACGACGAGCTAGACTGTGTCTACAAGATAGCCACTAGGGAACAATATTGGGTGAATTCTACAGTGGATGGACGGATTTTGTGGAAGTGCGAAAGATACTACATATCAGATTTGGATGAGGAAACAGAATGATGGCACAGCCAGTTACACGAGGTAACCACACTCAATTGCAACATGATGGTAAGATCATTGTCCTGCTTGACACCAGAGGTAAGGGATCTACCTATGTATGATGGGCTGACAGCAGTAGATGAATTCCTGGACAAATTCAAAAGTGAAGTTCTAGAACAGCAGTGGTTCAGTGCTTTGAAATGGGCACTATGCGCGATGCCCGGAAGGTGGTGGGGTACGCACCGGTAGATTTTCAGGGACTGGTGCGAATGCAGAAAGATGATGCACTTATGAGTTTGGAAGCCTCAAATGAGGATGGAAGCCAGGTAGGATGGATGAAATAGCGTGTGCGCCCACCTTTCCAAATGGGTACAAGCATATGGTGCGTAACCTGCACAAACGCACACCACTCTCATGATAGGAAACAGGAACAACAAGCATAAGCAGGCACGACGAGTTCACGAACAATGAGGTATGATAAGACCTAGTGTGTAAAATATCATACATGGGGAAGCCTTTGATAATGTGTGCGAAGTGCTAAACAAGCCCCCCCATGTGAGATGCACCGACTGGGACTTGCGCATACCAGTGGTTGTATGGGCTTATAGGACCATGTGCAAAAAATATGACCGCGTAAGCATTTCCGAAGCTGAAGTATGAAACAAATGATGTGGTCCCTGTGGCGCATGCGAAACTGAATCTCCACATAACATGACCCATAGATATGATGGTCCGCGCAGATCGGAACGAAGAAAAGACATAGCTATAGGAAACAAAACATATAAGAATTGAGGAAGAAATCCGATGGGGAAACTTTAGACTTTGCGAACTTGAAAAAGACTGGGTACAACTAAGGGAGAAAAGCGCTTTAATGGATGCAGAGGTCAAGAAGCTAGAAAACGAAAGAAAGGAAGCATTTGTCATCGATAAACTGAGGATGGCAAGGCAAGGTGCATACAATCATACTGATAAATTAGAAAACTATTGTCGTGAACTAGTTAGTCTTCTGCCTTGGTTTGGACCACATATCTCTTAACGTAGTGACCAAGGTAGCACATTGCAAATAGTAGAGTGTGCGATGCTGATCGCCACAATGGAAGATGGGTATTCTCCGCAAACTATGATAGAGGATGGGATGGAGCCCTGCAAGGGTTGTGAAACCACCTGAGTAGTCGTAGGGAGAATAGTCTTAATGCTATAGGCAACTGAAAGGGTGCGCGGGACTATAAAATATTCTACCTAGGAGCTACATGATATTGGAGATGCGCGTAGAATCAGAACGTCACAGGGTTTGTGACTACGAATGGAAGGTTGTGCTGATGCGTGGGTCAGCTAGGAAATGATAGTTGGTGTCACTATTCACGATGGGAAGTTCGATTTGAGGCCAAATGGAGCGAGCGGCGAGCATTTAAGATGCAAGTTATGGGCAAGATTTAGGAAAATCTACCACCAAGAATGCATTAATGGCCCGAAATTGGGGGGAACGGTCAATTTTGAATTCGAAAGGCACTATAAAACTCAAAAGGCTAGCAAGAAAACAACACTTGGTCATTTGAGAATTGAGCACTTAAGCAGAGCACAGAGCGTTGAGAGTTGAGCGATAATTGAGCCCTTAAGTTCGTGAGAGACAAAATAGAGCCTAGAAAGGATGAAAACCACTAAGGATTGGTTGGGAATTGAAGAGGTACCGACTGACGAGACCGCATAGACTCTCATGGTGGAGGATGTTCCAGAAGGTTCCGTGGTAGTGATAGAAATCCCCAAATCACAGTGAACACCGAGGCCCAAGAAGGATAAACAGGTAATGGGACCAGTACACATGTCCCTGAGGAATTCGCGGCACAACAAACTATCCATGGAAGAGAAGGGGAAAGTACTTACAATACAAACAGATGAGGAAGAAGAAGACTTATAGGCCTTGATTCCATGGTGGAAGAAGAAGAAGAAGTGGAGGAGGATACCCAACCGTTGCGTTTTACAACAAAACGGCTAGCGTATGTCCCTCTGCGGAAAGGGAAAACCAAAGTGCCAAAGAACCTGGATGAAACGAAAAGCTCACTCTAGACCCCGCTCCTCCCCGATGGCATTGTATTTGACGACACGCACCTAGGCCACGTGCCAACCATGAAATTTGAAGACTGGGACCTCTTTGACAGTGAGAAGTTTCCGCACCTAGAGACTAGGAACTTAATGAAGCAGAACACCGAGGGGGCAGTGATAAATTTAGAGCAACGAGAATGGCTGCATGGTGTGGAAAAGGCCGAGTTACTGCACTTATTATGGATACCACATTTCCACTGCGTTCCCATCACCATTTTCATCATCAAGCAGCTGCTCTACCTGGTGCATGATGAGTATCTATGGCTGGAGTATCCTATTCCCATCATGGCAGACCTCATTCACCGGATTTCTCGGCTCCCCTATAAAGGAAAGGATCCCGCGACTATAGCCAGAAAAGGTAGTGATTTGGCTCTCGCAAAAGCCATGAAGGTGAAATATAAGGTGGAGAAGAAGAAGAGGGGCTACGTCATCTCCAGTACCAAGGACAAAGGGGTGCGCGTAGCAACCCAAGTCTTCACCAACAAACTTATGAGAAAGTGTCACGCTGATGAGGTACCGGCGCCGGTGGTCGCACTGGCCGAGTAGTGCACGGAGGGGGTTCAGTTCAACTGGGCCTAATTCCTCTCTGAGGAATTTTTGATCAACTGTTTCGAAGTCGAGGACCAGGGTAAGATCTTCCACTATGTGTGGTTGCTATTATCCATATTGCTAATAGTGAGAGAACTACCAAAGGACAGTCTGTTCCTCAACATTGATAGAGAGTTACTAGAGGCCACAAAGTACACTTTGCTCTGGGCCACCAAGGACGTGAAATGGATTCGCGACATCAAAATTTTCTGGGTGCTCATGGAAGCGAGAATCCAGATGTGGATCAATAGGAGGCCGCACCTGTCACCTATGGTGCACAATAGTCTGCAGAGTTTTGCAGACTTCAAAGCTAGTATGCACAACATCTGTATTAGGACGTGAAAGGATCTAGCGAAGTAGTGGACAAAGCTACCATTTGTAGCCACTGAAGACGTGATTTTTATTGTCTTGGAGACATGGCCTCCCGAATGGTATGCTCCATACCTGGAAGCCCAGAAGTAAAAGGACGATGCTAAGTTGTGCATCACTCAATTAGAAGAGAAAAGGCAGAACAAAAAAGAAATAGCTAAGGTAAGGGTAGTGCACAAAGTAGCACAGAAAGATGCGAAGCAGAAGAAGACTGTAGAAGTAGTAGCAACAGTGTAGGGAGTAGAGGCAACAACAACATAGGTAGACAAGGGCCAAGAAACATCCTCAGGGCAGGAGGCAGAAGAAACAGAAACAATAGAAGGGAGCGTGGACCGAGGGGCTTTGTCCACCCAGTTAAAGAACTTGTGCATTGTAGAAAGATCGGGCCCAAGGAAGAAGGTCAAGGCCTCGAAGTTGGCCCTTGACCCGATCACCTTAACCCAAGGTGATCTCCATGACATCGGCGGGACAGTCCGCGATGTCACGGGTAAAGCACTTCAAGAATTCATGCAGGAGCATCAAACTATGTTGGTGGCCCTTAGGGTGCAACTGTAGGAGTTACAGGTACGACCCTCTCAAGAAGGTACCCTGTCAACACACGTCACAACAAGAACTTCAGCAACAGAGTAGATGTTGTGCGTGAGAATGGAAAACACAATAGTGTTGCCAGAGGGAGCTCTAGTGTCATCCAATGTGATGGATCGATTGTCGCTTAGCATGATGAAAGACCTTGGCCTTAACCTGGCTACCCTTCCCTGGGAAATGATGTATCGGTTACATGATGGGATAATGGCAGAGCTGCGGGCCAAGGAGAGCTGCGCAAACTAGGTTCTCAGAGACCATCAAATAAACATAGAACAGCTCAGCTTGCAGTGCAACAAGTTTCTATTGTAGAATCAACATTTGGTGCACATGGTAGATGACACTTGTCATCCCAGTCCAGAGCTGACCATCACAACAGATCTACCAGTAGAAGTACAGATTCAAAGTTGGTAACTGGATTCTGCGAGGCTAGGGAAGAGACGACAAAGGTGCAACTGGAGCTGAATCTCCAGATTGCCGAGCTACGGTTGAAGGCGCAACCTTCCACTCCCCTAGAAATTAGAGAATAGTGTGCTAGCGCTATTTCAACAGAGTTGGAAGAAATTGGAGGTGCGGTGCGCAACTGTACCAACATGTTGGAACAGGCACTTGAGGTTCTCATGACTTTACAGGAGGATCCCAACATCCAATGCCTGGAAACAGAGGTGCGAGAACTCCAGAAATAGCACGATAGTGTGAGAGGAACTGAACAGACAATAGTCCTCACTCAATGGCTTGCAAAGATGCACCAAGCCAAGGCATTAAAGGAGCAGGTGGATGCAGCATGCCATAAGGAAGCAGTTCTCAAAGCACGCATTCATCCATGGATTAGAGAAGCCTTCACAATCATAAAAAATATTGAAGGGAAGCTCACGCACATTCAGGGGATCCATGTGTAGATGCAGGGCATTACGATAGACACAGAGGTCTTAGAGGAACAGATGCAGCAGGTTCAATAAGCAGCAACTCAGTGCACTACAGACATGAGGACCATTGGAGACCAGTTGGAGGGACTCTGCACCAAGATCACCGCGCTCGACAGAGTGACTCGAGGGCGAGTCATGATATTTGTGTTGGGGGCCTATTAGGCATGGAATCCCCCCATAACATGTTTTGGGGCTCAAAGCCCAAGTTTTGAGTGATATTATTGTAAAGCTTTGTGAATTGCGGGTGCAAAATGTATGTTAAAGTCATAGGGCTATCCGCCCTAAGTTTGAATGTAATGTCGGCCTACCCATGGTCTGTGGACCATGGTATTCTATAAATAGAGTGAGGTTATAAGTGGTAAAGAGGATCAAGAGAGAATCTAATGGATAGAATGAGATAGTGAGCATAGAAGAAGAGTCTCGTGTGCCTTGGGTCATATTAGTATGAAGAGGCTCTGCAACTGAGTGCACAAAGGCCTAGTAGAGTCTGCAACTGAGTGCGCGGACCCCTGCATCTGAGCGTGCAGGGAAGAATTGAGTCTGTAACTAGGGAAAATATTAATAAAGAAAGGTTTTGTTACAAATTATGTGCATCTGTTATGAGTTATTACATGGTTGATCACAATTGCAATTATACTGTCTATTTACTACGCACACTTGTATGAATGGTGAATATTGTTAAGTATAACTGAAAGGATACAAATAAGCTAAGTTAATCAACTAATATTGGGCTACTAATAAGAACTAGGGTAATAACACTGTTTGGCCCTCGAGTGGGGTTGCGCAAAGGTAGCATCACAGGCTATGAGGAACGGGTAAGTGTGTGTAGCGATGGGCATGTAGGGTCGAACCGTGGACCACTTGAAAGCATCAGACATCCCCAAGGTGCGGAAACCTAGTTCTAGCACCCTCCCATGCTACTTCAGGTGAGACCTCAGTCATGCTCCGCGGACTGTTGCTGAAAGGGCCAGTAATACTAGGATTTGTTTGGCTAAATCACCTCCGAACCTGGGTCAGGCCCCAACAAGCCAACAATTCTCACAGAAACGAGGAGGAAAATTCTTCTTGTTTAGGCTCAGAGGAAAAGGAGATGGTCTCTAATAAGGTACATTGTTCACCCATAGTGACCGTAGAAGTGATGTGAGGTGCATGACCTCATAAAGAGTAGGTAATGATTATTAGGTCCTCAGAATGAATGACTAATGATATTAGGGGAATCTATACATATGTATACTTTGATGATGATTTCCATGTTGTTTCAATTTTCATGTTTCTTATATTACTGACAGTGTACTTGATGTAGTAACAATGAATAGTAACATGTAATATAGGCTCAGCGGGGACCATGGTTACAAAAATAATCATTTTACTTGTTGTACACAGATATTTTGAAAGACAGTCGCATATATTTGTGATTTTTGATCTAAACAGTCATGTATCTTTATCTGAGATGAAGAAACAATGAGATGGACTCAAGGATATAATGATACATGTACATGATATGCTACACATTGTGTGTTCCTTGAGAGCATGTTTATCTTGATGATATGAGATCAAGGAGATGGGATACTAACATAGTTTGAATGTACAATCTCATGCTATGATTGGTTGACCATGATAGATTCTTAAATATTGCTATCTCTATGTCATGGGATATCAATAAATTGTAGATAGGAATCTTATGGATGATCACTTGAGCTTCCTGTCCATCTCTATGTCATGGGATATCAATAAATTGTAGATATGAATCTTATGGGTGATCACTTGAGTTGCCTATGGCGTGATTTTTTTTTTTCATACACTTGATTGATGTCAAAGGTTGTCCTTATCTTTGATAGATTCATATGATGACATCATGATCGAATATAATGGTATTGTCGCCTATTAATAAAAGGAAGGATACATTAACATAAGAGGATGTCTATTGATATACTACCACTACAACTTCTAGGTGATTATTGAAGGCATTGCATATTTGGTCACATATTGATGATGTTGAAGGTTGATGCTACATTTCCCTATCTTACTTTACAATGCATGAAAAGGTAGGTTGTTGTGCTGCAAAAGATTTGTATGTCTTTATTGTACGTAGGTTGAGGCTCTTCCTATAAAGGGAAACAACAATTTTACCTTGATGAGGTCAAGGGAATGAGTTGACAGCAAATTTCTACGGAGCAATCTTATGTTGTTGCTAGAATTTGGTAATGTTGCATACTTGGTCACAGGTTTATGATATTGAAGCTACATTGTCTTATCCTTCATATTAATGATGAGGATATGCATGTTGTTGTTCATATTTCTCCTATCTATGTTGCAAGATCCTATGATGACTATCATGGTATTTATACCTCACTATTGATGTCTTTGGTTTTGGTTATAACTGTCATATATGTCTCTTCATGAAAAGGGCAAGTAAATACCCATGAAGTAATAATTGTAATATTCAAGTTGTGTTTGGACTATTGGGTTCAAGTCAATTATGTATGTAATCCCATTATTTTGGGCATTTGATGTAATGTTGAGTCAAATATATAATTCCATTGTGTCGGGTGATTGATGTAAGTATGGGTCATTTGTGATAGGGACGGTCATATTTGGTTGAGTCATAGAGTCATGTACTTCTTTCCAGGAGATTCAGCATATGCTTAGGGGGAGCATGATTAATATACAATTTTCATATTCAATAGATCAGATCTATAATGCTCATCTCTACATGCGGTTAGAAAAGTATTCTTTCAACATTGCACATCCATTTTCCCTTGATGTCAAAGGGGGAGAGTAGATTTTTGTTTGGATAAGTATTCTTGAACAATAGATTGAAATGATTGGAGAGTAGCTTGGTATTCTTACAAATGTCTTTGCATGTATTTACAGGTTTGGGTGACCGAACACCAAAGTGGTTGCCATCAAGTCCAAAGGGAGAGTTTTTTGGCATTATGAATAATGTGTTGTCCTTGATGGAAACATACTTAATAAATTTGTCAACACGATGGCTACACAAATGCTACAAGAGAGATAAACAACGGAATATGAGTCCAGAGACAGAAATATGATAAAGATGAAGTTTAGGAAAGTATACGTAGGTCGCGTGAAGATAAGTTATGTAAATATACAGTTATGATAAAGAGAAGTCACATATAGTTTCGATACTATGGTGTTATGAATAACACACATCTTTACCACCATATTGGACCATAGTAATGAGCGCAACAACAAATATTGATCCTATCCAAGAATACCATTGGAATTACTAAGGGATTGGCCTAAGGTATTGGCTAAAGCCTAACCTATATAAGGAAATGGAGATCAATGTGTTAGTATGTGAATTTAATGGATTATTAATCAATAAGTTGATCTAAAATAGGTGTGCATTAGGGATCATGGAGATGGATCATATCTAATAGATCTAAAATAACCACATATTGGATAATTAGTTTAGGGTTCGATAGTTTTTTTATGATGATATTATGATGTTTGTTTATAAACGTTTGTATGTTGAGATTTGGGTTTTATCGATGTTGTTTCATGCAACGAGGGTATGATTCAGTGATTAAAGATATGTACATTGGTTTTCCATTGAGAAGTTGCGTACATATGTGGATCTTCTTCTAACTAGTCATGTATATATTATATAGTATGGATATATATGTACACAAATGTGGTGAACGATAAGCACGTACATATGCAGAAGTGTTTTATAAGAGTTATGTACATATTCTAGGGTTTTGTAGTGTAAGTTGTTAATGATGTATCACCAATTCTGTTATGTTTGTTGATGTCTGTCAATGAAGTACCTCTTCTGAAAATTTGTGTTTTACAATTCTAGTTTGGTTGAATTGTTTATGGAATGATATGTTGATTAGAGATGATTCTATTGTGTGATTATTTATATCTCATTCATCGATCTGTGATGGCTTCAATATGTAATTCAGTGATTAATTCAGTTTGACAATGATTGGGACTCATTTGTTAAGTATTTTAAGATATGTAAATAGGTCCTCATTGGCTTTATGGTAGCGCTGTTGTCCTTGATGGAAACTCACATATATGATACCCAGAAATGAATCAGTGATGTATAATGGCAGTTCATAGTGCAACAAGTCAATTCAAAGGTAACACCAAAGGATTACAGGTTAGACTCTAGAGGTTGAAGAAAGAGAATGTCTAAAGAAGTATACACTGGTTAATCTTGTCCAAGTAGCATACATGTGGGTTCACAGAACAAAAGGAGTGTATATGTACGCATGCACTTTCAGAGAAGGAAAAGTGCATATGGGATGGAAAATTCAAGAGAATGAATACCAGGGGTTCCTACTATAGTATCGATCTATGGTTTTGGTTTGTGGTATTGACAAATGATCTAAATATATAAGAAGGAGAAGATCAAAGGGCTAAGTGTGAAATGAATGAATATCTTATGAAGAGTTAGATCAAAAGGAAATATGCATGTTATGGGTTTTTGGTTCTTTTCTTGATATGAACTAAGGATGCACCTAAATGGTTGATAATGGATGAGATCTAATGATTGATCAGAATCATAAGACCTAAAATGAATTACCATTATGTGGTCTGATAATGGATTTTCCAGATGTCATTGCTAACACATGTTTTATCCTTTATATGCTATGATTTAAGTATATGTGAAGTCTGGAATAGCTGCAAAGTTATAAGTATCTATTTGTAGATCTATATGCTGGTTCGCCTTGGTGAAGGCACGTAGACATGTTGCTTTGTCACTTTGAGGTAGCGTATACATTATGAAATACGATGTTTGAAGTTACAATTGGTTTTGGTTTTTGAGGAAGAGTTCTAGGTTCTACTCTCTGTTCTGGTGACAATGATCTAATTTTTTAGATTGATTGATTGTGATTTTCTTTAGTGATGATGGGTTTTCATTGATTGGATGTATTGCAGCGATTATTAATTTTGAACTTCAATGTTACTAATGGGTCCAGTATGAAAATTGGATGAAACATGGCCTTCATATTGTGTTGTTGTGCACTAGGAGTATTCAGTTTGAAAATTTTTGAAATGTGGTCTGTGGAGGAAGAGAGAAGGTCATAGTCTTCTGTAGGCTGGCACCTACGCACTGGTAAATGTATTGACAAGTACAAGTGTCAGGATCTCCCTTCCAGTAGCAGCTGGAGAATGAGTGAAGGTTGTAGCCTTCTGTAGGCTGGCCCCTACTTACTAGTAAACATATTGGCTAGTACAAGAGCTAGGGGGTTGCAGCTCCCTTCTAGTAGAAGCTGGAGAACTAGAGAAGGTTGTAACTTTCTGCAAGTGGGTGCTTGCATACTAGTATGAGTCTACGCTAGTACAAGATTGTAAATAGGTTTTTATTATATTAAAAGAAGATATAGATGACAATAGCACGTGATTTTTCTCCTGCATTGGGTTTCCACCTTAAATCTTAGTGTTCATGTGTGTTGCTTATGTTTGATTGTTTATTCTATTATTACTGCACATGGTTACTATTTAATTGGTTAAGAAAGTACTGATGCACTAATTAAATATCAACATATGATGAATTAACTGAATCATAAGTTCACTAGATATGCACTGGTTGCCTTAAGAACTGTTGCGTGCACATGCGAGTTCCCTTCACGGAAGTAGTGTATATAAATTTGATTATGAAATGAGAAAGTTATTGATTTGATAATATTGATTCCCCCCCCCCCCCCCCCCCCCCCCCCCCCCACCCAAGTATTATTCCCAACAATTGGTATCAAAGAATGTCCTTTGGCAGAAGCTTGATCGCTTGAAGGAGTTCCATAGAAACAATGGGAAAGAAGCTAAAGAATAAAATGCCTCAGAAGAGGAAGACATATCAAAGGAAAGTCACAGCAGGAGAGAAAATTGGTCTTTAGGAGAAAGCGAGTATTTAGATTCAGAATCACCTCAGATTGAAGATGAACAAGCAAAAGAAGTATCGAGTGCAATTTTTTTTGTCTTTTGGTGATACTTTTCCCTGTTCATGCAATGTTGAATATGTTGAAAGTGATAGTGAAAGAAATATAGGGGCAGAAGTTAAAAGGCTCAAAGATAAACTTAGAGATCAATAATATCTATTTAACAAAAGGGAGTGTGCCTACAAAGAAGAAGTTACCAGATTAAAAGCTCAGTTGTAGGAAGGAAACAAAGTAAGGAAGTAGTACAAGGAAAAGGAATATCAATGTCAAAAGTTGCACGATGAAGTGACATCATTAAGAAATGAAGTAAATGAAAAGAGTACAACAATCGAGAGACTT
The DNA here is from genome assembly GCA_031772625.1 of Pinus tabuliformis. NCBI lineage: Eukaryota > Viridiplantae > Streptophyta > Pinopsida > Pinales > Pinaceae > Pinus > Pinus tabuliformis. Next base: position 652,638,776 of record CM062808.1, on the reverse strand, counting down.
AAACATAGATCCAGTTACTATGAAAATCTTGAAGCTGAGATCGTCTCTCTAAAAAAAGATCCTGAAAACTCAAATAAGCGGAATGAAGAACTACCTCAATCAGATGAAGAACAAGAAAATGAAATTCTCAAGTTAAGGCAACAAGTGGAAGAAGGAAGAAAGGTTGAAGAAATCATGAAGAAGAAATATCAGGTTGAGGTAAATATCTTAAAAGGTCAATTACAAGAAAAGGATAAATTTTTACGATTTCAAGATAGTACTAATATTTTGGATAGTATTCTTAGTAGTCAAAGGTCTCCTACAATCAAAACTAGTCTTGGTTTTGATGAAACTGTTGAAGGTGAATCTAGCTCACAAGATGAGGCAAGGAACTCTAATGCAAATTCTGAAATGATCAACGAGGAAAGAGGTCAACTCCATCAACAACCAAGGAAAGAAAGTATTCAAAGAAAATAATTTACTCCTAACTATGGAAGTGATAATTAGTTCTTTCCTCTGATGAATAATTTTAAATGTTTTAGATGTCATAATTTGGACATATTGTAGCCAGATGCAGAAGTAGAATGGTTCAAGAAAATAATTGTCACACAAAAATATCATCAGCTTCTAGATACTTTAAGGGATATTGTTTTTCTTGCAATATGTCTGGTCACAAAGCCATTGACTTCTATAGAGGGAATATAAAACATATAATATTCTATTGTTGTAACAAGTTTGGGCATGTAGCAAAAGAATGCAGGAGCAAATTTTGGCCAACGTACCAAAAGGAGCAAACATCATCACACTCCAAGGTATGGAAGAAGAAGGAAGTACAGTTAGAAATATGTGGCATAGCTCAGTATACAGACATCATAGACTTAGAGGGAGCTAAAAGTGTGAAACTTCAGTATTCCAATTCTCATACGCAATTATTATGAAGACAAGTTGCATTTATACATGAGCTAGAAGCTACACAGTCGCGTATATGTTGTTTTGTTGAAGAAGCAGTGGGACAAATAGAGGAAAAGGGGTCTGATATGGTTCAGTCAATTATCAATTATCTTTTATGTTCTGATTGATGACGATTACATTCCACTAATGATATGTAGAAGTGCTTTTGGCCCTCATAAGTTGTTAATAACTTGATGAATAACTGGTTGATGATGATGCATTGATGGTTCTTACTGACAAATGCAATGATCAGATTTGACAATGAACAGTTGGCACAGGTGCAGGGGGAGCATATGCTTCTAGTAATGTATTGTTGGCATTATATTAGAAGAACTTGGTACATGATGATACGTATATTCCTTGATCCACATAGCTGTTTTGATTCAGATGACTCTGTTGGTGATGGACATCTATAGGTTGTTGATCTTGATGCTACTGATAGATGCTTATGGTATAAATAATATATGGTGTATGATAGTCACTAATGACTATCATGCTATTGTTTAGATCATTGGTCCTTGTTATAAATGTCATGTATATCATTTGATGTAAAGGTCATGTAAAGAACTATGATGTAATTTGTAACCCCACTATGCACGGGAAGGATGATGTAATAATTGCAAATTTTCAATCATGTATGAGCATCTGGTATATCCCCACTTGGTTGGGTGATTGATGTATCTATGATTCATTGGTGATAGGAAGGCCATACTCACATAATTGAGTTATTGAGTCATGTTATTCTACAAACTCTCCATGTGCTCAAGGGGAGCATGGAAAACATAGTCCATCTCTAAGGGGGATAATATCTTGGTCCGCAGGAGAGTATCTTGGTGTTATTTGGTATATTGATGAAAGGCGATTTTGGGGTATAACCAATTTCCCATTTCATTTACAATTTTGATCTTGAGGCCTGTGAGTTATGGCCCACAAACCTATCAGAAGCGCTTATTTGAGGCCTTAAGCCTTTAAACCAGGACCCATACACTTATTTGGCTTTTTCTTATAAATCGGGACCTCAACACTTTATCGGATTACACAGGATTACACGGGAAAACTGCTTCACAGTATAAGCCGGATCTGAAAAATATTTAACCCACATTAATAAAACTCCATCGAGTCCACTCTTTAGTCACTCCAACCCTTTCTGCCAACCTTGCTGATCTCTGATATGCCCGATCGCTGAAACCTCAGATCCATTGGGCTATCGGCATATCACCATATCGCTTAATCGACCGTCAGAGTATCGGCCATAGCAATATCATCATTCCATTAACTACTGGCACTTGACCTTTGCGATATATGATTAGTGACTAAATCACAGCCATTGATCCCATAGTTGATCTGATGATTAATGCTAAATTGTACATCATCCTCTACACTATCCGCAAGTCCTCTACCTCGGCCTAATGTGATAAGTGGTCAAATCTCCACCGTGGATCCTCTTCCTGATCCAACGGTCCATGTTTAATCACATGATCGCAATCACATTATGTCTAGGTCTGATTCCGATAACTTCCAAAGGATTTCGTCGATGCGTCATTGATCCAGGTGGATATTGTTGGCCACCTGCCAGGTCCACCTGGACCCCCACCATTGTCTTTCTCAGCATTTTCAGTTTCCTTAATTGTAGCACAGTTTACTATTTTTAGCAGTTTTTCGGGTCCTGAACTTCCGGAGCCGTTTTGAGGCCCTAAACGACGTTTTTTTGGAATTCTGGGGCGACCGAGCCCTATGTTGCCTCCCAAAGTGGTAGTACTCAGATAGATCTTTCTAACGAGCTATCGTACGCGTCAAACGAAGATCGTATGCCAAAGTTACGACCCCGGGAAATTGATGTACCAATTTACCCAAACGGGGCCCACAATTTGGCGTTTCATCTTCTAGGGTTAGGTTTCGGTATGTGAAGGGTTTTCCATTGTTTCTCAACAATAAATAGGCCTTCGAGCCTCATTGTAATACAGTTCAGAACAGTTCAGAGGCATGTAGCCATCACATCTCTTCTCAGAGATAAGCTACCATCGCCCTAGCTAGTTTATTGCCATTTCTGTTTGTAAGCATATGTCAGTATTTTCCATTTATGAAATGAAGTATTATTTCCGCTGCATCTTTGTGTATATGGTTATCTCTGTAATTTGTTGCGTTCCTGCTTAAATCTGGATCAGTCATTGAGATATCCGTTCTGACGATTGGATATGGTCCATTGATCTATGAGATCTAACGGTTCCTGTGTATTGTTGCAATATGTTCCTCTTTTACTCTGTTTATTGATGGATTTTACGCTAAAACATAGTTCTCTACCATTTCTCTGTTTCACACCCATCATAACAATTAATTCATTAATCTTTAGATCGCCATCGATCCTCGTAGTGATCGATGGTCGATCAATACTACAACACATAGAATAACTTAGACGGTTATAAAATACACACAAGCGCACGAGTCCAACACTGAAACACACTTTATATAATACATGACATAGGTATAGATCTAAGTCATTTCAACCTTGGGAACAAGTTCCCTAGCGATTACATTTTGATTACTCTTGGCTTACTCAAATTCCTATCTATTGCTCTATCTCATCTCTCTATCTATCTCATGATATATATATATATATATATATATATATATATATATATATATATATATATATATATATATATAAGGAACATTAGATCGGATCACTGTAAAGGATCCGATCACATCCTTTCCTCAAAACTCTCAACTAATCACATACATGGCAGATTACATTTATTAAGTTTTCTAGAGACTTATCCATTCCATCATTTAAGCTCTTTTTTAAAAAGAATTGTCCCCCTGTTTTTCTCTGATGGTCCATGTCCTCCTTGCTCCTCTTTGGATTCCTTCTTTAATGAAGAGTGCCAGATGCTCCTCCATCGGACTCTCGAGGCACAAAAATTTATGACCTCCTAGTCATAAGCTCCCCCTTGTCCTTAGCAATTCTACCCACTTCTTAATGGAACTGCCTTCATGATCTTCTGTGAGCTGCAACCAACCTCTGCAGTAACAATCTTCCTCTCCTACATGATACCTCACCAAGCTCTCCTCACACAGTCTTTTAGCATCCTTCTGGTTCTCTTCTCTGGAACCAATTCAGCACACCTCACTCTAGGCTTATGCAAGTCTTCTCACCTTTCACTGTCATTCTCCTCATGACAGTAAGACCACAAACTCTCCAGCTTGAAACAATTGTACCTCCTTCTCCTTCTGCTTCCACTCTTTCTTCCTTCTTCCAGGAAATCCTTTCTTACATAGGAAAACTTTCCTTGCTCTGACACTAAATGATGAAAAGAGATTTTTGGGCTAAAGCTAAAACCCCTTTTCTTTGCAATATTCGATCCTGGGATGTATTGTTTATGAACCCATTTCATTATCGAGAGCATTCCATAAGGCTTTAAGCCTTTAAAACCAGACCATATAACATATCAAAGCCTTTTACTCTAAAAACCTGGGACATCAACTCTTTATCCCAATACACAGAAATACAGGAAATCCCCGCTCCGGAACACAAAGCTGGATCTCAAATTTTTTTCACGCGAACCTATATATACCATCGAGTCTACACCTTTAGTCACTCCACAACGCTGCTCCGATCTTCAATTACTGATCGGCCAGATCTCCAATCCATCGGCTATCGGCGTCTCACCATATCGCTTAATCGACCATCAGAGTATCGACCATCACAATATCATCATTCCATTAACCGCTGGCACTTGACCTTTGTGATATGAGATTAGTGACTAAATCACAGTCATCGATCCCATAGTTGATCTGACGATTGATGCTAAATCTCATATCGGCCTGTCCACAATCCGTCAGTCCTTCACATTGGCCTAATGCGATAAGCGATCAAATATCCACCGTGGATCCTCTTCCCAATCCAACGGTCCATGCTTAATTGCATGATTGCAATCGCATTATGTCTAGGTCCAGTTTTGATAACTTCCAAAGGCTTTCTTCAATGCGCTATTGAGATCTTTGTTCCGACGATTGGATCCGGTCCGTTGATCTATGAGATCTAATGGTTCCTGTGTATTGTTGCATTTGTTCCTCCTTTGCTCTGTTTATTGATGGATTTTACACTAAAACACAATTCTCCGCCATTTCTCTATTTCACACCCATCATAAAAATTAATTCATTTATCTTTAGATTGCCATCAATCCTCGTAGTGATCGATGGTCGATCAATAATACAACACACAGAATAACTCATACAGTTATAAAATACACACAGGAACACGAGCTCAACACTGAAACACCCTTTATATAATACAAAGCATAGGTATAGATCTAAGGCATTTCAGCCTTAGGAACAAGTTCCCTATCGATTACATTTTGATTAATCTCAGCCTACTCAAATTCCTATCTATTGCTCTATCTCGTCTCTCTATATATCTCAAGATATATCTATATATCTATCTATATATATATATATATATATAGATATATATCTATATATATATAAGGAACATTGGATCGGATAACTCTAAAGGATCCGGTTACATCCTTTCCTCAAAACTCTCAACTAATTACATACGTGGCAGATTACATTTATTAAGTCTTTTAGAGACTTATCCATTCCATCATTTAAGCTCTGTTTTAAATAGATTTTTCCCTTGTTTTTCTCTAATGGTCCACATCCTCCTCGCTTCGCTTTGGATTCCTTCTTTAATGAGGAGTGTCAGATTCTCCTGCATCATATATTTAACAGGTTCTACAACTTGTTGTAATAAACACCAATATGGTTGCCATCAAGTCCAAAGGGGGAGATTGTTGGCATTATGGTACAGGTGTCATTCTTGATGGAAAATCACATATATGATACCTACAAATGAATCAGTGATGTATGATGGGAATTCACAGTCCAACAGTTCAATTAAGAGGTAACAACAAAGGATTATAGGTCAGACTCTAGAGATTGAAGAAAGAGAATGTCTTAAGGATTATACGTTGGTTAACATTTTCCAAGTAGCATATACACCACGTATACATCCGGTTTCACAGAACAAAAGGATCGTATACGTATGCACGCACTTTCACAGAAGGAAAAAAATATATGGGATGAAAAATTAAGGAGAATGAATACCAGGGGTTCCTATTACACAGTATTTTATCACCAACCCTACATCCCTCTGATTTCGGGTCGAGTCAGTCTCTGAGTGACATCTGCTCTTTGTCATATACCAAAATATGTGTCCAAATCTTCCATATTGCTCAAGAAGATTTCTTAATCTCATTAATCCTAAAGTTGACCCCTTTTTATGCATGTTTCAAAATCATCTCAGGTCTTTAGTGTCCTACCTTCGACGATAGCCCAAAATGAACTAACACCTCACAAAGACGTCTCTGAAAATAGGTGTACTCTTGTGACTATCTCTGAGTCTCAGTGTTTGACCTGTGACGACCCAGATATGGCGAATTATTTCAAACATATTGCTTCTTGGTGGTTCTGGAGCTAGTTGTTGGGTCAAAGAAGTTCGCCTTTCCTCATTTGAGATGGTGGTTCTACCTTTTTAGTAACCTCCCATGAATATAAGCTTCCTCTCCCCTCATTTATGGAGGCTCCTCCTCTTATAAAAGCATCCTCCATGACTATGATCAGCTAGTTCCTAGTTCAGAGTTCTGAGAGTGCTAGTTGAGCTTTTGGTGTGCTAGTTCTTAGCATGTTGGATTGATAGCTTGCAGTTTGGATTTCCTTTCATGTTGTGAGAGTGTAAATGGTTTTGTATGAAGGAAGCCATAGGTTCATACTTGTGCTTTTGGGTGAGAGAGAGAGTCATCAGTCTTTCTCGGAGACCTTTGAGAGTGAATGCTTATGGAGACATATTTATTGGACCCTTCAAGGAAGCTTGCGATGTTAAGGCGTGGTTGTAAGCTTTATTATTGTTCATATTAATACAATCAATGGTTATTTCCTATATCATGTATGAAATGTATGTTGATAGCTTATGGTTCCTCGACTCTATAAGTAGATAGTTCATTGGTGACTCCACTAGGGACTTGATTGGTGTGTTGTCTCTTGATTTTTCTCTTATTGTTTTCGATTGAATTACATAGTGTCCCTTTGTTTTGGGACTAAACTATCAATGATTTGAATTACTTGAGTTGATCTAGTAGTCCACCTCACTGTCTGAGTGATAAGCGTTGTGTATTTCAGCTATTTTTGCCTTGTTTTTCCTCTATATTGAGATCGTCGATGTTTAATTCCCAACAACTGCGACGAATCAGCCCTGTTAACTTTATCCTCATTGTACATCATGGATATCCTGTCATACAGCTGCGACAATTCCTAAAATCAGACCTTCCCTAAAAATAGGTGTATTATTGCAGCGATGTCTCTAAAAGCAGGTGTACTCTTGCGACTGTCTCAGGTTGTCAGTGTTGCGCCTAAAAAGATTTCTGTAGGGTTAATTTTTATAGTCCTGCCTCCTAAATAGACCATTTTAGCTTGTCCTTTGTTGTTTCTTTCACCTTATTAAGCTTGTTTTGATTTTGTTTACTGAGTCATGTACTTCTTGGTTCCATTTGTATGAAATTTGGCTTTTTGGATTGTGTGACCTAAGTCTTTTAGAGTTCCGTTAAGAATTCACTGGTTTTGGGTTGCTTTTCCTTTCAAGTTTCTGAACTATGTCCAAAATAGTCTTGTTGACTTGTTTGAAGCTATTCTCTTGCTGTTTGCCCATCTTCCTAGTTGATCTGTAGCGATTGGTCATCAAACTAGCTTGTTGAGTTGTTTTGATTTCTATTCACTATTGAAGCATAAATTAAATTTTCCATTTGATCAGTCAGGTTGTGCAATATCTTGTTTGTTATTTATTCCAAAAATAAAAAAACAATTGCATCATATATTATACAAAAATGAAAGCATGTTTTCACTAGTAGATTCTTTATGATCAGGAATTGAAAAGCAAATTTCAAATCCTTCATTTTTTGTCATACTAGCTATGAGATAAGAGAAAATTGATGCATTGTGTTTCTTATTGTTTGGATTACTTGCCTGCAATATTGTTCTTGCATTTTCTTGTTATTTTCTTTGTTCACTTGGAAATGAACTCCTTGCCATCATTTAGGTAGTCGTTCATGGAAAGGAATGGTTTTTACTCATTGTAGTTGCATCCTAGAAATTGTTGGAATGCATTCAGTAGGGCCTTGAAATCAAAACTTAATTCAAGATTAACTGTTAAAATCTATTTAATGAACTTAAAAATGCATTGGAACCTAACGCTCACATATCTAAAGGTCTAGGCTAGAGACGTGTTCCGGTGTCGTTAAACCTAGTTACTATTGTTTTCACTAAGGTTGGGTGATTCCTCCTTTTGTGATTCAATAGGTACTAGAACGGATTTGTGCTCCCCGTACCATCGAGTATATATTGGGAGACCCCACTAGGTTGTCATCCTATTATCCATAGGAAGCCAAGTCTACTGCCTTACAAGTCATAATTCACTAAACACAACATTCAGGAAGCTTTACTGTCGTACGGAAAGTCCTTGGTCATTTCTCTTTCATTTTATTACCAAGGTGTATATGTAGTTTTACGATTTGTCTGGTAAACCTTTTGCATAGAATTCTAGAGCAGTCACTTTCATTCCTTTTCAACTCTTTAAAAGAAAAGGATAATCTAAGCACTTGTCCTTTCAGGCTCAGTAAACCTTGGAAGAGATAGAGTCACCGTTCATCCTTTTCTCGACTCTTAAAATATGAAAAGGCACAGTTTTGTTTCAATGTTGTAAAATTAACTACCCACGAAATATTCTTGGTTATAGTTCGAGTTTCTTTCAAGGTCATGTCCAATGGCAACATTTCCAGAGTCTACCTGTCAAGGTCTACCCCTGGATGGGAATCCTTGTCCTTTTCCTTCTTTGAAATGCTAGTGCTCCTTATATGGCAACGTTGTCCTTGCCTGGGTTAACCATTGGTTTACCTGTTTGGTTGTTTTCAACCTCGATGGTCCCGAGCACCTGATTCGTATTCCGCCATCTCCTTCATTTGAATCATGACAAGATGATTCTAGGGCTGAACCTTTGCCTTATTCCCCTCTTTCTTCACCCTCCTCTTCTACTTCACCTAGTGAAAGTTCCAAATCCAGTAACTAGGAGGCTAAGAAGAGGAAGAGGAAGACGAAGAAGAAGTAGTTAGATAAGTGAGAGGCCTATCGTACAACTATTGCTCTGAGTGCACCTCCGGTAGAAAATCCTTCTAATCCTCTAGAAAAGGTAAAATTCCTTTGCAAGTTGTGCAAGGGTGACCATTTCCTTCGAGATTGTCCTGGTATTCCTAGGATCTTAGAAGTATGGTCTCGAGATATGATTTGGCCATCCTTATTGACCTCTGAAAATCATGTCGATGTTACACCTTTAGCTAGCAATGGTAAGAAGAAAGGGAAGATTATATTCCCCTGTAGGTTATGTCAAGGCGAACATCTTCTTCACCTTTGTCCTCTCACGGATAAAGCTTCCACAGTTTTGGAAAACCTTATAGCTTCTTCCCCCCAGTTCCCTATTGGTTATCAGAGGAGGTTTTCTTCCAACCCTCCTCTAGTTAGTGCGGAGGTTGACTTAGATTCATCTCTTGCTTGTCCTCCTCCTCCTGGGCCTGACTGTGTTATGTCTATTCCCGACCACCCATTGGTTGAAGAGAGTGTTGGCTTTATTTCACCACCAATTGTTCATTCTGTTCCAAAAGAGCATAATGATCATACTGCCCATGTTATTCTCATCTCGTCAAATTATCCTAAATCAAAGAGTGACTCTCCTGTCCTGGCTGATCAAGAGAGTCCTTCTTCAATTCCTGCAGAGCATGGGGGCAATCATACGATACCCCCACTAAGTAGTTCTATTGTTTCCTTCAATTGGAGTCACTTGACTGCTTTCTGCCTCCCCTCTTATGTGCCTTTTCGGATCACAATACATATCTATAATATGGCAGTACTTGGAACTCTCTTGGATAAGGTGTGTCTAGTAGCCTCATGTCTTCCACTACTTGGCAAGCTTTGGGCTCCCCACAGCTTGTGCCTGTCACCCAGAATCTATTAGCTTTCGACGGAGGAACCAGTCAACCCTTAGGGATCCTTCCGAAGTTCCCTATTACTTTGGGATGTAAAACCATCTATATAGACATGATGGCCATCCAAGGTGTGATGGATTTCAATCTTGTCCTTGGCTGCTACTATATTTATGTCTTGGGAGCTCTTGTTTCTTTGCTTTTCCGTGTGGTTTTTTTTCCACACGACGGAAGAATTGTGACTCTTAATCAATTGTCGTTCATTAGTCACCATATGCCTCCTTTGCAACCATCAACCCCTATCAGCTCTTATTTGCCAGCAGTACCTTCCCCGCCACAAGTCAATTATGTGGCTACCAGTTCCGCCTCCATTTCTGATCACACAGATGGTCTTGTACATCATGTACTGGGGGCATTGGAACCCGATCTGTCATTCATGCCCCATGACATGTATTCCTCCTAGAGCATGGTTCTTCCATCTAGTGAAGACCTCTTCAGAGTCATGTTCTCATATGGCCCATGAACAAATGTCTTGAGGAGAGTTCCTTTTTCTTGTGTCAACCTCGTTAAAAAATGAAACAAGAGGCTGAGGAGAGTTCCTTTTTCTTGTGTCAACCTCATTAAAAAATGAAACAAGAGGTCGAGGATAGTTCTTTTCTTGTGTCGACATTGCTAAAAAATGAAACAAGGAGTGCTGAGGATCGTTCTTTTCTTGTGTCAACCTCGTTAAAAAATGAAACAAGAGGTTGAGGATAGTTCTTTTCTTATGTCAACCTCGTTAAAAAATGAAACAAGGAGTGTTGAGGATTGTTCTTTTCTTGTGTCGACCTCGTTAAAAAATGAAACAAGGGGTGATGCGCATAGTTTTGTGTCAAGCTCCTTAAAAAATGAAACAAGGGTCTTGAGGAGAGTACTTGATCTTGTGTCAACCTCATTAAAAAATGAAACAAATGTCTTGAGGATCATTCTTTTACTGTGTCGACCTCATTAAAAAATGAAACAACTCCCTTTTCCCAGTCGAGTCTTTCCTGGATATCGAAAGTGAACCTTCATTACATCCACCTAGTTGAATTCAATGAAGCTTGGGGGGCATGTACCTCAGTTTGAGTCATTATGCTGGGGGCATGTGAACTTATAAAAAGCATAGTTTTTTGTTTCAAGCTTGTGTAATCATGAAACTAAATTCAAGCAGAGTTCTTCATGGTTCAAGCTTGTGTAAAAATGAACCTACACCTGATTTACATCTCGTGGTTGCTGTTTTAATTAGCTAATTTCTGCTAGATGAGCCTTGGTTGTTTCATTCCATCGCCACCATCTCTTTGGCTGATCGTATGCTTTCACTTGGTTGTTTGTCCTTTCCTGAGGGGCCGCAGTGATGAGTGGTTTTATTAGCTAGCATCTTGACCATTACATGTTTTGAGCTGTTCCACCATTGTCGGAACTAGTTTCTACCCTTTATACCAATCATTCCTCTAGTGCGAGTCTCCTTTAAGCTCTTTTCTAACTCGTAAAAAATGAAAATATTGCCGAGTATTTTTCCCTTTTTGACTCATAAAAGAAATAAAATGGGGGGTCTACTTTCCAGCTCTTTTCCGACCCTTTTAAAACTTAAAAGATCATCAAGATCTTGTTTCTTTGAACTCGTTAAAGGCTGCGAAGCATCATCTACCCAGTATAAGTTTACCCCTTTTAGAAACTGGGATAGATTACTTACGAAAAAGGTATACATTAATCTATCATGGTCAACAGGTTTCCTTGAATATTATTTTCTACCTTTTTGGATTCGAGGGACAAACATATGAAAAGGGCCCATCTGGAGTTTTCTTTTTTGTGTTTTTTTCAAACACTATAAATATGAAAAAGACTCCAAGTTTTACCTGTGTCGGACTTGTTAAACCCTGACGACATTGGACTCATCACCATGATGAGACCCGAGCTGCTCCTCCCTAGGGAAAGTTAAAATTTCACTGGGTTGGATTTGTCTGAAGATATTGCAAGCATATGCTATCCCCTTCAAGCTTGTGTTTCAAAAATAATTGGGGTACTTGCCAGCAATGGTGCAGTAAAAAATTTGGAAATATTCGGTTGATTACCTATGGCAACTTGTCGCTCTTGAACATCAACACTTTGTTGCTTCTCACCGGGTTTGGGATATCCTCACTTCGTCATTGGCCTTCCAGGGTTTGGGTTCTTCATTTTGCCTCATTCCATTCGATCCCTGCTGCCTCCGCATGACCTTCGATCCCTTGGTACCAAAATGCTACCACATTTAGGAGTCGTGTCACCGATATGTTTAAGAGCTTAATCCTTTTACAGTTTACACCCTTACATCCTCCTCTAGTTCTCTATTTCATCCATCTACATCTGGTTCCTTTGCCTCGTGTCGTTGATGTGGGAAACATTATGGCCCTCCTGTGACAAATCACTTCTTGTCGACATCAACTCATTATCCAAGAAGTTGATCTAGAGACTCCTTTCGGGTACCTTGGAGCTTGCATGCCTCAATGGCAAGTTCTTCGCATTTGATGATAGACTTGCATCATTGGTCTTCAATCAGGTTATTTCATGAGTGTTTGACTCCAAATCATTCTCCACACTATGTGGATCATACTAGTAGTACATTGAGAACCATTGATGTCATTGGTGGTCTCTCTCGTACTTGTTAACGGTTCAGATCATTGGCTGGTAATCAAGCAATTTTCTAGTATGCTCAACTTCAACACATTTATTCACATATCAAAAATTATACAATGGATAGGTTTGGATTCAAGACCCTGGGCTCAGATCACATAAGTCCAGGTTGTGTGGATTATTTATACATGAGTATTTTGATTGGATGGCTATGACCATACCTGAGTCTTTCTAGATGGCTATGACCATACCTATGTTTTCATATGGTCTTTTTGACTAGATGGCTGCATCCATACCACATACCAATTCTATTTGTCTTTTGGATGGCTGTGCCCATGCCTCAACTACATGTATTTCTTTCACTATCAGAGATATCAGTTGTACTTACATTTTTAGGTTCTCCGCGATGGTGTTTTGGTTCAATTATGGTTTCATAAAGCATTTCACCCCTCCCACTCTCTCGACCTTCATGATTTAGGGGGAATTTGTTACACAGTATTTTGTCACTGACCCCACATCCCCCTGGTCCGGAGTCCAATCACTCTTTGAGTGACATCTTATCTTTTTCATATAGCAAAATATGTGTCCAAATCTTCCATATTACTCAAGAATATTGCCTAAGCTCATTAGTCCTGAAGTTGAACCCTTTTTACCCATGTTTCAAAGTTATCTCAGGTCATCAGTGTCCTGCCTGCAACGATAGCCCAGAATGAAATAGTGCCTCGTGACAACATCTCTAAAAATAGGTGTACTCTTGTGACTGTCTCTAAGTCATAGTGTTTGACCTGCGACAACCCAGATATGGCAAATTAGTTCAAACTAGTTCAAAAAAGATTTAAGGTGCTTTGCTTGATCTGAACTAAGGATGCAGCTAAGTGGTTGATAATGGATGAGATCTAATGATGGACCAGGACCATAAGACCTGAAATTAATTATCATTATGTGGTCTGATAATGGATAGTCCATATCTGATTGCTAACACATGTTCTTAGTATATGTGAAGTCTCGAATAGCTGCAAAGTTATAATTATTTATCGACAGATTTATACACTGGTTCGCCTTGGTGAAGGTGTGTCTACACGTTGGTTTGTCACCTCAAAGTACAATATATGTGATGAAATATGATGTTTGAATTTACAGTTGGTTCTGGTTTTTTATGTAGAGTTCTGGGTTTTTCTTCGTATTCTAGTGACAATGATCTGATTGTTCAGATTGATTAATTGTGATTTGCTTCAGTGTTGATGGGTATAGTATGAAAATTTGATGAAACATGGCCTTCATATTATGTTGTTGTGTACCAGGAGTATCTAGTCTGAAAATTTATGAAACGTGGTCCCTCAAGGAAGAGAGAAGGTCGTAGCCTTTTGTAGGTCGGCGCTTATGTACTTGTAAACATATCAGCTAGTACAAGATCCAGGGGGTTGGAGCTCCCTTCTAGTAGAAGCTGGAGAACGAGTGAATGTTGGAGCCTTCTATAGGTTGGCGCATATGTACTAGTAAACATATCGGCTAGTACAAGAGCTAGGGTTGTATCTCCCTTCCAGTAGAAGCTGGAGAACAAGAGAAGGTTGTATCCTTCTGCAAGTGGGTGCCTGCGTACTGGTATGAGTCTGCACTAGTACAAGATTGTAAACGTATTTTTCTTATATTTAAAGAAGACACAGACAAGAGCAGCAGGTGGCTTTTCTCCCGCATTGGGTTTCCAGCTTAAATCTTGTTGTTCATGTGTGTTGCTTATGTGTGATGGTTTATTCTATTATTACTACACATGGTTACTATTTAAATGGTTAATAACGTACTGATTCACTGATTAAAGATCAACATGTAATGAATTAAATAGAGCATAAGTTCACTGGATATACATTGGTTGCCTTAAGAATAGCTGCATGCACTCATGAGTTCCCTTCACTGAAGCAGCATATATAAATCTGATTATAAAATGAAAAAGCTACTGATTTGATAATATCGATTCACCCCCCCCCCCCTCAGCATTATTCCCAGCAGTCCTCTTAAGGATAACCATGCACATACATGGGTATGACTCAGAACAATAACGTATATATTATGACATATGGTTGATTAGGTTTTGCAGTAGCAATAATTGGTTTTTGTGATGGGTAACCTTGTTTGGCTTACTGATGAGCATTTGTGCATTGATATGATCTATCATGATTTACTTTTATCTAGTTGTATTGATTGATTAACATTAAATGATTTCTTTGATGATTCAGTTGGTTCAGTGATTGAGTGATTGGATACAGTGATTGGTTTTAGAATTGTCATTTTGTATTAGGTTTAAATGATGGTAGTGCATCCAATCTGAAAATATGATGAAAACTGGCCTACAGGTTTGATGTTGTGACTCACGTGGATCCAACATGGAATATTATGAAACGTGGTCCACAAAGGTGCTTAGTGTTTGGGCATCTAGTGATGGAGTCAAAGCTTGCTTCCAGTGGTAGCTGGTAAATCTGATAAGGGGATTAGAGCTCCCTGTCGGTGGGTGTCAGTAAAATAGATCAGGGGGGTGGAGATCCCTTCCAGTGGGTGCTGGAGAATGAGAGAAGGTTACAAACTTCTGTAGTTGGGTGCCTACTTACTAGTATGCGTCTGCACCAATACAATATTGGAAGATTCTTTCCTTTATAATAAAATATGAAAACAAAGATGATGACAATGGTGGTTTTCTCCTGCATTAGGTTTCCACCAAAAAACATTATTGTCCTCATGCATTGATGTGTTTCTTATGTGTGACGGTTTATTCTATTCTTTTTTTTTTCATGTTTAATATTTAATTAAAGGCTAATGAAGTAATTATACACTGATTAAAGTAGAACAAATGATGAAATATATGAAAAGTTAGTTAACTGGATATTTGCAATTTTCCTACGTCATAGTTACATACATGTGCTGGTTTACTTAATGACAATAACATCTAGAAATACGAATAAGAATTTGAAATGCTTAAGTGAGTTTTTAAAATACTGATTCACCCCCCTGCCACCCTAGTATTTTTTAGAACAATTAGTATCAGAGCAGGTCACCTCAGTTGAAGCTTAACTTTTTTGAGTGGATCAAGGATGATGGGAAAGAAGAATATAGCTTGAAGAAAGGAGTCATAAACTTGTAGTGGGAGTGATATATCAAATGCAATGACACTTAAAGATGTCAGAAAATATTTAGTCTTTGGAGCACTCCGCTTTCTATTGATCAAGAATGGAGAAGACAATAACAAATAATTATCATGTATGAGTTCTTATTATCATTGTGGTCTATTTCCTTGTCTATATTATAATTATGTAGGGAAGATGACAGTGAATCAAATGAACTTGCACTCATGGGTAAAAGTGAAAGTAAGCATTCTAAATAATAAAAAATATTAAAATGGCCCAAGAAGCAGAAAAATAATTCAAGTCAGAAACAATGGACAATGAAGGTGTACCTATATTAAGCAATGATAACTATCAACATTGGCAATAAAATATGAAGTCTAATCACTAGTAGAAAGTGGTGAAATTGGTGACTAGGTGACTAAAAACATTAATCACCACAACTTTTCCAAGGGAAATACTACCAAAAATTAGTAATAATAAGAGAGCCAACTAAAAATGACTAACATAAATAACTAATTTAGGCTCGAGTTAAAATATACGACTACCTAATAAATAATACTACTAAAAATGACTAAAGTGAATGACTAATTTAATCTAGGAACAAAAATATGACTACATAACAAGAACTACGATAATATGAATTAGTCGTTTATGTTAGGGGATTCAAAGGCTATTATAGTTTTGGATGAAAGATTATACTTCTAGACATCTTTATTGGATCATAGGATGATTAAAATTATGGAGCTTATTAGAATCTTTAGGGTCATATGATTTGATCACATTAACAAGGAATTAAATTCAAAGGTTGAAAAATTATCGAAAATGGGAGTGGGCCAACACCTCCTTTTGCAACACGACATGACCACCTATATATGTTGCAACAAACTTGCCAACTTATTTAGTGGGTTGCACATCTATTTCACCTTTCTTCTTCACCTTGCAATGTGGTAGTGCTAAGGAGAGTGTATGAACTTTGACCAAGAAATGTTCACTTAGTACCACTACTAAGTTTTCTTCGTGCAACTTTTCAAATGTCTGAAATTTTCTTCTCAACTTCTCATGGTGCTTAAATTACTTGTCTAAACCTGTAATTGAGACTACAACCCTACAAAATCTCTAACTATTCACACTCTTCATCGTTCGTTAGTCTTCTTAGATGTGCACTCATGCTCGAAGCAGAACCTAACACTAGCATCCTGAATGTGTGCCATGCTCATCCCCTGTTTCAATGCCTCATTGAAACCACATTATCCCACTGTTTGAATCGAAATGTTCACGTCTTAAGGAAAAAACCTACTTTTCTTATAACAACCTAAACTATGTGAATGACTAGGAGAGAACTCCATTTTCTCAAGATGAAAACATAGGGATCTACAACCCCATTTAACTATTAAATCCATTTACTATATACTCTATTTTATTTTTACCCATCTAGTATGCAAGAACACCTAAATGTTTTCAATACAACCAAGTTAAAAGAACTTGTTTCCTTCCAACATCTCACATTTTTCCTCCATAAACTTTAATAGAAAAATCATTGCATAAAAACATAACCTTAAAATTAGATTATTATTATTTTTATTATTATAATAAATACCACCTAATATCACAACCAAAAACATGTAAAAGCCTATTAGTTTCTCAAATACAACTAAAATATGTAAGTGAAAATAAAATATTGTATCTCTTTTTTTAGCATGGGAAAATTTTAACACTGTTTAACAATTTAACTTCAATTTCTCTTTACAATACTCGTCCCAACCACAAAATTTTCATAGTGCGGGAAGATGACATAGAGCATTGTGAATTATGGTTTTACGACTAGCTGACCCAATATCGAATGCCACCATCGAATCTTCAATCCATTGATGGTGACAAATCGAATATCAAATTCCACCATATTTAAAAACTCGGAGGCATATATTCTCATTTTGATTGGTAATATCTATCTTCCTGAAGCAATTATCCTCTTCTCGATATATTCAAAACCTAGTGAGACATTCCTAGCTTTTAGTTCAGCTTTAAAAGCATGAGACTACCATTCTGCTACAAATTAGGGTTTGATTTATACTATAAAAACTATCCAATTCTTTCTTTCAAACATGAAGTTGCAAATAAATACAAAATATCACTTTTGTACATCCCATTTGGAGCCCAATATGGCACTAAAAACTATTTTTCTATGGACACCAAATCCCAAAAACTGAAATTTCCATCACAATCTGATCCCTTATGGGTTGAGGCCTCCTCTTTTCGATAAAATCCTCAATATTGTTGAATCCATTGAAATCCTTTTGCCAGAAGAGTGAAAGTAGATCAACCCCTTCATGAGGGATAAGTTGAAGGTGCCTTGCATTGAGATGTTGTCAGTGGAGGTTGTCGTAGTGATCCCTCAAGTGAGTGCAGCCTTCGGTGCAACAAAAGAGGAGGAAATACATGTGAGGATTTCCCTTTTGGTTGGGCTCGATTCCTCTTCATTCGGAAGGGCCTTCATGTCATTCCAAAGACTTCCAAAGATGACATGGAATATTTTCTATCGATGGTAAGTGCATGCTGATTAGATTTAAACAATGTTATTCAACATTTACCATTACATGATGCTCATTTTCTATTACATGAATATAACACTTTTCTTGATTTCAAGTCTAAGAGGTATCTACTAATGGATATGGTTCTAGAACCATAAGAAGCATCATGATGAACAACATGAACTTGTAGTTAATAAATCCCAACTTCTTGTGGATTGAATTGAGCTACTTTCTTATGTAGAAGCCAATGTTTTACATGGAGGAATTCTTGTAGAGTTTGCAACTCATCTAGGAGTTTTGCAGGAGTGGTTTCCATTAATGTGCAGAGAAATTTGTTATCCTACCAATGCTCTCTTTTTATGTTTCCCCAAATGATTGTTGAATACTTTTCTCCAATCCTAGTGAGTGGGAAAGTTATTATTGTGCTTTTATTTAACCTACTAAATTTTTCTATGTATTGCTATACAAGATGTTTGAAATATGATGTAAAGTGCCCTTTCATTTTTATAGACACTATAAAAGAGTTGGGTACATATTGAGCTTAGTGAAGTTTAGTGCAAGATGTAGCCATGAATGCATTCACATCTAAGAGGTGGTTTTGAACGCCTCATTGTCCTTGAAAAAGTTATCCTCAATTATTACGTAAATAACGACCTTTGAAAATAGTAGTTCACGACATCGTTTTGAATGCATTTGTGCCCTTTAACAAGCTGTGCTCTATTATCATTTAATTTTTCTTTATCATCTTGTGTCTGATAAAATTGTTGGATAAATATGTTCCACTCTCTTATAATTCCTTATTAATGAAGAAGTTTTCAATTTTTTAGGTAATCTGACAAAGTATTCTCTGTGATCCAAAATTAGTGTTTGAAGATGTGTGTCAAATACAAATAAACTATTAACAAATTTTCACTTCTCTAGAGATTGACCTCTATTATCAACACATCCTAGGTTTGAAACTAATCTCTAGTCCACTTGATTACACTGGAAAATTAGAAATAATAGCTGGTTACAATATTGCATTGCAACTTTCATTCCCATGAACTTCGAACACAAAAAAAATCAAATTGTTATAACAAAAAACATGGATTAATGGATAAACCCTTTTCCTTATCTTCACAATGGTTTGAGAGGTGGCATGGAAAATTTCCTGGGACATTTGTGTGATTCTTAACACTTTTTGAAATTATGTCATTCTTGCCACCAATCTTCTTTCATTTCAAATTGAAGTAGCATGACCAGGAAATCCTCACTCAAAATGCTAATTTTGGTTTTGTTTATACCCAATTAGGCTCCTTTCTGAATTGGATTTTCAACTTATGGATCTTGTATTTTTGTCACAAACTCTGATCTTGTTTCTATCAAATTGAGCTTGTTTGTGAATTGGTTATAGGATACCTGAAAATGGGGTGCGAGGGATGTTGAGCATTCATTGTGTTTCTGCTAAAGTTTTTAAATTTCATTCAAGATTTCATTGGAGCATTTATTATTTTGTATGCAATATGGATTCTAACCACTAGAATTATCATCTTCATCCTCCTCCAATTACACCTGTACGCAACAATGTTGGTGGGTATAATTTACCAACATAATTAATATCCTTTAATTCCTCTATGGGGAAACAACTTGATGTTCTGTTTTCAAATCCTCCAATGATCTCAAGGGAATATCAACTTCAGTTTGAGAAACTTGGACAACACTTTTTATATAGTGGCTAGAGTGGATCTAGATGCTTTAAGTCTTTCGGATCCTTGGTAAGTTATTTATTTGTTTATTTGTTGTTTCATTTTAGAATTTTGTTTCAAAAACAAATTTATAATATAGGCATCCATGTTTGTAAAAATTACTAAGTGAAGGTTTCAAATTAGTGGTATTATTATGCGTGCATTTTTTCATGTTTCGTTTTCCCTTACCTTGAATGCAAGCCATTAAGAGTGGTACTCATTAGGTTTGGAGACCACAGTTCAATATTGTTACAGTTTTCTAGTGTTTGAGGTGTCATATATTTGTCTCTTTTTTACATTTCCTTGACAAAGTTGAAGTATTAAGCATAACTCCATGCTTACCTTAGGCACCCATCTTCCAACTGTGGCTTGGAAATTCCTCACTAGAACCTTAAAAATTTATAATCATCACATTATATCTATTTATTATGTCACTGATAGCATTCCTGGTGGCCCCATTGCTATCAACAACATATTCAATGGAGAATTCTCGCAATTGAAAAGTTATTTATTTTTTTCCTTGCAAATTTTAATATTAAATAAGTTTAATGAAGCAGATTTTTTTTTTTAAATTAAAACTTTTTGTGGACAAAATTTACCCACTACGTCCGTTGTGGGCATGGTGGGCTTGGTAAAGCTCATGACGACCAAACGGGCCTGGTAATGCTCATGGTGCCAAACAGGCCTGTAGGTTAGGGGCGATTGGGGATGGCTAGCCCGCCCACCTGCAAGGTTGCAGGGCAATTCTCAGAATCGCCTCGCCACCCTGTGGGCGGGTGATCCGAATTGGATCCTTAAACATTTCCATGATTGTTTCAAATTATCTCAGGCTTCAAAATCTTATGAATAATGAGCTTATCATAAATGACCTCTGGGCAATGGCAATTTGTGGCCAGCATGGAACAATGAGGACCCTCGGTCAAAGCGCACTAACCGTTGGCCCATGGAGACCGTGCATGGATGCAAATTGGCAATCAGAAGTCCATATCCAAAAACAGAGGTAGTTTCTGATACACAATTAGCATTGCTAATCGTGTATCGCAGGGCAAAACTCTCAGTGAAGGAAAGCCCTGAGTGCTTAGTCATGAGGAAAATAGGAAACCGTGCGGAAACCATCAGAAGGTGGGTCCCACACCCAAAATCGACAGGATATCGCATGCACTTCGAGTGGTAAGCAGGTTTGGCTGAGTTCAACGTGATGCCACACCCCAAGTGACATGCATCCAGTGGATTAGAGGGAAAATTGCTTACAACATGTGAGTAACGGTCAAGCAACTTACCTGCGCGATATAGATGGAGACCGTAGGATCTGGAGGCTCCAGATCAATGGTAGAGAATCAACCTGATGGAAGACTGAATTTGATGGGGAAATAGACTGAGTTACATGAGATTTGAGGTCTGACATGACCGATGAGTTGGCAGAGGAATCAGTTTCGTGGGCGATCTTGGAGCAACAGAAATAACGACCATTCAAAGAGGACTGACACTTAGTTCATGAGGAAACAGGTGGCCACCTCTCTGTGAAGCGTTATAGTGATGATGATGCGGAGCAGGGGAATTCCAATGGATAGAGGCAGGTGATCTAGAGAGACGGGAGGTAGAAACGCACAGTTAGGGAGCAGATTGGCTTTAAGCCAAAAACAGGCAGAGAAGAAAAACACGGTGAAGAAGTAGGAAAAGAGAGCAAAGAGAGAGAGAAGCAAAAATAGTAGAGAACAAAGAAGCCGAGCTGACCTGCAGAGCAAAGGAAGCATTGAGCAGACAGAGACAGAGAGAGTCTGAGAGTCTGTGAACTCCAGAGAAGGCTTGAGAGGTTCAAGAAACTCCTCTGTGTATACCTGTCAGGTATTAAGTACCAAATCGGACTCATACCACTGAGACCAGTTGATGTTGAGTTTCAATAAGGGGAGTCTGTGTACTCTAGAGACTCGGGGGATCCAAGTACAGTCCTACTGATCATTATCTATTAAGTGAGACTCAATTTGAGCTCACTGCCGTAAAACTCTGCCTTTTAAGACAAAATAGAAAGGCCACCACTGAAGGCTGGACCATGAGACGTAGCCCAGGAGGATTGGGTGAACTCCTTATTAAATTTGTGGTGTTTTTGTATTTGCTTACTGTGTTTCTCTTACTGTTTCAAGTGCTTGTGTATTTCACAATCTTATCGATCCGTTACATAAAATAACATAGGCACACCCCAGCACATGGTTCTGTAATACCTTCATTAATTAACTACGATCATTCACGAGTGATTTCAGATCAAGTGGTATCAGAGCTCTAGGTTGTTTAAGGTTAGACAATCTTGTGCTAGATTTTGTTGTTGAATGCTAACTAGATCAAAGCTTAAATTAGGAGAAGGAGAGTTGGTCAAAACTAACCTGGAGATTGGAAGAGTCTATCCTCAGAAGAAAATGTCAGAAGAAAGTCCCTTGGGACCAGATCCCCAATTTATAGATAGTTTCTTGGCCATGAGGTCCATGGTAGAGGAAATGTATAAGGACTTCAGGAAACATAAAGATGAAGATTCATCAGGCTCCAAACAAGATGAAGGAGAAGAAGATTCTCTCCTCCATGACCACTCAAAAGGAAAAGCGAAAGAAGAAAACTTTCTCACACCTCCTAATAGCCCTAAACATAAAAGGAAGACATCTTTGATTAAATTAGATGCTAAATTTGATTTACCAATATATTATGGAGAGTTGAATGCAGAGAAGTTGGATAATTGGATCAGACAAATTGATGTTTATTGCAGAGTGCAGAGTATCGACTTAGACAAGAGTAAGATTCAGCTGGCCAACCTACACCTCAGAGGCACTACCTTGGTATGGTGGGAAGGTAGGACACAAGCTGACATGAAGAAAAATGGTAAGATTCTTTCTGTCTGGAGTGAATTTTTTTCTACAATCAAAAAGTAGTTCTATCCACTAGCTTACATGCAGCAAGCCATGATGCGCTGGCAAACCCTTCGCCAATTGAAAGGGAAAAGTGCACAGGGTTACACCGAAGAATTTGGGAAGAGAGCTTTGATTCTAGGAATTTCATTAGACTCACCTGAGACTCTGTTGAAGTACATAGATGGTCTACATAGCTACATGAGGCACACTATCCTCATGTTTAATCCCACTAGTATAGATGAGGTACCTATTCAAGCTATGCATCTAGAAGCTAGAGGAAAGAATTGGAACCAGAAGTTCAAGGATCATCCAAGCCCATTGCAAGCAAGAATAAGGAGAAAAGAAAATAGAAATGAAAAGAGAGGAAGGCAAACACTGCAAAGAAAAGAAAGTCTTCATGCACTCACTGTAAGAAGGATGGGCATGATGATGAGCACTGTTGGATTCTGCATCCAGAGCTGAGACCTAAGAAGTTCAAGGACAAGAAGAGGAAGACTGCTACAACTATTCAGAAAGATTTGGGTTCGAACTCAGGAGATGAAGCAACCATTGCAGCCATAGGTATAAAAGGTTGTCTGCTTTAGAGAATGTAGAAATCAAGAAGCAGGTGCAGGAGTTACTCGAGAAGGGGTTCATTAGACCTAGCTCATCACCATGTGGGTCTCCAATCATTTTGGTGAAAAGGAAAGATGGCTCATGGAGAATGTGCATTGATTACCAAGAACTAAATAAGATAACGATAAAAAATCGTTATCCCCTTTCTCATATAAATGATCTATTAGATCAGTTAAAGGAAGCTATTTGTTTTTCCAAGTTAGACTTGCATAGTGGATATCATTAGGTTAGAGTTGCAGAAAAAGATGCATGGAAGACTACTTTCAAAACAAAGCAGGGATTGTATGAGTGGCTAGTTATGCATTTTGGCTTAACTAATGCTCTTTCTACTTTCATGAGATTAATGAATGATGTACTCAGACCTTTTCTTGATGATTTTGTTATTGTATATCTGGATGACATTCTTATATTTAGTAAATCGTGGGAAGAACATTTAAAGCATGTTTAGTAGACATTAGACATTTCGAAAAGAGAAAAACTTCATGTTAAAATCTCAAAATGTGAATTTGGAAAAACATCTTTTAATTATTTGGGACATATAGTAGGGGGTGGTGAATTGAAGATAGATCCCTCTAAGGTGGCAGTCATTGTAAATTGGCCTAAACCCAAATCTGCTAGAGAAATTAGAAGCTTCTTAGGAGCAGCACAATATTGGAGACAATTCATTTCTAACTTTTCCTTAATTTCAAGTCCCTTACATGCTTTGATAGGATTGAACAAGGTGTTTCATTGGGGAGGCAAAGAATAGAAAGCCTTCAACACCTTGACAGAAAATATTAGTACAACACCAATACTAGCACTGCCTAATCTTCAATGACCATTTGAGATCCAAATAGATGCCAGTGACTATGCCATGGGAGCAGTGTTGATACAACACGGTAAACCCATATGTTATCATTCTAAGACATTTAATTCTGTAGTAGTTAACTATCCCACATATGATAAAGAATTGTATGCATTAGTATAGAGTGTGAAAAAGTGGAAACATTACTTAATTGGAAAAGAGACAGTTACACATACTGATCATCAACCACTTCAATATCTACACTCCCAAACTAAGTTGCAACAATCTAGACACTATACATGGATGGGTTTTCTACAACATTTTCATGTAGTCATTAGATATAAAAAGGGCATACACAATAAAGTTGCAGATATGTTATCTAGACCTATTATAAATGCATCCACTATACTTAAGCATAATTCAGTACTGCATGAGAGCAACATTGAACAATATGCTCAAGATATAGATTTCAAAGATGTATATTCAACTTTAAGTCAAGGCAAATGAGTAGAAGAATTGAATTATCATGTTAAGGACCAACTCTTATATCATTGTGGGAAGCTATGCATTCCACAAACTGAAAGAGTAAAGATAATTCGAGAAGCACACACTTCTCTAATATCAGGTCACTTTGGGGTAAGTAAAATGTTGCATAGCTGCAAAGATTTTGTTATTGGCCAAAAATGAATGAGACAATTTCTAGATATGTAAGAGGGTGTACCATGTGTGCTAAAAATAAGCCCAACAATAGAAAACTAGGCTTGTACACTCCAGTACCAGTTCCTTCTCATCCTTGGGAAAGTGTTTCCATGGAGTTTGTTGGAGGACTGCCTAAATCTAGGAAAGGTCATGACTAGTTATATGTTGTTGTGGATAGGTTCAGCGAAATGTGTATTTTGATACCTTGTAACAAGCAGATTATAGCTGAACAAACTACAAAGTTGTTCTTTCAGCATATATGGGTTCATTTTGGATTACCCACTTCCATTGTATCTGATTGAGACACCCGATTTGTTGGGAAGTTTTGGTCGAGTTTGTGGGAACTGATGGACACCAAATTGAAGAAAAGCATAGCCTTTCATCCATAGATAGATGGCCAGAAAGAATTGGTCAACAGGACAGTGATCCAGTTGCTTAGAGGCTATTGCAACAAGCATCCCAAACTTTGCAATGAACATTTGTGTTATGTGCAGCATGCTTACAACCGAGCAAAACATTATTTTACATAGATATCTCCTTTTGAGACATGTTTTGGTTTCACACCAATGTCTCCCTTGGATTTTGTCTTTGGTAATGACATAGTAGCTGATGGACACATTGATGTGGACAAAGCAACCAAGTTCATTAAAAAAATCCAAGAAATTCAGTAGGCAATACAGGAAAAACTGGAAAAGAGCCAAGCCAAATACAAGGCAAGGCATGACAAGCATTGGATGGAGCATAGTTTCCAAGTTGGTGATCAAGTATGGGTGTATATCAGTAAAGACATAATGCAAGGTGAAGGTAAGAAGCTAAAGCCAATAAGGTATGGTCCTTTCAAGATACTTGGGAAAATTGGTGAGAATGCTTTTTGCATTGATTTACCAGCTTACATGCACATCTACTCAGTCATTAATTTAGA
This sequence comes from Pinus tabuliformis, assembly GCA_031772625.1. Classification (NCBI taxonomy): domain Eukaryota; kingdom Viridiplantae; phylum Streptophyta; class Pinopsida; order Pinales; family Pinaceae; genus Pinus; species Pinus tabuliformis. The sequence continues at coordinate 652,612,912 of CM062808.1, read as the reverse complement.
CATCTTGATACTATTTCAATCTTCATTAATTGACGATCCTGAAGAGCACAATCAATTGGCTTCTATTGATGATCTGTTACCTGAATATCTCAATGAATTGCAGGAAGATATAGTTCTGGATAGGAAGGTGAGGATGACGTGCAGGGGAGATGTTGAGTATCTTAGGATTGGACTCAAGGGTTCAAAGCCAAGCAGTGCAAAATGGATAGAGATTGGACAAGTAAGATAGCTATACCCTCAGTTAGTCGATGCTTGAAAACCAAGTTTTGGTGTTCCAAAAGCTTTTCTCAGTGGGAAGGCCGTGATCTAAATTGGATCCTTAAACATTTCAATGACTATTTCAAATTATGTTAGGCTTCAAAATCTTATGAATAATGAGCTTATTAGAAATGACCTCTGGACAATAGTAATTTGTGGCCAGCACGGAACAACAAGGACCCTCAGTTAAAGTGCGCTAAGCGTGGGCCCATGGAGACTGCGCATCGACGCAAATTGGCAATCAGAAGCCCGGATCCAAAAACAGAGGTAGTTTCTTTATCGCAGGGAAAAACTGTCAGTGAAGGAAAGCCCCGAGTGCTTGGTCACGAGGAAAACAGGAAACCGTGCGGAAATTGTCAGAAGACGGGTCCTGTACCCAAAATCGGTAGGATATCACATGCACTTCAAGTGGTAAGCAGGTTTGGCTGAGTTCAGCGTGATGCCACACACTGGGTGACACGTGTCCAGTGGATGAGAGAGAAAACTACTTACATTGTGTGAGTAATGGTCGATCAACTTACCCACACGATATAGATGGAGACCGTAATATCTGGAGGCTCTAGATCAACAATGGAGAACCAAACCTATGGAAGACCAAATTTCACAGGGAAATAGACTGTGGTACAAGAGATTTGAGGTCTGACATGACCGATGAGTTGGCAAAGGAATCAGTTTTGTGGGCGATCTTGGAGCAATGGAAATAACGAATGTTTAAAGAGGATTGACACTTAGTTCATGAGGAAACAGGTGGCCACCTCTCTATGAAGTGATACAGTGATGATGATGTAGAGTATGGGAGTTCTAGCGGACAAAGGTAGGTGATCGAGAGAGCCAGGAAGTAGAAAAGAACAGTCAGGGAGCAGATTGGCTTTAAGCCACAAATAGGCAGAGAAGAAAAACATGGAGAAGAAGAAGAAAAGGACAGCAAAGAGAGAGAGAAGCAAAAATAACAGAGAACAGAGAAGTCGAGCTGACCTACAGAGCAAAGGCAGCATTGAGCAAATAGAGACAGAGAGAGTCCGAGATTCTATGAACTCCAGAGAAGGCTTGAGAGGTTCAAGAAACTCCTCTATGTATACCTGTCAGGTATTGAGTACCAAATCAGACTCATACCACTGAGACCAGTTGAGGTCGAGTTTCAGTAAGGGGAGTCTATGTACTCTAGAGACTTGGGGGATCCAAGTACAGTCCTACTGATCATTATCTGTTAAGTGAGACTCAATTTGAGCTCACTGCTATAAAAATATGTATTTTAAGACATAATAGAAATGCCAGCACTGAAGGCTGGACCAGGAGACGTAGCCTAGGAGGATTGGGTGAAATCCTTATTAAATTTGTTTTCTTTTCGTATTTGCTTACTGTGTTTCTCTTACTGTTTCAAGTGCCTGTGTATTTCTCAATCTTATCGATTTGTTGCTTAAAATAACATAGGCACACCCTAGCACATGGGTCTGTAATACCTTCATTAATTAACTGATATCATTCATGAGTGATTTCAAATCAGTGGGCAAGCCGCTTGGGTGGCGTGGGGGGAGGTTACGGCAACCCCACCCCCATGCCACCGCAGCGGCCTGCCTACCCACCTGCGAGGTGGCGGGGCGATTTCAAATCACCCTACCTCCCGGCAGATGGTGGGCCGTGAGGTGGCGTGGGGGGGGCTTGCCATAGCCTCTCCCTACGCCACCCCGGTGGCCTGCCTGCCCATGGGATGGCGAGGTGACTCAACATTCACCCCGCCACCCCATAGGTGGTCGAGCCACCGAGGTGGTGCAGGGGGGGTTGCCGCAGTCTCCCCCTTGCCACCTTGACGGTCCACCCACCTACGGGGTGGCAGGGCGACACAACTGTCGCCCCGCCACCTGTCGCTGGGGTGGCATAGGCTGAGGATGGGTGGAGGGTAGTGGTTGGGCCACTTTGATGGGCTTGGGGGTGAGACCCAACGACTAGCTCAGTTGGCCAACTAATTTTTAGGGGATGACGATAGGGTGATGTATTTTTAAATTTTTTTTTTAAATTGTTATGATTTATAAAATTAATTATCATTTATTATTTTCTTTGTTAATTTTAGTTAATATGTTTTCGTCATTTACTGATTTATGTGTTTCTTTTTCTCAGGAAAATGGCATCAAAGAAGATTTCTATGAATCTTTCTGGACCAAAGACTCTTAAAGGTGGATCTTCAAAAAACATTGGTGAATGAACTCCACCTGAGTTGATGGCTACAAATCTTTCAAGTGCCTCAAATGATAAGAAGATGATTTCTTACTGGAAGAAATCAAAAGAAGTGAAACTTCCATAAAAAATATGGTATGTGAAAGAAAGAGAAAGCCAAAATGTGTAGATATATCTATATATTGATATACCTAATGATAATGGAATTTATGACATGATGGGAAGAATCATAGACATGTTTGCGGTACTAGACAGTGAAGTTGTTTACATACTTACAAAACCACCCAAGTCACATGAAAGGATTAAATACCAGTTATCATATTCATTGTATGACACAAGAGAGGTATCCACAAAGTTGTGTAAACAAAATGTAAATGAGATGGAACAAAATATCGTAAGTATTTTTATTTATATTTGTGTTTTGTGTTAGTGTAATTGTCTCACTGTATTTTTTTAACTTTGTTTTTATTGACATATGATATTTTGTTTCGCAGAATTTTGTTGAAAGTTGTTCAATTAGGTTGAGAGGCATTCATTTCATAGAGCATGATATTATTAAAGTTGTCAATAGTTTCTACTCAGTGTCAAAAGACGATATGGCAAACAAGAAAAATGTAGTAATTGATGATGCTACGAAACTACATCCAAGGGATTAGTAAAAAAGGCCTCTAGTGGATAAATCTAGCAAGGGTAGACAAGTTACTTTTGAATACGAGGAAGTTGAAACTGGTAATGAAGAATATGTTGTCATTACTGAAGATGACAATGGAACTGAGAAGAGCCATAAAATATGAAAAGTAACAATGCCCAAGAATAAATCAGTTACAGTTAATGATGAGAATGTTATGAAGAAGAAAAGAAAAGTTGAAGATTTTGAAGTTGTCATTACCAACAGTCAAGAACCTAGTGAAACTTCAAAAGAAAGCAGAGAAATCATTACACCAGGAGATGATTTAGAGGATGGCATTATCAAAACAAAACAAAATGCCATTCGACAAAATTTGACAAAGAGAAACTTAATTGAGGGTGGTCGTACATTTCTGCTTAATGTCAGACAAATCTATAAGGTAAGTGAAGGGCAATATCAATATCAAATTAGAAAGCCGCATCATTTGCATGTTCACAACTTGAATACATTGATGAGGTACAATCCATATGCTCATGTGGTTAGTTATGTGCTTCTTGTTGATCCATTTCAAGTTCCCAACAAAGAAGCATTTGATAAGTCAAAATGTTTTGAATACAATTATTATTTGCTTGGGGGGAACCATTATGTAGAAGCTGAAAGACAATTGATGGAGGAATATCCCAATAACCCACATTTTGAAACAATTAAATGTATCATTTATGCTAGTTGATCAGATATAGAAGCAAAGTTAGTGGCATGGGATCATAATTCAAATAATGAATATAGGATGTCTATGACTTTCATCCAAATGGTTAGATTTATTCAAAGTGAATTTGAAGAAAAATGTGGTGGGAATAGGATAAATGTTACTGTAGATTTCTGAAAGGAATGTTGTATGGAAATAGGCTATCCAATTGGAGAGAAAATCAATTCAAAAGGTGGCAAAGGCGGAAAATTTAGTGATTTATTCAGAGGTGTTGATAACATTTTCTAGTTGGCATTTAGAACTGGAGAGATATGGGAGTTGATTAATGAGATTTTTAGCATGTGGGAAAACATTGGCATTAAAAACCAGAAGGTCAAAAAGTCTAAGCCATTGATATATAGCAATAGTAATGTAGGTCCTAGAATGAAGCAACTTCCAGAAGATATGACTATCACACCTTGGAGAGCATTGCAAGGAGTGAAGGATGAAAAAATTGTCAAAGCAATATTATCTCGTGTGATGTTAGGGAATTATAATTGGAGGAAATGTCTGAGGAATTTCAAAAGTAAGTTTGTTGAATAATTATTATTTATTTCTAGATTATAATTTTCTTTTAAATATAACATATTGTTCTTGGTAGTATTTGTTATACATATCATTATATTAACTTCTTTTACTTTATCTATGCAGTCACAAAGTTTACATGAAAATTCAAGAACAAATGGTTAAATTGTTGAATGAAAATGGTTCGGATGATGTTGTACGCAACTATCCAGATTCAAGTTCTACATCAGCATTAATTTTTTTTATCTTGCATTTAAAAAGGTATGTTCATTTATACATTCATTTTTATTCATCTATGTAGTATTTTTAATTTATAACTTACACATATATTTGTTTATTTTATAAAATATGAAGAAGGGTGATAATGGAGCACCAGATAGTTTTAGAACCTTTATTGAAAAAGTAAATATCGAAAGACCGAAGAAGCAACATATTAAGAATGTTGAACTTGATCCAGCTCTTAATCATTTCATTTGGAATGGGCTAGACACTATTCAATATCAAGTAATACAAGGCAATTGTGAAGAGATTGCTAAACTCATACCTAAAAGGGATTATGCCCCAGTTATTGTAGATATTCCCCATGGTTTCAATATTCTAAACATTGATTATGATAGTGACCCTTATACTTAACGATCTCTTAGTAAAGTGGTTACGGGATTTTTGGAAGTCACGTCATCACCATTATGGAGATTTGTGATATTTCATTCAGACACACAATCAATGTTATTGTCAAGCTTCAAGGGGAAAACAAATTCAAGGATGCAGCTTACATGGTAAGACATTTTAAAATATATATTTGATTAATGTTGAAAAATTCATTTATGTACAAGTTAATTGAAATTTTACTATTTCACGTTACAAGCAAAAGTTAAATCTTCTTAACCATGAAGATCAACTATTTATAAATGATTGTCAGTTCATCCATATTGATAGTTGGGAAAAAGATGATAGCTATATGTATATGATTTTTAATCGGGTAGATGGAAAGAGTCATAGCCAAATACTGACTTATGATCCTCTTGTGAGAAAACTAACATATGAAGACAAAGAAGAAAAATGAGAGATAGTTAACATTTATCAAAACCACGGTTATTGATTAACTATCTTATAGATATATGTTCAAATGAAGGAGATTGGGTCCTGGATTTATTTTCTGGCTCAGGTAAGTTTTATTATATGGAATTGAATTTCAATATGTTATTTCTTAATTAATATGGCATTGTGCTAATTTACTTCATTATTTATTTTGTGCTTGGTAATTAGGTACAACACTAGCATGTTGCTTTCAAAAAGGAAGAAATTGCATTACAATTGAAAAAGATCCAATACAATGCAATTTCATTCAGTAAAGAGTTAATGCTCTTTAACTTCTTCTAGATGCAATGCAAGAAATTGGGTTGAAGAAAGGGGACTTTAGTGAATCACGTGTGGCAAAAAAGGCAAAGGAACCCCAACCACCATTACATGGAATGATTGAAAAGGCATACATTGGGAGATTCGAAGATGTCAAAGTTCCATTAGAAGAGGAAAATGAGCAAAATGAAGCAGAAAATATTGTGGAAGAAGACAATGAGGAAACTCTAGAGGAGGAAGAGTTTTGATTACGTGACATTACTGATTAAATTTAAGTTATGCATGGAAATAAAGCTCATTTTTTGTAACTATTGATTAGTTATACTTGTAATGTTTTGACTTTGACATTTTATGAGAAGAATATACACTCAATTAAGGTTGCTATGCATTCAATATTTGTATTATGTGATTTTCGCATTAATTTCTAAGTTAATCATTATTTTTTGAAAAAAAAGTGATTATTATTATTTTTTTGACATGAAATTCATAAAAAAAATATTATTTAACCATTTTTAGTTAAAAATTTCCTATAAAAATTGTGATTTTGACGTGTCATTTCTAGCAAAAAAATATCAAAACGTGTAGTTTTTTTAGTTATATTTATGTCAATTGGTAAAAAATATTGTTTTTTAAAGACAATTATTTCATGTGGATTGAAAAATTAATTAACGATGTATAAATATGTAGAATATCAAAAATTCAAAATATCAACCTTCTTCTTTAAATGTGCAAAACAATAAAAACCTCACTACAAAAAAAAAAAAAAAACAAGAAAATATGAAGAAGAAGACCACTTCAAAAATTATTAAATTTAGAAAATAATGATTTACGTTTCATACATTAGAAAATTAAAAGTAAAAAAAATGCCTTAAAAAAAGGGCCCAGTGTAGAATTACCACTTTTTAAAATCAACATCAAAATCACTACTATTCTAAAACGCAATGTACATAAAAAAATTTATAGTGCCAAAAACTATGCTCTAAAAAAAACATGTGTGTTCTGCATCACCCTTTTTCAAAATCTGGTCACTTTTTTGCTATCTCTACAAAACAGGTAACATTATGAGTTCATGTTTCAAAGTTTACATTGTTTTGTAAATCAATATTCCATATATTCAACTGAGCTAGCATTACACTTGTTGGTATATTCATTGAAGTTATTCTTGAGGTCCTTACAAGATGCTAGTCATAAAATTTAGTATTTCTAGATATACAAGTCTAAAAACCCTTGTTGGTGTTGTATCAAGATTTTGCACAATTTCTTTTTAAGATTTCCTTTAGAAAATTCTAGTGTGGAACCAAAATTAGAGGTTAAAAATGTTTCTAGGTCTTGATGCATTCTGTTAGAGTCGGTTTTGTCAGCCCTCCATCAACGATCAAAATTTCTCTTTTGCATTTCATTTTTAGGTGTCTCACTTAGTTGCATTCCGCTAGGGACATTCCAATATCTGACAGAAGGGCCCTGTCATGTATCTTCTAGCTTGTTTCTGATCATTAAAGTTCGTCAAAATTCATCGAAGTCAATGTTTCAGTCATTCATAGTCATGGATGGTCTTTTGGTCAGCAAAGAGTTTTAGGTCTAGGGTTTTGTCGATTTAGTCTTCAAAATGCCAAATAATACCAGCAGATGCATGAGAGGTTCCAAATCAGTTTCCATTGCAAAATCCCATCGTCAATAATGCTTGAGAACGATTCTTCTTCAAAACTCTATTTTGAAGAAGAAATCATCAAATTTGTTTTTAATATGTAATTTTTCAAAGTTTTTAGTCATGAAATGTTTTAGGCGCCACCCTGATCCTTTGCCAAAGTCCACTGCCAATCATCCCTGCAAGCAGACAAAGTAAGTTCATCATCAGTCCTAAAGTCAGAGGAAACAAGAAAACAGAGTACATTTCAAAATGTGAAAGTGCCAAAGTTCTGCAATGTAAACAATGGGTTTTGCAAATCAAAGAATCAAAGTCCAGGCTATAAAAGATATTTTTTGTGTTTCAACATCTCATCCACATACCAAATACATCAAAGAAGCCACAGTGAAACATGGAGGAGTGAAATTGAGTTTGAAAGTCGAAACTGTGGTGAAGACAGTGTGCGCGGCGCATTGGCTAAGTGGTGCGACGCACTGGGCGTGCGCGGTGCATAGGGCCATTTTCCGCAGTGTAAAATTACACATGCACGATGCACATGGCGCGCGCGACGCGTTGGGTTTGGTGCACAATTCACAGGCCTGAAACACAAATTTTGACTCATTGCTTCCTAAAACTCAAACTGACTCAGTTTCTTCCGCTTAGATGCTAAACTACAGAATGTTCCGGGTCACTGTCAAAGGATTTTGAGGGAGAAATCTCGACTGAAAATTTGGGGTCAAAATTCAGAGGCTATTGCCCTTTTTTTTGATAAACCATCAGGGGTCCCCACCAAAATTTCTTCAACCTCAAACTCTACGTATTGCATAGAACAACAGTACTCATAAGTTACCCAACAAGGGGGTGGTGAAGATTATGGCATGACATAAAATTTTTGGAGGTTTCTTGGCCACACCCCTTCCGGATATTCGGCCGCAATTTACGGAGACATATGAGAATGTTTTTCAAAAAGAAACTAAAAATTTGATTGTTAAGACAAAGTTTCAGAATGATACTTCAAAAAAAAAAAATGACTTTGAGTTGGTAAAGGAGTTTCGAGGACTAAAGGGAAACAAAGCAATATCCAATGGAAACAAAACAAAATCTATAGATATAAGGGAGACTTATTGCAAATTTGGAAAGAATGCTCGAAATAATTTGAAACGTCCTACAAAGACCTCTTCAAAAAACGTTTTTCATGGATGGCTGGAAAAAGAAATCATAGGGGAATCAGGGAAATCAACTCTAAAGACATCTGATGCATACATGAAGCATCAAAGGACAAGATACATCAATTTTCGAACTCGGTAATCTGTGATTCTTGTAAGAAATGGCGCTTGCTGCCATTGGGGGTAGAACTTTCATCACTTCCAAAGAAGTGGTTCTATCAAAGTCTTTATTGGCTGCCTGACATTAATCGGTGTGATGTTAGTGAAGATTCTACCATGCAAGCTGTTAATGGGATATACAGCGTACAGCCAGGCCAGCATCAGGTGGATGCAAATAAAGAGCAGCTTCAACATCCAGACTCAATAAACCACTCAAGTTCTCTTTCAAAAAAGAATAAACCAAGCTTTGTTAGGAGCAATAGCTCAACTGATCTAGTTCAAAAGCGTCTAGAAAAAGTTCAAGTGGGCAAAGGCATATTATAGCAAGACATTAAGGGGAATGGTGTTGTAATGGGAATTGAGAAATTGAAACAAGAAGAAAAAACGAAGCTGAAACATAATGCTTCTAATAGAGCAGAGAGAAATTTGGGGCAAGGAAAGCGCCCCAAATGTTGCAAAGGATGCTAATTATAAAAAATTGGTTTTCATTCAAACGGCAAAGAGAAGGTGAAAAGTCAATGACCGAAAGCCAAAATTAGAACGAAGAATATCTACTACAGTAGAGATATAGGAACAGATTGCCTATTTTGTCCTTAGTCACGATTTCATGGGATCCACGCTACAGATTTTTCCTTTTAATTGGTCATCAAAGAAATTCAAGTGGAATGATGTTCTGTCTTTAGAACAGATGAATGACTCTTTTTCTGGTTTCATGATTTTAGTTCAAACAGCTCCCTATCTTCATCGATCTGTTTTCCCACCTCTAGGTTTATTTATTGTATTGAAAATCATTTGTAAGGGGTCAGAGTTCTAGGAAAGGTGTGTAAGAAAACTCAACGCTTCACTGTACAATTTGGCCAGGAAATTAATAAAATGATGCAGCTCTGATTCATGAGATTCATGTGGTATGAGTTTAGCATATGTTTTTTTCTTTCTATTGCATATGTATCTTGTTATGTTTTACAGTTCATTCATAATCATTTCCAGTTGAATGTTTTTAAGTAAGAAAGGTAGAACCTGGTTTATTGCTCTGCCTTGGAAAAGCATTCATCCTTTGTGTGTCTTCTTCTGTTTGAAAATGATTCATTGGTTATGCCCTTTTCAACCTCTCAACAGTCGTTCCACCCCATACTACTTCAATGTGATTGTGAAACCTCCTGCCTATCTTGCCTCATGAAATACTTTGTGTCTTTGATCTAATTTCCCTGCTCATGCTTTCCTTTATCCCATACAGCCCAGAAAATCCAGTCATTCAATAAATTACCTCTTTCATATTTATTTACTAGCCTAAAATCATTATACATTTTGAGTCACCTCAGATCCTATTTTTTATTTTTATTGAGATTGACCCAGAGAGAGCCCTCTCATGTCTTCGTAGGGCTAGCTACGACGTTGAGCATGGTTTGATGTGGACCTAGAACCTTTCCTTTTCAGCGTGAGGTAAATCTAGGCTCTAACACATTCAATGCAACTTTTATCAAAGAACTAAGCTCGTTTAAGATAAGTGGAAATGCTGGTTTATGCTATAGTGATACCATTGTTTCTTCTAAGCTTAAGCTTGGTGTTCCTCCATGTGATAGCTCTGGATTTCCTATGGTTCCTTTTGGTTCATTAATTTTGGAATCCCCTCCATATTTACCTGATTCTCTTGAGTCTAGAGATATAGATCATCATATTATTTGTTAGGTCCCTATAATACTAGTGATTCCCCCATTACTATTGTCATTGTCACCCTTATTGTTATTGTTGTGCCCCTGTTGTCCCCATATTGTTATTATTGTGCCCCATAGAAGCCCATTATTGTTATTGTTGTGCCCTTGTATTATTATTGTTATCTCGACTTTGATTATATTGTGATCCCTTAGACTCCTATATATAGAAAGGAGGTTTTTGCATTTGTATCATCCAAGAATTTTTCATTTGTGTAATATAAAAGAGGTTTCGAAGAGGCTGATTTCTAAGGCGTTGATATTTCTTTTCTATCTTTTTTTGAGATGGTTTCATAGCATTTGGTATCAGAGCTTTGGATTCTAGAGTTTCGCTATTCCAAACAGGTCATCGTGTAATTTTCAGTATAACCTTTTTTTTTGTGACATTTCAGAAGGTAAAACAAAAACCCATTTGATACGAAATCATTCTAAACCTCGGGTCCGAGCTTCAAATCTTGTCTCACTATATTTTTAGAGATATGATATGAGGAAGTTAGGGTTTCTGCATACTCCCGAATTACATTCCAAACATGTGACCTTGGGAAAATCATCATAACTTTCTCTCTGAGCATCATATTGGAATTTAGTAAGAAGTTATAGAAATAGAACAAAGTTTAGTTTTCCGTGTATCATTTTCAGATTCGAAGGTCGAAACAATGACAAGTGGCACATCGTACAAGTTCTCTCTACTGAAAAATTATATAATCAGGTCATGTTGGGAGATTGGGCACAACTATTTTTTGGAGAATCCAATTTTGATTATAATGGTGGCATTGGAAAGAGGACTCATAGGGATACCATAGGAAGAAATTTCAAACCTTGGAGATCCATAATTACAGAGATACAACATATTCAATATCGAGCCTCTACAATGAGAAAAAAGGTGTGTAGTCATTTTAAACTTTTGCATAAGTTTGGGCTAAAAAATTAGTTTGAAGTTCAAAGGGCATAGTGAAGCATAATTATCATTAATTTATGCCTCGAAGAAAGAAAATGGAAACACCTAGTAAGAAACCTGAAAGCTCTAGCATAAATTATGAAGAAGAGGAAGAAATGAAACATGATATATAAAAGTTATGAGACCAAGTGCAACAAACTTCACTCTCACAAAAGGTAACATAATCTAAGCTTGATGGTTTAAAGAAAGGCGTGGAAGCTAGTATGAATGGAATGGAAGCTAATATGAATGGTGTGCAAGTTAAGATGGATGGCGTGGAATCTAAGATGGATGGCATGGATGCTAAGATGGATGGTATAGAAGAAAAATTAAAAGGCAACATGTAAGATTTGAAGATAGATTTGACTAAGTTTCTACAAGAAATGCTTACTAATGGTGAAAGTGTAGTAACAGAAACACATGATGAGAACAAATTAAATGTTAATCATGATTTCGTAGACTCTATCATTGGATTGAACACCCACAATGTTCCAAAGATCGATATGATGAAGTTTGATGGCAAGGATCCCATAACATGGATACTATAGATGGAGCAATATTTCAATCTCCATAATGTGAAAAACACATAAAAGGTATGCATTGCAACTTTATATTTTGAACAAAATCAGTTTTTATGGTATCTATGGCTTTTCTCTCGCAAACAAATTTTCACTTGGGCAATTTTTACATAAGAAATCATAGCACATTATAAGTATACAAAAAAAAAACACTTTTTTTAGCCAATTGATAAACCTCAAACAAAAGGGTTCAATGATGGAGGACATTGAGGACTTCCAAAAATTGAATATAAGGGTAAAATATATTCTAGAGGAGAATAGGATTGATTCGTTCATAGGGACTTTAAAGGCTAACATCGAACATGAGGTTCACCTTTGGGAACTTGACTCATTGGAGAAGGCATTCAGGTTTGCAATAAAAATGGAAAGAAAAACCATGGCAACAAGGAAGCCTACCACTCACAACTATAAGGATGGAAATGTTGTTTCCCCTAACCTTCCATAACCTACAGGGTTGACACCCCAACAATTGGAAGAAAAAGAGCAAAAGGGCTTTGTTATAGTTGTGATAGAAAATACACTAAATTTCATAAGTGTGCTGAGAAGAAATTATTTTACAGAGATTGTGAAGAGGGGGAAGAAAAGTAATAAGAAACATCAAAATAAGAGGATATACACCAGGAAAAAACCCTAGAGAAAGAAGAAATGAATCCGACCATATCTTGTAATGCATTGGCCATAATTACCACTCCTCAAACTACCAAGATAGAAGGAAATATCAAGAAGAAAAATGTAATATTGTTGATTGATTCGGGGAGTACCCATAATTTTATTCATTGTAAAATAGCCAAGGAATTGAATTTCTTCCTATATCCAGTAGCAGCGTGTCAAATGATAGTTGCAAGTGGAGGAACCATAACTTACTCTGGAAAGTTTCATAATATCAAGTTATCCATGGGGGAATATGTATTGAATAGCTCAATTACTTCCATTCCAATGGGTGGTGTTGATGTTGTAATAGGATTCCAATGGCTACAATCCTTGGGTACAATAGCTTTTAATTTTCAAGAACCATTCATGAAATTTTCTTAAGAAGGAAAGGAAGTTGAATTAATAGTTATCGTCAGGAAACCAGCAAAGGTAATAAACTCTAATGGAATGAAAAATCTTCTAAAGAAATAACAACGAGGAGTAATTGCACAATTATGTTCGCTAGAGGTTCCCATATTGAAATCATCTATTTCTCCAGATCTCCAAAATGTCTTGCATAATCATTCCAAGGTATTTGAGGCTCCCAAAGGTCTCCCTCCTATTCATGATCATGATCATGCTATACATTTGATTCCAGGAAGTGTTCCTCCAAACATCAGGCCTTATAGATATCCCTATTCCCAAAAGACTGAAATTGAATGTGTGTTGCAGAAATGCTAGAGGCTGGTCTAATTCAACCTAGTCAAATTTCTTTCTCTACTCCATTAGTATTGGTTCATAAGAATGATGGATCATGGCACATGTGTTCAGATTATAGGGAGCTCAACAAGATCAATATTAAAGATCAATTTCCCATTCATTTCATTGATGAACTATTGGATGAATTGCATGGACCAATTTACTTCACCAAGTTGGATCTTCGTTCAGGATATCATCAAATCAGAATGAAGACTAAAGACATTCTGAAAACAACATTTAGAACTCATGAGGTTCATTATTAATTTTTGGTCATGCCTCTTGGCCTTACCGATGCACCTTCTACATTTCAAGATTTGATGAATTCCATTTTGAAACCCTTCATTACAAAATTTGTGTTAGTATTTTTTGATGATATACCAATCTATAGGAAGTCTTGGAAGGATCATGTTCAAGATGTTGATGGGGTGCTCAAACTATTGGAGGAAAAACAATTATATGCAAAAATATTCGAATTTTTATTTAGAGTACAAGAGGCGAAATATCTGGGCCATATTGTATCTTATGAAGGCATTAAGGTAGACCCTAGCAAAATTAAATCCGTTAAGTAATGGAAAATCCCCACATCCATAAATCATTTGTGAGGATTTCTTGGGTTGATAGGGTATTATCGCAAGTTTGTTAAAAATTATGAGAGAATAGCGGCACCTCTAACAACATTATTGAAGAAAGATGCATTTTTATGGACTCCAGAAGTAACGAAGGCCTTTGAACATCTTAAAGGGGCAATGTGCCAAGCACTGGTCTTAGCTACGCTAGACTTCACAAAAACATTTATTATGGAATGTGATGCCTCAGGAAATGGAATTGATGTTGTTTTAATGCAAGAGGAGAGACCCATTTCTTTCGAAAGTCATCCTATCAAAGGAAAATATTTTCACAAAGCTATTTACAGAAGGAAATGTTGGCAATACTACATGCACTTAAGAAATGGCTACCCTACCTAATGGGAAGACACTTAAAGGAAAAAATGGATCATGAAAGTCTTAAATACTTTTTAGAACAAATATTATCTTTAGAATAACAACAAAAATGGGTCACAAGGATGTTGGGCTATTACGTTGAAATCATATACAAAAAAGCGACGCAAAATGTTGTGGCATATGCACTCTCAAAAAATGATGAGGATGTGGAAGCATTTCTTTGTGCCATTTCTACTTTTCCAACGAGATTAGATAAATGAATCAAGGGATGAATGCAAGAATGACAAAGAATTGTGCAAACTCATTCAAACTTACAACAAGATCCCAATACATTTGATACATTTAGCTGGAAAAATGATTTATTATTGTACAAAGATCGCTTATCCCTGTGTCATAAATTCCAACTCAAGCAAAAGATTCTTATGGAATTGCATGCCTTTCCTTAGGAGGGCACTCAGGATTCTTAAAAGCTTACCACCGAGTTAAAAAGGAATTTTTTTTTGGGTGGCCTTAAATTTGATATTCAAAAGTTTGTGGTGGAATTTTTTGTTTTCTAACAAAATAAAGTTGAAACAATTAAGACCTCGGGTCTATTACAACCTTCATCCATTCCAAGTCATTGTTGGGAGGAGGTATTAATGGATTCTATCACAGGTTTGCCCAAGTCTGAAGGAAAGAGTGTCATCATGCTAGCAATTGATAGACTTACCAAGTATGCACACTTTTTTGCATTATCTCATTTATTTAAACCCATTATAGTTTGTATTGCATTTACGGAAATAATTCAAAAGCTACATGGAAACCCAAAGATTATTGTAAATGACAGAGATCTCATTTTCACTGGAAATTTTTTAGACATAATTATTTTCTTGTCCTGGTACTCAGTTAGCTCGTATCTCATCTTATCATCCTCAATCTGATGGGAAAACTGAGATAGTAAATAATTTTTTGGATGGATATCTTCATTGCTTTGTATCTAATAAATATACATAATGTTTCAAATGGTTTCCTTTAGCTGAATGGTGGTATAACACTTCCTTCCATACCGCAACAAAAATGGCCCCATTTATGACACTCTATTGATATCACCCACCATCCATCGCATCATATTTAAGAGACAACTCTAAGCTTCAAGTAGTGGAAGATCACATTGAGCATCAACAACAAGTTCTCCAACTCTTAAAGGCTAATCTAACTTTGGCATAGAATAGAATGAAACAACAGGTATATCAACATTGCAACGAAAGAAGTTTTGATATAGGTGACTAAGTATTTCTACGACTACAACCATATAAACAAATGTCCCTCAAGCAAGCTAAGAAGGATAATACATTATCACCAAGGTATTATGGTTCATACAAAGTGTTGCAAAATATTGGTTCCTGCAGCTTCCTGAGTACACCTAGTTTTCCATGTTTCATGCTTAAATAAGGTTATTGGTGACAAGCTCCTAGTTCAAACAATATTTCTAGAACTTAACGAGGAAGGAAAAATCATATTAGAACCTAAAGCAATCATAGAAACAAGAACTTGACAACTACTAAATCGATCAATTTCAGAGTATCTTGTCAAGTGGAAGAACTTACTCACTGAAGATTCCACATGGGAGGATGAGAAATTTATACAGAAGCATCTAGAACTACTCAAGAATTGAGGACAACACTTTTTTGAAGGAGAGGGGCATGTTAGGTCCCTATAATACTAGTGATTTCCCCATTAGTATTGTCATTGTAGTCCTTATTGTTATTGTTGTGCCCCTATTGTCCCCATATTGTTATTATTACGCCCCATAAAAGCCCACTATTGTTATTGTTGTGCCTTTATATTATTATTGTTATCTCAGTTTTGATTATATTGTGACCTGTTAGACTCCTATATATATAAAGGAGGTTTTATCATTTGTATCATCCAATAATTGTTCATTTGTTTAATGTAAAGGAGGTTACCCCCTCGAAGAGGCTGATTTCTATGGTGTTGATCTTTCTTTTCTACCATTTTGTGAGCTAGATTCATAACAATATCCATCATCATGGACCAACAAGATTGTTGTTGGGGTTGATATTCCACTTTATTCTCTTTTTACCTGAATAATCTCTTGTGTTGTCTTATCAAGATGTTGTTTTAAAATATGGACAAATATATGTTATAATTTAATCTGCCAAAAAGGCTTGTGCTTGTATAGAAGAAAGGGTGAATAATTTTAGTCATTTATGTGATCCAATATTATAGTAACATGCTTCTATTTGATTCATAAATAATAAGCACATCCTTAACATATGAACAAGTTTGGCTCTCCAATGGTTGATTGGGTTTATTTTGAAGTAGGATTTTCAACCCTTTCAAGAAAAAAAATAAAGATGTTAGGAATATCTCTTCATTATCAAGGTAATAAGGCTAGCAAACAAATGGCCATTATGTCAAGGTTACAGGTGCAAGAAACATGTATAAGGAGAATAAATATAACAGCATACCTTACAATGATCCCAAGAAGTGAAAATTTAAAAGACTAGTAGTTGAAGTTCAAAGACAAGGTTACCTAAACTCCCTAGGCCAAACCATGCAGGAAAAAGCATTGATGATCTTTTCGACTTACTTGGGATGGAGAATGATGAAACATATATGTCTATTAACAAGAGTTTGGCATGACCTTGAAATCTAATTCTTGGAATTTCCAACAGGAACTTCATCACAAAAAATGATGATATATAGGAACATAATGACTTGGTGGTCATTATGAAGTATGTGGTTTACTACAAACGTGTCATTTTTCCTAATCACAGAAATGATTGATATTTAAACTTTTAATTGGGACTCTTCAGAAGAGACAATGTTGATTTCAAACATATAGTAAGATCTAGATATGCTAAAAGTATTTAAAATGTTTTTATAAAATCATAGAGTAGCCTACTACAAATTTGTATTAAATGTAGAATACATGCATGAACTAATTGAAAAATGGATTATGCCTCCAAAAATTTCTTTTAATCTGATAAGATTTCTTTCACTCACTCATAAATGAGACAGTCATTTCAATCTTCTTGGCAATTACAACTGTGTTAATATCAAGATTAAGCCTATATTTGTCAAGTGGAGTAATGTCGAATTCCTAAAGTTGGAGAGCTCCTGGACTAAAATAGTGGGAAATCTAACTATTTGATCTTATCAAAGCTCTAAACTAAACAAAAGAAAGATGTTGTTTCAAATGGAAAAGTCTTTCTACTGAAATTATCTTCAGGGTGGCTTGAATTATATCGTATGAGGGTGAATGTCGTATTTGAACCCTATGGGACGTTTGTGGCTGACCGTCGATTTATACTGTTAATTATAGGTATTATCTTCCTTGGTCACCTATCTGTATGGTTTGTAAGAAAGAAGGACAAAATATACTTGGAGAAACTATGGGTGGAGCATAATTCCCTGTTCGTGGAGAAGATACAGACTTGAAATTTCCAAATTCCTCAAAATGAAGAGACATTGTGCATGGATGTTGATGAGATAAATGTCAAGAAAATGGTGGATTCAAGCTCAAAGTAGGTGACTAATAATATTAACAATGAAAATGATATATATGGACTCATTACTTGGTATGGCATGATATCCCATCGAAAAAACTAATCAGTCCATTGAAATACAAAGTGATTGGATTCATTTTTTGGAAGGTGGAGTGAAGCGTAGTTGGGTTATTTGCATGGTTGTAATACCAATTCCCAATCTTGTAGCTGAGAAAGATTTGAGCTATTTGATGTTGAGTACTAGCATGGGTATGTTATTCATAGTAGTTGGCACTGGAGGAATCAAACCATGTGTCTCAACTTTTGGAGGAGACCAAATAGAATTCCTTATGCCAAATGGTCAAACCAGAGAAAGGGTTCATATGATATTTTTCTCTTCATTTTTCTTTGCAATTAATGTGTGTGTCTTCCTATTTCTATTCTTTATGTCATTTTTGAGGGCTAGTTTGTCATATGCAGTCACTTTGGAATGCTTTCTCTTCTCATGGCATGGTTGTGGTACCTTTTTTCACTATCTTATTGTCTTTGAATTCTTGGTACATCAACCAACAAAGTTCTTGCTATATTTGTCTAGGATGACCCCTCTGAAATATGTATTTACCTTATAATTCACACAAAATAGTTGGATATTTCTAACCCGTGATAATATAACATAGGCTATGTTTTAGTTGTCAAAAATATCTTATAAAGGGAATTATTTTGTCACGACACTAACATGTTTTAGTTTTATCCATGAATGTTAGAATTTGGAATAGAAAGGTAGTGGGCAAAAAAGTGAATTCTGATCAAATAGCTCATATATTGCTGGCTATTATTCACAACTACTTTTGCTTTGTTAATTGTGTCAGTTAGGCTAAACACGGTTCGTATGTAGCTTTAGAATCTAATGATAAAGTGATTCTTATCCATGAGAAAAAAATTGGGTCTGACACTATAGAGTTTGGTAGTCGAGAACCTCCAGATGTTGAGAATTGGAAAGTTGTGTTGAGTTTGCAACGTCATACTGTCGATGAGGTAATTTTATGCTAACATATTTTGACTTCTTTAAATATTCAAAATATTTTAGTATGGTTTTACAATGCAAACTTGTTGACTCAACATTCTTTTAGATTGTGATGTTGGTTGCATTACTAACTGAGATGGTTTATGTGTTTGTACTAATTGAAGTAGGTGGATCTCAACTAGTCTCCAGATGATTCAATTTTAGCCAGTTGTATTTTGGATAATAAATTCCAAATTTGGAATACAAGTGATGCATATTCTATTGTTGTTTTAAGAGGTCAAACTAGCATTGTTAAAGGAATTTTGTTATGAAACTAGCTCACAACTATTGTAGGGACCCAACAAATTTCATGGGATCTAATTGGTTCTTTTCTTGCAAGCCAATTAGATGAAAAAAGTGTCATTATTTGGCTCACAAGTGATTGGAGTCTAGAACATAGAACTGAAGGCCATTGGGCGAAATTAGTAAGGCCTTGAATCAATTACATTTTTTAGTAACACCATGTATCCTCGGGTTTGGTAAAACCAACACAATATCATTGCAGGCAGACAAGGGGTATTATTAAATGTTGAATCTTTGTAATTCCACATGTAGATGGAGACTATTTTCTTATAGATTAGGTAGTTGTGCATTGATTTAAATGAAACCCTATGAATTTTTTTCTCCTTTAAGAGTTTAAATTGGGAAATGCAAAGAGATGTGCTTAGGGCTTTGTTGATGATGGTCATGGTGGTGGAAAATGAAGGATTTATTGGACCAAAAATGGAATTAGGAGTAAATGTAGGGTCTATACATTGAAGATTTAGCCATTTAGGGGCTTTTGAAGACTATTCTTTGATGAGGTATGATAATCCTACCTTATATGTTCAATATTTTCAAGAAAATTCTCAATAGAGTTAAGTTAACTTGTATAGTTTGTTGAATAAGTTTTTTTTTCTAACTTGTTCAATAATTGCAAGTCTAACCCAGCATTATTGTGGGTTTCAAGAAATATTTGAATTACAGCACATGGAATTAATTCAAAAGATAATTCCTCCGGCACATCCCAATGATGTCCCTTCAAAAAACTACAGATAGTAGCAATATTACCAGAATTAATATTCTGAGTGTAAACACATTGTTTTTGTTCTTCCCAAATTTTAGTATTGAGCTTCTGTGAGACTGCCTCTACTAAAATATACCTCATTCTAGTAGCATGATCAAGAAAATAATTAGTCCTACAATCAAAATATTATGTCCTTATGGCATGAAACCCTTGCCATATCCCTAAACTATTTCAAATTTCAAGCCTTCTTAGCAGGGGTATTGTTGAAAGTGTTAGGTCTTTAAAGATCATATTGGGTTTAGAACTCATTATTTAGTAGCTCTATATAGCCAACAGGGCCTTGGTTCACTTTTGAGTTCAACAGAGTATGAGGTCTTCCCTACCAGGGTTCCATTTTCGCTTGGGTTTTCCCAACCCATATGTCATGTCGAAAAACGATAAGGTTGGGTGTCGTAATGAGGGCTATAGTAGAACTAATGCCCTAAGACCTCATTAATAAAAAGGCCAATATCTTAGCAATATTGTTCCTATTGTTTTTTCTCTTGGTATAGTGATGTGGGTCCAATTATTTATTGTTGGCTTGTTGTTCATATCTTAGTTTTATATATAGATTTCTTCTCACCTATCATGGGACCAGTTCGATGGACAATCAATTATGAAATTTATCCATCAAAATATAGAAGTATGAGTGGAGGAATTGTTGTAACACTTTGTTGGATATTTAATATGATTGTTTCATAGAGATTCCTATCTTTTATTGACGTGTTGGTCACATCCAAAATATTTATAGTATTCACTACTATTGTTGGGGATGCATTCTTTTTCTTGCTTTCTTCTGTTCCTTAGATGAAAGTCTCGAGATTTGAGGAGGTTGATAAATTATGACAAGGGAGATCATATAGTGGTATTATAAGTGAGGAAGGTTATTTTAACAAACCCTTTCTTGATGATCGTCATACATTCTGAAGTACAAAATTAGATGCTAAAATATATCGTGAGAGAGGGCATTCAAACCAATTTCTACAAATTAGTGGATGACATTTTTGAGGTATTACAAGAGAATGTGTAACTTAAACAACATATCACCAATCATATCGGTAAGTTTTGCATCATTTCATATTGACATGTCTTACATGTTGGGGGTGTCTTAATTTGCACTATTTCTTGGTAAAACACTGATATTTTTTTAAAATTCCATTGGATATATTCAAAAATGAATGACTCTAATTACGTCATTCATAAATATCCCCTTTTAAAATATTTTTCATTGGTACCATTCCCAAAATATAGGAATTCTAATTTAGCACTACATTTATGTATGCAAAGGATATATATTTTATTCTTTCCTTGATTTTGGATATACATCATTCCGCTTTATTGAATTTATGTCATTTGTATATTAGGTTAGGCACAAACCAATTGGGTTTTTATGGTTACTCTCCTAGAATTTTTTGTGCTCCAAGCACTTTAGGTATTAGTATTTCCATATTGTTGTTTT
Organism: Pinus tabuliformis; assembly: GCA_031772625.1. NCBI lineage: Eukaryota > Viridiplantae > Streptophyta > Pinopsida > Pinales > Pinaceae > Pinus > Pinus tabuliformis. Next base: position 652,591,667 of record CM062808.1, on the reverse strand, counting down.
CAGGGATGATGGTATTCCACTGGGGATACAAATATATACTTAAAAAATACATCAAGAAGATGAGTTTGGAGTTGTTCCACATTGGAGGTACAAGGAGGGTGAAGAAGCACATTATTCTTTCATTGTTCATATGGTCAAGTGGGCATGATGGGTGCTAATGTAGAAGACTAAGATTATGGACACTAAACTACGGTTATCTCCCTAGGATGCATGCATGAGACCACCTAGCCCTTTCCCTTCCCATAAAGACGATTTCCCACATATGGATAAATTCTATAGCCCACCATGTGGCACAAATGATAGTATCCTTATAATTATGTTGGAAGATGATAAAGTGAGCATGGTATTCTTAAAAACACCATATTATGATATAGCTACTTTGCAATCTACTTGTTTTGAAATTCATTTGATAATCTTTTACACAATTTATTATGTATGTTGTTTGAAATCTCTACCATCATATCAAAAACTACCTCCAAATTCGATTGTGAAGGATTTTCTAGGGAAAATAACTTATGGCAGTTCACTTTTTACATCTTATGGTTTTCCAACACGAGAGGAGTTGAGGTCAAGAGTGAATCACAAAATCGTTAGTGATCCTTATCAAACACTGAAAATGGGTGATTTAGTTGAATTGACTTTGTCAATACCACGTATGCTTTTTATTGAATACAAGAAAGAAATAAGTTGAATGTTTTGGTAAGGAAGATGAATTCCAGGATCAAATAAGCCATATGCTAAGAAAGAATTCAGAAGTTGTAGTTATGACATTACTTATGTAGTAACTCCCCAATTTTTTTTGGAGTGAATTAGAAAGAATGGTGACCAAAGGTTTACCTTGATGAATGCCTTTCAACAACAGGTTTCAGTGTCATTACACCAATATGCTTGTTATGAGCTCAACATGTCACTTATGGAAATTAAAACTGGGTGGGAGGGATAAAAATCATTGCTCACAACCACCAAAGATAAACCCAATCGAAAGCTTTCTTTGTGGAGCTTATAATTAATATCATGATGACCATAATGCTTTTGTAGTAATTTCATTCTACTTTTTAAATAATTTAAAGAACATTGTCTTAAGAAGGCTAGGAAATATGTATGGATAACCACGAAAGGAAGGTTTGGGATTGTCTGGGCTACTTGATTCTTATATTTCTATTTCACTTCTTTAGAGAAAATTATATATTCAAATATGAACTCAATTCAAATCAAACTAAAATAGATAAGCCTAATTATGAATATGTGTCTCTCTCTAGTACCATGCAATGATGTTACTATTTTTTAATTATACTTGAATTTCACTAATAATAACTTGGATTTATATATTTATTTTAAAACCAAACTGACATCACTGTAAACATAAAATATCCCATTAAGTATGACCTAAATATTGTTCAAGGAATCTTAGCTTTAGCCCATGCACATGACAGAGTAATTTCTGAGGTGTGAAGTTTTATTAGAGGCACTAATTGTTTGTTTTTCTTTGTTAGAAAAAAGGTTTTCTCTTGGTTTTATATGACCTTAAATTTATCATTTGTAGCATGTTGAGAAATGGAGAATAATAATGTCTGACATTTATCTTACAGAAATTGATGTTGAATGAAAGGATATAGAATTTAACAAAGATACAGTTTTCTTCGGTAAAGGCAGAAGAACTTCTCAAAAACATGCTTATGAGTACTACATATAAATATTTTGAACACAAGTAATATATGGTTTTTTCTTTTGTAGATTTATTATTTTTTCTACGGAGCATATTACAACAAGAAAAATATTGGTACTGTAGGAATTGTTTGAGGAACTCATTAAGGTCAATTTTTTTGATGTCCTACTTGATTGAGACCTTCTCATTACAGGAAGGCTTTAAATATGAATTAATATGTTCCTGAAACAAATCAGATTCAAATTTTATAGATATAAAAGACGAAAAAAAGTGTCAATGCCTTCGTTTGATTGTTACTTGACTCTGGTGTGGTTTGGTTATAGGAAATTGGATTGGAAAAAGGATGGAGAGACAATGTTGAGCATGTATTGAATATGATTCATTTGTTATTGGAGATACATTAGGAACTTGAGCCATCGACTTTGGAAATGTTTCTAGTAGGGATTCCTATGGTTTTTAATGTTGTGATTCTTCCACCCCATGGTTATTTTCGAAAAGCAAATGATTTAGTAATGCAAGACAAGGCACTAGTCGATCGCTAAACAAATTTCTTATAATTATATTGTCCATTCCATGATACTTTCTCCTTATTATTTTATTATATTTGAATGTTTCTTTTGATTTTGTTTTCTTTTAAATATTATATTGGAAATAATTGGTCCATAGAAATTTCCTGGTACAACATGAAATAGATATCAGTTGTACTTAGTTCGACAAAGGGATAGTACTGATTGCGAGTTAGGCAACATGTGAGTCCATTTGGGTGAGGAATATTTTGGTTGGTTTGTTTTGTTAGTAGATGGACTTGATAGTGATTTACTACGATAATGAGAGTTGTATCAAACTCTCTAGAAATCTTGTTTTTCATGATAGGTCCAAGAAAATTGATATCTAATATCATCATCTCAGAGACTATGTATTGAGGTGGATCATGTTGTTAAAGTACATGCCCATGGAGGAGCAATATGCTCACATTTTCACAAAGGCATTATCAACATGTAAATTCAAGTTTCACAGAGATAGGATCATGGTAGCGGATAACACCTTTCTTGTTGAGAGGGAGTGTTGAAAAATGACAATAAGAAATTCTAGTTTAATTTGTCCTTAAATGTTGGTGACATCACAAACCATCTCACCGATGTCATGGAGATCACCTTTAGTTAAGGTGATCGGGTCAATGGCCAACTTGTATGCCTTGACCTTCTTCCTTGGACCCAATCTCTCTGCGATGTGTGGTCGTTTGAGGTATGTGGACACAGTCCCTGGGTCCACGCTCCCTTCTGCTATTTATGTGTCCTCTGCCTCCTGCCCTGAGGACATTGTTGGGTCCTCCTCTGCCTGTACCATTGCAATATTTGTTGTCTGCACTGTTGTTGCTACTTTTGTGACCTTCTTCTACTTCGTGGCTTCCTATGCCACTTTGCGAGCTGCTCTTACCTCAACTGCTGCTTTTTCATTCCGCCTTCTCGTGGCCAGTTGCATGATGCATAGCTTGGCATCATCCTTCATTTTCTATGCTGCTACTTTTTCTAGTTCTGCCAAATCTGAGTCATGCCAGTCAGGAGGCCATGTCTCCAATACTGTAAAGGTCGCATCGTTAGTGGCTACGAATGGTAGCTTCATCCATTGCTTCACCAGATCCTTCCGCACCCTGATGTATATGTTGTGCATATCTGCCTTGAAGTTTGCAAAACTTTGGAGACTATTATGCACCGTAAGTGACAAGCGTGACCTTCTGTTCATCCACATTCAGATGCTCACCTCCATGAGCACCCAATTTTTTTTATATCGCGACTCTGTTTTGCATCCTTAGTAGCCCAAAGTGAAGAGTACTTCACGACCTCTGGTAAGTCTTGGTAAATGTTCAGGAATTGACTATCCTCCGGCAGTTCTCCTGTGACCAGCAAGATGGATAAGAGCAACCACGCATAGTGGAAGGTCTTACCCTACTCCAAGGCTTTGTAACAATTTAACAGAAACTCCTCACAGAGGAAGTCGGCCCAGCTAAATTGAACCCCTTCTGTGCATTATTCATGCAACGTGACTACCCGCGTTAGTACCTCATCACCATGGAATTTTCTCATCACTTTACAGGCCAGGATTTAGGAGGCTAGGCGCACCCCCTTATCCTTGATGCTAGATATGACGTAGCCCCTCTTCTTTTTCTCCAACTTATACTTTGCCTTCATGAACTCTGCAAGAGCTTGACCACTACTTTTCTTGGCTATCATCATGGGTTCCTTTCCCTTATAGGTAAGCCAAGAAATCTGGTGGATGAGGTCTGCTGTGATGGGAATAGTCTCCTCTAGTCATAGATACCCATCATGCACCAGGCATAGTAGTTTCCTGATGACGAAAATGGTGATGGGCACATGGTGGAAATGTGGAATCCATAACAAGTGCATCATCCTGGCCTTTTCCACACCGTACAACCATTTTCGCAGATCTAAGGCTATCACTACCCCCTCCATATTCTGCTTCATCAGGTTGGCTATCTCTAAGTGCAGGAACTTCTCGATGTCTGCAAGGTCCCAATCTTCAAATTTCATGGTGGGCACGCGGCCTAGGTGCAAGCCCTCAAATACAGTTCCATCAGCGAAGAGCGGGGTCTGGAGCGAACTCTTTGTTGCATCCACATCCTTTGGTACTTTGGCTTTTCCTTTCTGCGGAGGGACATACGTGGGTAATTTTACTTCTGAGTGCAACAGTTGGATGTCCTCATCCATGTCTTCTTCTTCTTCTGCAGCAATAATCAGGGCCTACGAATCCTTCTCCTCCTCATCTGCTTCAATCATGACTTCCTTCCCTTTTTCTTCCATTGATAAGTTTCTCTATCGCGGATTCCTCGGGGACATGCATACTAGTCCCATTACCTGCTTATAATTCTTCGGCCTCGACATCCGCGGTGATTTGGGGAATTCTATCACAACCTCAGCGCCTTCTAGAACATCCTGTACCATGGGGGTCTTCCCGGCCTCACTGGCGTTTCCTTCCTCAATTCCCAACCCATCCTTAGTGGTCATCATCATCTCTACACAGTATTTTGTCTCTCGCAAACTCAGGGGCTTTATTATCGCTCGGCTCTCAATACTCTATGCTCTGCTCAACCACTCAATGCTTAAATGACCAAGTGTTGTCCACTGGCTAGCCCTTTGAGTTTTATAGTGCCTTTTGAATTCAAGTTTGACCGTTCCCCCCCCCATTTCGGGCCATCAATGCTTCCTTGGTAGCAGATTTTCCCAAATCTTACCCATAGCTTTCGCCTTAAATGCTCACTGCCCACTGAATTTGACCTCAAGTCGGACATCTCCTTATGAACAATGACACAAACGGTCACTTCCTAGCCGACTCTTATGGTAGTGTAGTCCTCCGTGCGTGATTGCGAACCCTGTGACGTCCTGCTCCTGTGCACATCTCTTATATCGCGCAGCCCCTAGGCAGAATATTTTATAGTCCCGCGCTCCCTTTCAACTACCTAGAGCACTAAGACAGTCCTTCCAACGGCTAGTCAGGTGGGCACACCACCCGTTCGGGGCTTCATCTCATCCCTCACCATGGTTCACAGAGAATCCCCATCTTCCCTTATAGTGATCAGCATCACGCACTACTATTTTCACTGTGCTGCCCTGGTCAGTACCTTTGGTGAGATGTGGTTTCAACCGTGGCAGTAGACTAACCAATTCATGATGATAGCTTTCCAATTTGTCAGTATGATTATACGTACCTTGATTTTCCATCCTCAGTTTCTCAACGAGAAATGCTTCCTTTATTTCGTTTTCCAGCTTCTTGACCTCTGCGTCCATTAAACCGCTTTTCTCCCTTAGCCATACCCGGTCTTTTTCAAGTTCGTGAAGTCTAAAGTTTCCCCATCAGATTTCTTCCTCAACTCTTATATGTTCTATTTCACGCACATGTGTGATTTCTTCATTCCGATCGACGTGGACCATCGTATCCATGGGTACTATTATGCGCAGACTCGTCTTCTCATGCTCCATAAGGAATACAGTCCCTGCTTCATACTTCAGCTTTGGAAGCGCTTGCACAGTCAGAGTTTTGCACACGGTCCTATAAGCCCATACAACAACTAGTACGTGTAGGTCCTAGTCAGTGCATCTCACATGGTTGACCCTGTTAAGAACTTTGCACACCTTGTCAAAGGCTTCCCCATGTATGATTCTTAGCGCGCTAGGTTTTATCATGCTTCGTAGTACGCACACTTGTCGTACTGGCTTTTGCTTGTTGGACCTGTTTCTTATCACGATAGTGGTGTGCGTTTGTCGGGCTATGTACCATACGCCTGTACCCATCTGGAAAGGTGGGCGTGCAAGTTGTTTAACCCCTCATAACCGCCTCTCATACATAGCTGAGGTTTTCCAAATCTGATAGGAATCCCTCTTCTACATTTGTTCCAGCTCTCAATACTTCTCTGATGCATACCCCACTACCTTGTGGGCGTCGCATGCAGTTCCCATTTCAGAGCATCGAACCACTGTTGTTCTGGCACTGCACTTTCAAATTTTTTCAACAATTCATCCACCGCTATCAACCCATCATACACAAGCATATTTCTTGACTATGTTGTCATGCAACACAGTGATATTACCATCATGTTGCAATTGAGCGTGGTTACCTCATGTAACTAATTCTGCCATCATTATTTTTCCTGATCTGAATCTGATGTGGAGGAGCTTTTGCGTTGCCATGAAATCTGGCCATCCACTGTAAGATTCACCCAATCCTATTCCTAGGCGGTTATCTTTTAGATACAGTCTAGCTCGTCGTCACTCTCATTGTCATCCACTGGCTATGTGTAGCTCGCACCTTCCGTCATCGACAATTTGTATCACCTCAAAATCTCCAAGCGCGCTCGCACCTACGATGTCTACTATTATCCCCTATAATATTCCCATTGGTAGGATCTTATGCTGGTTCGCCATCCATAATTGAATAGGGGACCATTGCAATGCAAGCCTACCCATGCGCTCCCATGTCTACCTTGGTAGCACATTCGCATCTGATCCTAGATCTAGGATTACTTGATCCATTTCATACTCCCGCATTTGTGCAGTCAATCTCATTTCCCTTCCCATTCGTGATGTATGTTTCCTGATCTTCCAGACTACATGAGGTTCTCATGACCTAGCACACCTAGTGATAAGTTCCTATAGCCCTTTCACAACCTTGCTATTGCGTAGAAGTTTCATACATGTCTCCAGAAAGGTAGTGTTGTAGACATTTTTGTGCCTTATAGCTCTAAAGCATGAAATGTCCATAAACCAAGGGATCCTAAATCTCTAAAGGTGTTGTTCCAGCTCCTAAAGAAACAAGGTCAACAAATTACAGCTTCTCCCAGAAGTTCTCCACCAGAAACTGCTCAGAACTAGTCAAATCAGGATCATTTCAACTGCTCCACTAGCTAACTCCGTTGCAAAGCACCCAAATACACTGGCTAGGTGCATTGCAATGCACTTGAATGCACTACCAGGGTGCATTGAGCGGGAAATGACAAGTGGCAGAGTCATTCCATAAGGTGGAGAGACAATGGAAGCTTCCAGAATCTTCTCCAATGACACTTGTCTCACTGAATTCGACCAGTGATGAATAAGAGGCTCTCAGTCTCCAAGTGGAAGAAAGAACTGATAGAGAGAAGCCACTAATCAATTCATGAGTTGACTCATCCTCTTTGCATACATCTATATATGGATCCCTCACCAAGAGATCCAGAGGCTGGAATTTTGTACATTGCAGAGAATTGCTGTTGGTTTTGAGATAGATATCAGAGTATTGGGTGATTTATGCTTTGTTGGAGTGAAGACGGGATTCCATGCTAGGAGGTTGATGCTGGATCAGGAATCATTGGTTGTAACTCCTCCTGGATCTTCTTGTTTTATCAATAAAACTATGAGTTTCTCCTACATGCTTGTATATCATTGATGTGTGTTATATTTGTATGTTTAGCTTAACCTGATCCTAAGCTTTTTATGAACATAAATCCATGTCTTTGTGTAGTTTCCTTGTTCTGTGATCTTGCAGGAACTTGGTGACGATGGGCAAGTGAGGGAGCAGGTAGCTGGAAGCTATCAAAGAGAAGAGAGATTGGATCAAAGGACTAGCGTAAGACACAGGTTGGTTCATCCTATTCCTCTTCGTTTATAGTTCATAAAGGAGAATACAAGAGTAGTTTTCCCTGTTTGTTTCTGAGGTCTCTGTCACAACCCAGTGGGATAGGGTCGTTCTGAATAGACACTTTTCTCGATAGGGTCTCTGTCAAAGTACTGAATGGGGTGTTCCTAGATCAACTTCTTGGATAATGAGCTGATGTCGACAAGAAGCGATCCGTCAAAGGAGGGCCTTAATGAATCCCACATCAATGACACGGAACGGAGCAAATGATTTTGATGGAGGTGAAAACAATCGGGTGATATATGGTTTAGGGTGGCGGTCATGAAAGAATGAAGTATAATGTATGGTAGTGGATGGGACACGGGTGACTTCTCTGGATGACTTCTCTTGAACATGTCGGCGACACTTATGTGATGGATTGGTAGCATTTACCCCAAATGTGGATGGTATGGCGTGACCATGGTGATGTGACCGGTGAATGAAACAACCCAACCCGACTCAGGCACGGAGTGGAAGTGTCATGTTCAAGAGCGACTTGCTACCAATAAAGCTTCTGTGAGTATCCTTTCCTCTATTGCTTGGAAAGCGCTTGGTTCGCCATCGCTTTTGCCTGAAATGAGAAATCTGACAGGCTTTGATAAAGGAACCAATCGACCTTTAGGGATCCTTCCCGATGTGCCCATAACATTGAGAGGGAAGACAGTTCGTATGAACGTCATGGTCGGTCAAGGACCCTTGGATTATAACCTACTCCTTGGACGAGACTATATTTATTGCATGGGAGCCATTGTCTCCTCACTCTTTAGAGTAATGTGTTTTCCACACGAAGGAAGAGTGGTCGAGCTCGTGGACCAGCTTTCGTTTCCTGGATCATGCATAGCAAATAGTCATATACCGTCCCTAAATGGTCTTTTCACGCAAGAAATGTCTCAATCTCCAGTCCGTCCTCCCGATGAGCGCGAGTAATTCGGAGGGATATGACTGAAACCCAGGGGGCATGCATCCTGGTCTGCTTCGGCAGGAAAACTTCGGGTATAGTGTAGGTTTCCGCGGGAGAATATGACTAGTCTGTACCCCATCCGTGGATGGAAGAGGGGTTATTCTAGAATAAGATTCTTTTGTCAAAGTTATGTGAGTTGGTTGATCTCGCCACTCACCTTTGTTTTTCTTGGTAGACATCGCCGAAGAAGTGTTTTGTTTACGCCGTAAATAGAACAATCTTTGGGTAACCTGTAAGAGGTAGGCCTCTCCCGGGAAAACAAATGTTTTAATGGACTAAAGTAGAGGTAACTTTGAAACTCTGTTTTATACCTGGGGGCATGCAAACCTTTTGGAGTGCAAGCGAAGGGCGACTATTTATTTTTTAAATTTTTAGGTCCTCCCTTTAAACCCGTAGGCTAACCCTTTAAACTCGTAGGATTAGTCATCATCTAACTTGCATAAAGAAAGGATGTGGGGCAAAAATCTAAAAGTTGTCGTTTTTATGTGAGACATTCTTATCATATGACTGGATTAATCGAGTAGTTTTAGTGCATAGTTCAAGCTCGTTAAAAAATAAACATAAGACCGAGCAAATTTTTCCACCCGCTTTTAAGCTCGTTAAAAAATGAACTATCCCCCGGTAAATAACCACCGTGAATGAAGCATTTTCAACCATTAAAGCCTTGGTCGTGTTTGCACCGTCACCTCCACTTTTCCATTGGCCGATCACTCACCTCCATTTGATTGTTTACCCATTTTGAGGAATAGTTGCGAAGAGTGATTTCACTAGCCATCCTTGTGACACTGTCGTGATTGGAAAATTCCAAACCTTACCTGGAATTAGCTGCTACCCATTTTATCACTCGTTCCTCAAAAGACGAGTCTTCTTTAAGCTCTTTTCATCTGACTCGTAAAATATGAAAAGATTGCCGAGTTTTGGCCTTCCAGCTCGTTAAAGCGACCGGAAGTGCTATCCCTCCTCTAGATTTTAATCTTTTTGGACCTGAGGAATTATTGCACAAAAAGATCGAGCGCTTGCTTTGTTTGGCTCGTTAAAACTATCGAAAACTCATCCCTTCTGTATTGTTTTATACTTTTTCGGACTTAAGGGATTAGATGATGAAAAAGGAACTTCGGAGTTACCTTTACGTACCTTTTCAGACTCTGTAAAAATGAAAAGGACCGAGTTATCTTTGTCGTTAGACTCGTTAAAAAGATTAATAGCGACAAACTTGTCTTTAGGCGAGAACGAGTTTCACTATCGCTAGGCTTGTTAAAACATAGCGATGGATTTGCCCGAAGGGCAAATTATAGAACAAGCATATGTTATCCTTCTCAATCTTGACAAAAATAAAGAGGTACTGGTCAGCAATGACTAGGGAAAAATTGGGAAGAAAACTCAAAGAAACTTTATTGGTAGCAAGTCGCTCTTGAACATGACACTTCCACTCCATGCCTTAGTCGGGTTGGGTTGTTTCATTCACCGGTCACATCACCATGGTCACGCCATACCATCCACATTTGGGGTAAATGCTACCAATCCATCACATAAGTGTCGCCGACATGTTCAAGAGAAGTCATCCAGAGAGGTCACCCGTGTCCCATCGACTACCATACATTATACTTCATTCTTTCATGACCGCCACCCTGAACCATATATCACCAGATCGTTTTCACCTCCATCAAAATCATTTGCTCCGTTCTGTGTCATTGATGTGGGATTCATTAAGGCTCTCCTTTAACGGATCGCTTCTTGTCGACATCAGCTTATTATCCAAGAAGTTGATCTAGGAACACCCCATTCAGTATTTTGAAGCTTGCATGCCTCAATGGCAAGTTTCTCACTTCCGGCAACAGGTATACATCAATGACCTTCGACCGAAAGATTTTGCGTGGTGTTCGACGCCAAGTCCTTTATTCACACCACGTGGATTGTACTGCAGTACCTTGAGGGTCATTATCATTATTGGTGATTCCTCTCGCGCTTGTTAATAGTTTACATCATTGACTGGTAATCAAGCGATGTCTTTCCATGTTCGAATTCAAAACATTTCTCACATGGATCGACTTGTACTTCGAGTAAAGATTAGACGAGATTGAAGACCCTGGATCTAGTTTCATCCATCCAGGCTGCGATATATATTCAAAAACAATAAAGACATTGAAATGTACAGCATTGCAGCACAGATAATCATCCTACCAAAAGGATGATGAATTCATCAGAATCATCAGTCTACCATCATACGATTGTCTGTCCTATGTACATGAAAATGAATTTATAAACCTAAGCATGGGAATGCCCGCCTCAGCTAGATCATGAAAACAGTATGAAGATAATGTATTGTATTGTATCTTATTACAGGTCTCCTCCCAGCATTGAAAGAACTTCGGATCCTCCTAATAAAGCATTTCACCCGATAAACGGCCTCTTACTTTAGGGGGCAACTGTTATAGACATTTTTGTGCCTTACAGCTCTAAAGCATGAAATGTCCATAAACCAAGGGATCCTAAGTCCCTAAAGGTGTTGTTCCAGCTCCTAAAGAAACAAGGTCAACAAATTACAGCTTCTCCTAGAAGTTCTCCACCAGAAACTGCTCAGAACTAGTCAAATCAGGATCATTTCAACTGCTCCACTAGCTAACTGCGTTGCAAAGCACCCAAATACACTGGCTAGGTGCGTTGCAACGCACTTGAATGCACTACCAGGGTGCGTTGAGCGGGAAATGACAAGTGGCAGAGTCATTCCACGAGGTGGAGAGACAATGGAAGCTTCCAGAATCTTCTCCAATGACACTTGCCTCACTGAATTCGACCAGTGATGAGTAAGAGGCTCTCAGTCTCCAAGTGGAAGCAAGAACTGATAGAGAGAAGCCACTAATCAATTCATGAGCTGACTCATCCTCTTTGCATACATCTATATATGGATCCCTCACCGAGAGATCCAGAGGCTGGAATTTTGTTCATTGCAGAGAATTGTTGTTGGTTTTGAGATAGATAACAGAGTATTGGGTGATTTATGCTTTGTTGGAGGTGAAGAGGGGATTCCATGCTGGGAGGTTGATGCTGGATCAGGAATCATCGGTTGTAACTCCTCCTGGATCTTCTTGTTTTATCAATAAAACTATTTGAGTTTCTCCTACATGCTTGTATATCATTGATGTGTGTTATATTTGTATGTTTAGCTTAATCTGATCCTAAGCTTTTTATGAACATAAATCCATGTCTTTGTGTAGTTTCCTTCTTCTGTGATCTTGCAGGAACTTGGTGACGTTGGGCAAGTGAGGGAGCAGGTAGCTGGAAGCTGTCAAAGAGAAGAGAGATTGGATCAAAGGACTAGCGCAAGACACAGGTTGGTTCATCCTATTCCTCTTCGTTTATAGTTCATAAAGGAGAATACAAGAGTAGTTTTCCCTATTTGTTTCTGAGGTCTCTGTCACAACCTAGTGGGATAGGGTCGTTCTGAATAGAGACTTTTCCCAATAACAGGTAGTGAGCATCGAAGGATCCAACCACGGTTCTAGTTGATCCTTACTACTTGAGGTGGAGGCCTCTACGAAGCTCTTTTTAGCTTCACTGAATGTCTCCTTAGTGCGCTCCAAATCAAATTCAGGTTCCTTTGTAGGAACCTTTCGAACCCACACACTTTCTTCAGGTTACTTGGCTTTCTCACCTCCTATCGTGATACCATGTCAGAGCACTATGTTTATATTCATGTCCTCTTCTCGCAGCTTAGACCTCATCATTTGCAAATTCTGAGTTGGGGGAGGCTGGACTGTCCCTTTATCGCACAGCCTCGCTATCAGTGTAGGGTAGTCCTTCATCTCATAATCAAACTGAGTATAAAATAAACATGATGCTCTCATCTGATTTGTATAATCGAGGGCATAATGCCCTAGCCCTCTGTAATTGTAACAAATTAGTTGTCAGCGACCCCTTCCTGGTCCCATTCCACCTCAACCTCATCCGCACACCTGAAATCCAGCATGCGTCATTCCTACATTTGGGTTGAGCGCTCGCGTTTCAGGCTACACTCTGTAGGCAAGAGTCCAACCCATCATTAGTTCATAGCTTCTGCAAATGTGCTCATCATGGCCTATGGACCTACAGAAATTACAAAACAATTGTTGGGACGTTTGTGTATACTTCTGCAATTGATGAAAATTATTCGTAGCATGTTTTCCTCCTATCTGAAAAATCATGCACCATAATGTAGGCACCATGCTCGGTCCTACTTGTGCCTCAAGTATTAATGGCATCGATCCTCCCCTAGCCAAGTAATTCACGAAAACTAGACAATGGTCCTTGTCATGCCCTTGGCCTTTGCATTTTATGTACCACACCTCCTCGCGCGCTTTTGGACGAGTTGTCCTATATTGTTTCAAGCTCTATATTCCTAGAGACAAATTTTGCAGTTACACATGGATTTGTTGAACTCCTAGGGCAGGATCTTGTATTGGAGTCTCGTGTAGTCTCATTGCAATCTCCAAAGCCTCGGCCTAGGTGGATAACTTCTTCTGTGACAACACCATCCTCAAATGCAGTGTTAGTGATGATAAAAACCATGTGGGGTGTTGTCCATCCATTAAGGTCATGTTGGCTTCGTAGATCATACTCTTTAGTCTCTAATCCAGATCCATGGGGTCTCACCTGGAAGCATCATGATTTCCTTAAACCCGATAATCGATTGTGTCTCCGACTTTGGCCTACTAAATTATCTGTTCAGCACAACCTGGATATCTACAATCCCCATGTTTGGGTGGTCATTAGAATGCTTAATGTGCCACATTAGTGCACAATCCTGCAATGTGCTTACCAGCGTTGCCTTCTTTATATTATCATCCACAACTCCTTGCACTTCCCATATGGCCTTTACCAAAAACCAAAATTGGTCTAGATCTTCGTTCCCTACTCCTCTGAATACTAGAAATTTTATCACACTCGCCATATTAAACTGTGGTGGTGGCGGATGTGGTGTTGGCAGAGATGGAGGTGATGGTGGTGAGACTGGTGGTGGTGTAGGTGGGGGTGGTATGCGTGGAACTTGCTGCCTGATTAGACTGATCGTGCTTCTCGGAGAAACTTTCGCTAGCTCTTCTTCACTTTCCCACTGCGGTGAAATCAAGGGATTGTTTTCTATCTCTGTGCTACCTTCGTTTCTATAGATCCTCCCACTTTGCATAGTCCCAAACATTAATTTATTCACATAACCCGCTTTTCACAAAACACGATTTTAATCCAAGTGTTCAATGATTTAATGTACTTACCTCGCAGTCCCTTGAGGAAGCGTCATTCTGCTTCGCTGTAGTTGACGGTTGTATCTATTGCAAACATAGTGATCAAGTCCCCTATAATTTGATCGAGCCAATGGTCTTTGCTTCTGACACTTCTAGTCTGCGCACTAATTCTCGAGTCCACACAATCGATTTGTCGAGCGTACACCTTCCCTAACTGTCTGCTAGCTTTGTGATCCACTCGTGCAATTCAAGGGGGAAGGATGCAAAGAAAATTTCATGGATTTCCGTATATAAGTAGTGCTCTAACCACTATTCCTTTGATACTCGCAGATTCATGTTTTCCTGCACCGTGAACTCGTGAATGTTTTTTTCCAACCACCCTTTAATTTATTTCTTAGTTGGATTTCAACAACATGACATCAAACATCCCTTATGCAGATCCTGGTCCCGACAACAGAACCATTTGTTGGCTTGTTGGGGCCTGACCCAGGTTCGGATATGATTTAGCCAAACAAATATCAGTACTACAAGCCCTTTCGAAAACATTCCGCAGAGCGCTGACTGAGGTCTCACCTGAATTAGTATGGGAGGGTGCTAAAACCAAGTTTTCGCACCCTGGGGATGTCTGATGGGTTCCAAGTGGTCTGCAGTTTCACCCTGCATGCATGTCACTATGCACACTTATCAGTACTTCGCAGCCATTGATGCTACCTTCGTGCAGCCCTACTCGGGGGCCAAATAGTGTTATTACCAAAATCCTTACTAGTAACTCGATATTAGTTGATTAACTTAGCTTATTTGTATGCTTTCATTTATACTTACCAATATTCACCATTCATACAACAGCGCATAGTAAATAAATAGTAAAATTGCAATTAATATCAAACACGTAATAGCATAAGAATAGATACACGGAATTCAGATAAACTTCTCTTTATTATTCTTCTTCCTTAGTTATAGACTCGACTCCACCCTACACACTCAGCTGCAGGGTTCTGCGTACTCAGCTGCAGAATCTACTAGGCCTCTGTGCACTCAGCTACAGAGCCTCTTCCAACTACTATTACCCAAGACACTAAACTCTTGCTCTATACTTTCTATCCTTTCGAATCCATCCGTTGGTTACCTAAATATGTTACAACTAATAGCCTCGCTCTATGTATACAATACCAGGGTTGGTGGACCATGGGTAGGCCAACACTACATTCAAAACTTAGGGTGGACAGCCCTATGACTCTAACATACAATTTGTGCTTCGTGCCGACAATTCATGGAGTTTTTAGAATAATATTACTCAAAACATGGGCTTTGAGCCCCAAACCATGTTGTGGGGGGGTTCCATGCCCAAAATATATTCCCATAGAAACTTGTAAATAGTTAATTAAGTTTAGTTAACTTAATTTTCTTAGGGATTTTGAGTTGGAAGACTTTCTATAGTCATGTTTATGTTCTCCCTAAGTTCTAGCGGTCCAGGATGAGTTTATTTGAGTTGTAATTAGATTAACTCAATTTACTGAGTTATGGTCAGTTAAATTCTTTCTAACTATTTGTGGAACTAATAGAGGACTAATATTTAGTTGGTGCACTGGTGCATCCACAACTGTTACTCCAGTTAACTGAAGATTCCCTCATGAGAAACTCATGCATGTTAGTTCAGAGAAAGACCTAGTTGAGACTAGAGTGGAGGGACAGTGTACTATCAGTGGTATGATTTACTAAGTTGTAAATATCATGCATGAAATCAGAGAATGACCTATGTTTGGATTGCGCAGTTTTGGAAGAATGAATTCCATTTAAATATGGGTTATTCATCCTAGGAATTGCGTAATGAAATAGCAGTTTCGTAGGCAGTGGAAATTGGCTAAGTGTTGGGTAATAACAGGCTTATGAGGTAGAGAATTGAGCATACTTGTGCATAATTATTCTTGTGTGAACAAGCTTTGTATCTTCACTCATATTTCTGATTTAATGCAATATAGATAGGAGGTGTTTTGAGTACTGGCTTTCCCGAGAAAAACTTATTGTGTTATGTGACATTGATTTGTATTCTTCTTGTTCATATTGTTTTAATTGATCTATTGGCTTCTGCTAGTTGAAAGTAGAAGTAGACTCTTCTCCTGTGATTTAGTAAATTTCATGATCTTGTGAATATAGTGTAAATTCTACATGGTATTGGAGATGAATTCAATATACTATAGGATATTTCGAAGTTTTGAGTTTTGGGTTACAGGTGAAATTAGAATTTTCAATACATAATTCAAGATCAACAAATGTCATTCTACGGTTTGCGGCTCGGATATGCCTTGGAAGGTAGCTCAAATTTAATAGCCTAGAGGGATAGAATGTAGGCTATGCTGGAGGATAATGGCTTGAAGGAATTCTTTGTTAAAGACATTCCTAAGCCAGTAACATCAGATGCACAAAATTTGGTCGAATGGAAGAAGTGTGTGGCAAAGGAGAGGCAGATAATCCTTGAGGGAGTTCAAGACCACATTGTCTCGAGACTCCATCACAAGGAAAGTCAGTATGCTATGTGGAAAGAATTGATATAATTCTATCAGAACAACAATGACCAAAGGAAATTCGCACTGAAGGACAAACTTCGAAAAATCAAGATGGAGAAAGGCAAGACTATTCCAAAATACTTAACCAAGTTCACTCAATGTCCGGATGAACTTGGAAGTGTTGGAATCATTGTTTCTAAGGATGATATGGTGAGTTTTTCTCTTTTGGGACTCCCAAAAGGTTGGCATAGTTACCAGGACTCTGCCAATGGTCAGGAGAAGGTGCCAGATTGGGAATGATTGTGATCGGATTTGATGTAGGAGTAGATCAGGAGGAACACTAGGGATGGATCTTCATCAAAGACTGATGATGCAAAGAACTATGCCTTAGCGATTAAGGAAATTAAGGGGAAAGGGAAATATTCCCATTCCAAATCAAATTCTTTCCATGGAGGTAAGAAGAAAGAGATGAAGAAAGTGAAATTCTTTCATTGTCATGAGCTGGGCCATTTTTCTACAAATTGTCCACCCTAGAAGTCCAAGAAGAAGTCCTCAGGAGGAGAAGTAGGTGAGGCTTTGGCCTCTCAATTCAAATTGGACTTTTCCCTCATTTCATGCATGGTGTCATCAATGATGGGAAGTGTATGGTACTTTGCAGGTGGAGCTTCATTCCACATGACTGGTGATAAGGAGTTATTGAGTGACTTGGAGGAGAAAAATCTCCACATGCATATTGAGATGGGTGATGATGCGATGTATAGTGCTACAAGGTTTGGCATGGTTGCCTTTCATAGAGAGCATAGGGCTCCACTCACCTTGATGAATGTTATGTATGTGCCTGTGCTGAAGAAGAACTTGGTATTTGTTGCCATTATTGAAGATAGAGGCAATGATGTGATCTTCTTGAAAGGAAAGGAATTCCTTCGACACATAGCCACGGGTCAAATAAATAAGATAGGGATTCAGGTGAAGAATCACTATAACATGGATGTAGAGGACTGTGCTTCTTTGAGCATGAAAGAAGAGGTGGTGCAGAGCCAAGACGTTGGTGAGTTGTGGCATAGGAAATTGGGCCACTTGTGTCATGGGGCTTTGAAGATAATGCAGTAGATCTCCACCGGTTTGCCGAACGGTACACTATAGAAAGTTGATACATGCAAGGGGTGTAATTTGGTAAATACACCAAGTCTTCCTTTCACATCATAGATAGTCAAGTAGAGGCTATTCTAGAGTGATTCCATTCAAATGTGTGTGGACCATTCTCGACAGAATCCATCACCAAACACGAGTATAAAATTATATTTTTTTATGACTTTTGTCTTAAATGCTGGATAATTTTCATGCAGAAAAATGATCAAACCTTCACAAAATTTTGTGAGTTTAAGGAATTGGTGGAGAAATAGTCGGGCAATAAGGTTAAAGATCTATGAAGTGATAATAATGGTGAGTATATCTAAAAAGAGTTTAAGAACTTTTGTGCAACAGAAGGAATTAAATGGTAGTTGATGACATCCCGTAACCCTCAACAAAATGGGGTGGCTGAGAGGAAGAACATAAGCATAGTAGGGGAATCAAGGGCGATGTTGCATGATCAGGGCCTACCGCTACACTTGTGGGCTGAGGCATGCAAGACAACAATTTTTTTGTAGAACGTAGGCCACATTGGATCCTTACAATGAAGACACCAGAAGAGTCTTATTTTGGAAAGAAGGAAAATGGTTACTTTAGGATTTTTGGGTCATCAATATATTTCCATGTGACCAAAGATGCACAGAAGAAGCTTGAGCTGACAATAGAGTTGGGGATATTTGTGAGGTACACTGGTACATCTCACAACCATCGGGTGTACCTGTCTAACAATAGGATGATAGTGGTTTGCAGGGATGTCAGATTCAATGAGGAGACGTCCATAAATGTTTCCCTTGAGAGGGAGATTTAGATATATGCGGTTGAGGAGGCTTTAGGTACTAAGGTTGAGGAGCCTTAGATTCATGTGGAGAAGCCACATGCTGAGGATCTGGGAGTGGAGACATCCACTCGGGCAGAGTCTTCTAGAGATGGGAGAAAACATACCAGAGAGGCAAATAGAGTGTTGTCAGATGCTAGAGAGAATGTGGGGTCACCCACATCATAGTGTAGACAAAGGAGGTCACCTGTAAAGTACACTGGATACCTGCCTCTTATGAGCGGATGTGTTGTGACAAAGTCATCTTCCTTTGAGGAAGCAGTGCAACAACCGACATGGTTTGATGCCATGGTGGAGGAATATGATTCCATAGTTCGTAACCGTGTTTAGGATGTGGTCTTGAGATTGGAGGATAAGTCCATGGTGAGCTCCCATTGGCTTTACAAGATAAAGCAAGCTACAAATGGTAGTGTGGAGAAGCATAAGGCTAGATTTGTGGCCCATGGCTTTTCATAGGTAGAGGGGATTGACTAAGATGAGGCCTTTGCTCTTGTTGCAAGGTACTCATTGATTAGATCTATATTGGAAATATCAGCCCAAATGGGGTGGAAGATACATCATATGGATATAAACATAGTGTTCCTTAATGTCACGAATGAAGAAGAGGTGTACATAGAGTAGCATGTAGGTTTTGAATCCTTGGACCATGAGTTGCACGTGTGCCGACTCAAGAGAGAACTGAATGGGCTGAAGCAAGTGCCTCGTGCCTGGTACAGTAGGATAGAAAACTAATTCATTGGGTTGGGCTTCACGAAGAGTGAATCGGATGTGAACCTGTACCACATAATGGTGGAAGGTAAATTGTTTTTCATTGTACTTTATGTTGATGATTTCATACTGACGGGTGATGATCAATTGATCAAATCTTACAAGGAAGACCTCGCAAGAGAGTTTGAGATGAAGGACTTGGGGCTCATGCCTTACTTTCTGGGCATGGAAGTATGGCAGGGTGATGGGGATATGTTTGTGTGTCAAGGAAAGTATGCTAATGAGATATGCAGGAGCTTTTGCATGGAGAGCTCCAAGCCTATGGAGACTCCTCTAACTGGTAATGTTGGGTTGTGCTATATTCTTTCCATGTAGTTAACAGGGGGTTTGAGGGGCACCTGTAACCCCACTTTATGGGGTCCAGGGCAACGCCCCGAAAATTTTTGGTATGGACCCTATGTTAGGTTGGGCAGACCCACCTACAATTTTATGCATGATTTTCACACATGTTTTTTGGACGCGATGGTTTTCAGTCCATGGTATTCGATGCTTCAGCATGTATAAATATGTATTATAACATTGAAAGGAATATAATGAAAAATCAAGCTAGTAGTCCCGGTTTTGGGATCCAGGGGAAAATCTCTGTGTATATGTGTTTTATGTGCTCTACTCTCACATTATTTGTTTTCTGTGTTTTAGAATCGTATGCAAGTAATTTCTATACGGGGTTAAAACCTACATTTGGTATCAGAGCGGATTTGGATTCAAGGGGACGCCTTTGTTGCTGAGGGGTTTCGCTCGGGCCTGTGGTAGACCTTATTCAGTGGGAGATCTACGAGATCGATTCTATTGGTGAAAGAAGATGGCGAGCAGTGGAAAGATAGAGATCAAGAAATTTAATGGTCAGAGTTTTGAGTTGTGGAAACTAAAGATGGAGGATCTGTTGGTGGATAAAGATCAGTGGATCGCGGTGGATCCAGGTACTAAACCAATGGGAGTGTCCGATGAAGAATGGAAGAAGTTGGATCGGTATGCAAAGAGCACAATATGATTGTGTGTCTCAGATTTAGTATTGTTGAATGTATCACGGGAAGCTACAACAAAGGCTTTGTGGGACAAGTTAGGGACTTTGTACTAATCTAAGTCTATGGTGAATAAACTTTTCCTACAGAAAAAGTTGTATAACCTGAGGATGAAAGATGGAGACTCGGTGATAGAGCATCTGAACGCATTTAATACTATGGTAAGTCAGTTAGCATCTATTGAAATTAAAATTTTAGGTGAAGATAAGTGCATCAGTTTGTTGTGTTCTCTACCAGATTTGTGGGATAGTCTGGTTATTGCAATAGGCAGCAATGCAACTGCCTTACAGTTTGATGAAATAGTCTTAACCTTGCTGACAGAGGAAATGAGATGGAAAAATATGGAGAGCCAAAATGGTGATGGCTTGTTTGTACGAGGACGGTCCCAGAACAGAAACAAAAATAAGTCATCAAGTGGGAGATCTAAATCTAGAGGGAGATCTAAATCTCCAGGAAAACCTATAAAGGTGGTGTACTGGAAATGCAAAAAGGAAGGCCATTTCAAAAGGGACTATAAATCTAAAGCTCCTGACAAAGGAAAGCGATATGATGAGGCTCCTTCTACAGAGGCGAAACCACCTCAGATGAAGGTGGGGATGTGTACTTGGCTTATTCAAGTACACATGTAGATCATGAGGCATGGTTGATTGACTTAGGTGCATCCTTTCACTTCACTCCCCATAGAGAGTGGTTCTGTGAGTATGAGAAATATGATGGTGGTGATGTCTTCTTGGGGGATGACAGGAAGGATAGAATCATTGGTCGTGGAAAAGTAAAGTTGAAGCTGCAAGGTGGAAGGGTTAGAACACTTCCGGGTGTTCTACATATTCCTGCATTAGCCAGAAATCTGATTTCTGTTAGTAAGCTGGATGATGCAGGTGTAAAAATAGTGTTTGAGAAGGATACTTCCAAGATGGTTTGGGGAGCACTGGTATTGATGTGAGGAGTTCGGATTGGAACTCTGTACAAGCTACAAGGTAGCACTGTTGTTGATGGGTGCAACAGTTCTGTGGTTCCTAAAAGTGGAGCAAAAAATCTATTGGTCTCTAGAGAAAATACCATGCTGTGGCATCAAAGGCCTGGACATATTGGAGAGAAGGGCCTTCGAATACTTCATGGTAAAGGTATGGTAGAAGGTATGAGTAATAGCTCTCTAGATTTTGATTTCTGCGAAAATTGTGTATACGGGAAGTAGAATCGAGTGTGTTTCCCCTCTGGTGGTAAGAGGGTGAAACATATATTAGAGCTTGTGCACAGTGACGTGTTTGGACCTGTGAAGGTTCCATCACTGGGTAAGTCTATGTACTATGTATCATTTATAGATGACTTCTCAAGGAATACATGGATATATTTCCTTAAGAAGAAATCTGAAGTCTTTGATAGGTTTAAAGAATTTAAGGCTCTAGTGGAAAACTAGACAGAGAAGAAGATAAACGTGATGAGGAAAGATAATGGTGGAGATTTTTGCAGTAAGGAATTTGAAGAATTCTGCAAGAAGTGTGGTATAGCACGACAGAAAACTGCTCCATATACACCTCAACAAAATGGAGTTGTAGAAAGAATGAATAAGACATTGATGGAAAGGGCAAGAAGCATGCTTAGTGGTGCCGGGTTAGGACAAGAATTCTGGGCAGAGGTGGTGGATACTGCTTGTTACCTAGTCAACAGGTCACCTTCATCAGCGTTGGAGGATAAGACTCCACAAGAGGTATGGATTGGTAAGAAACCCTCTCTTTCACATCTGAGGGTATTTTAATGTGATGCATATGTACATGTTCCAAAGGAGAAAAGAACAAAGTTAGATAGTAAATCTGAAAAGTCCATCTTTATTGGGTATAAGGATGGTTTAAAGGGTTATAAGCTTTGGAACCGAGTAACAAGGAAGGTTATGTACAACCAAGATGTTATGTTCAGAGAAGTGAAGGATGTTATTAAACATGAATTCCAACCAAAGGAACCTGAGAAGATAAATTTTCAGCTAAAGGAGGAAGAATAAAACTCAAAAGAAGAGGAGGAATCAGAAGATGAAGAGCCACAAAATCCAGTTGTGAGAAGATCAGTTCGAGAAAGAAGGCAACTAGAAAGGTATAGTCCATCTGCTTTCTATTCAAATTTTTCTTTGTCTATTATTGATGATGATCCCAAAACTGTGAAGGAAGCAGTGGACTCAGAGGATGGAAAACTATGGAAAGAGGCCATGGTTGATGAAATGGCATCTTTGCACAAAAATGAGGCTTGGGATCTGGTGGAGTTGCCAGCTAGAAGGAAACCCATTTGCAGAAAATGGGTGTTCAAAAAGAAGACAAATGCAGAAGGAAAAGTCGAGAAATACAAAGCTCAGTTGGTAGCAAAAGGTTATTCCCAGGTGCCGAGAATTGATTTTGGTGATATTTTTTCTCCTGTTGCCAAGGTAATCTCTATTAGATTACTTTTACCTATTGCTGTTGTGTTTGATTTTGAGGTAGAACAGATGGATGTGAAGGCAGCATTTCTTCACAGGGATCTTGAAGAGGAGATCTACATGAAGCCACCTAAAGGCTTTGCGGTGAAGGGTAGGAAAGAACTGGTATGTAAGTTAAAGAAGTCTCTATATGGGTTAAAACAGTCACCAAGGATGTGGTATAAGAAATTTGATACATTTATACGGGGACTTGGCTTCACCAGAAGCAAAGCAGATCACTGTGTGTATTTTAAATTAATTGGTGACCATGCTATTTATCTGGTCTTGT
Organism: Pinus tabuliformis; assembly: GCA_031772625.1. Lineage (NCBI taxonomy): Eukaryota > Viridiplantae > Streptophyta > Pinopsida > Pinales > Pinaceae > Pinus > Pinus tabuliformis. Next base: position 652,568,673 of record CM062808.1, on the reverse strand, counting down.
GTGTGAATGATATGTTCTTGGTTGGAAATGACAAAGAAGTTATCCAGAATTTGAAGACCCAATTGTCCTCCAAATTCGACATGAAAGATCTTGGTGCTGCAAACTATATTTTGGGCATGGAAATTAAAAGAGATCAGGCAAAGAGGACGCTCTGGTTAAACTATAGGAAGTATGTTGAGACAATATTGCAAAGGTTTAATATGCAGGATAGTAAACAGGTGAAGGTTCCTATTCCTGTAGGTGTGAGGTTATCTGTTGAATAGTGTCCCAAGACATAAGAAGAGGAAGAGGACATGTCCCGTGTTCCATATGCAAGTGCAGTCAGTAGCCTGATGTATGAAATGTTCTGTACTAGACCAGACATTGCACATGCAATGAGAGTATTGAGCAGGTTTATGTCAAAACTAGGGAAGGAGCACTGGACAATAGTGAAGCGAGTTTTCAGGTACTTGTGTGGCACTAGTGATTATGGTTTGTGCTACCAAGGAAGACCGGGATTGGATAGAGTGTTGGATATTCATGGCTTTGTTGATGCAAACTGGGCTGGAGATCTGGATCAGAGAAGATCGACAAGTGGGTATGTGTTTAACCTATTTGGAGGTGCAGTCAGTTGGATGAGTAAGAAACAATCTGTAGTGGCACTATCAACTACAGAGGCAGAATATATGGTATCCACTCATGCAAGCAAGGAAGCAGTTTGGTTGCAGAGTTTGTGTTCAACTATGGGGTTAGTACAGGAAGCTATAAGGATAGACTGTGACAGCCAAAGTACAATTTTCTTGGCAAAGAACCCCACATATAATTCAAAGACAAAGCACATTGATGTTAAGTATCACTTTGTGAGGGATATGATAGAAGACAAAAAGGTGTTGCTGGAAAAGGTGGACACTTTGAATAATACTGCAGATGCATTGACAAAATCTATGAGCTTTGAGAAGTTCTCTTGGTGTAGAGAGACAATGGGCATTTCAGGGCTGGAAAGATGACTAAGCTCTCTTGTGGCCCCCTGTGGAAAGAAAATAGCAAGTGGGAGAATGTTGGGTTGTGTTATATTCTTTCCATGTAGTTGATAGGGGGTTTTGGACGCTAAGTTAGGTTGGGTGGACCCACGTATGGTTTTGTGCATGATTTTTTCACATGTTTTTTGGACGCAATGGTTTTCGGTCCATGGTATTGGATGCTTCGGCATGTATAAATATGTATTATAACATTGAAAGGAATATAATGAAAAATCAAGCTGGTAGTCCCGATTTTGGGATCTAGGGGAAAATCTCTGTGTATATGTGTTTTATCTGTTCTGTTCTCACATTATTTATTTTCTTTGTTTTAGAATTTGTATGCAAGTAATTTTTGTACGGGGTTAAAACCTACAAGTAAGTGGATGAAGGAGGATGCTACTTCAAGAGAGGTAGTGGAAGATACTGTTTATAGAAAACTTATGGGTTCACTCATATACTTGGTGAACACACGACTGGATTTATGCTATGAAGTTAACTATCTTAGTCAAGCAATGGTTAGGCCTACCAAGCTATATTTGAAGGTGACAAAGCCTGTATTGAGATACTTTAGCGGCACTTGTCACTATCGATTGTGGTATAGGTGGAAAAATGGAGTGAATCTTCATGGCTTCATTGATTCAGATTGGGTAGGGAGTACATCCAGTAGGAACAGAAATTCAGGAGGGATCTTCAGTATTGGGTCAGTGACAATTTCTTGGTACAACAAGAAACAAAGATCGGTTGCACTGAGTTCGCCAGAGGAAAAGTACATGAATGCGAGTCAAGAAACATGTGAGACCATCTGGATGAGGAATATTTTAGTTGGTTTGTTTGGTTAGTAGATGGATTTGAAAATGATTAACTGCGATAATTAGATTTGTATCAAACTCTCTAAAAATCAAGTTTTTCATGATAGGTCCAAGAACGTTGATATCTGATATCACGATATCAAAGATTGTGTATTGAGTTGGATCATGTTGTTAGAGTACATTCCCAGGAGGAGCAAGATGTGAACATTTTCACAAAGGAATTGTCAAGCTGTAAATTTGAGTTTCACAGAGACACGATCGGGGTAGCAGACAATCCCTTTCTTGTTGAGAGGGAGTGTTGAGAAATGGAAACAAGAAATTCCAATTTTGTTTGTCCTTGAATTAAATTGAGAATTCATATCGAATTATATTCTCATGTAACTTGTAAATAGCTAATTAAGTTTAATTAGCTTCGTTAGCTTAAGAATTTTGAGTTGGAAATATTTTTGTAGTCATGTATATCTTCTCCCTATGTTTTAGCTATCCAGGATGAGTTTATTTGAGTTTTAGTTAGATTAACTCAATTAAATGAGTTATTGTCAATTAAATTAGTTCTAATATTTGTGGAAATAATATAGGACTAACAGTCAGTTGGTGCACTAGTTCATCCACAAGTGTTAATCTAGTTAACTGAATATTCCCTCATGAGAAACTCATGCATGTCAGTTCAGAGAAAAACCCAGTTGATACTAAAGTGAAGGGACAATGTACTATCAATTGTATGATTTACTGAGTTGTAAATATCATGCATAAAATTGGAGAAGGACCTATGTTTGAATTGCACAAATTTGGAAGCATGAATTCCCTTTAAATACATGATTTTCATCCTAGGAATTGTGCAATGAAATAGGGATTTGGCAGGTAGTGGAAATTGGCTAAGTGTTGGCTAATAGTGGGCTGGTGAGGTAGAGAGTTTAGCATACTTGTCCAAAATTGTTCTTGTGTGAACAAGCTTTGTATCTCCACTCATATTTTTTATTTAATGCAATACAGATAGGAGGAATTTTGAGAAGTGGCTTTCCCCATAAAAACTTATTGTGTTATGTGCCATTGATTTGTCTTCTTCTTGTTCATATTGTTTTGATTGATCTATTGGATTCTGCTAGTTGGAAGCAAAAGTAGATTATTGTCCTATTATTTAGTAAATTGCATGAGCTTGTGAATCTACGGTAAATTATACAATGATGTGTGTCTTTAACAATTTGTATACCGATATTTGGATTTGACAGATGTTGTGTTGTGCAGCAAGGGTATGATTTAGTGATTATAGGTTTGTATGTTGGTTTTCTATTGAGAAGTCACGTACATACACGGATCTTCTTTTGACTCATCACATATATATTCCCTTGTATGGATAGATCTGTAAGTAGGTGTGGTGAATGATAAGCACGCCTATACAGGAAAGTTCTTTATAGGAGTCACATACATCTATTATGGTTTTGTAGTAGGAGATGTTAATGATGCTTTATCAGTTCTGTTATGTTTGTTTTTGTTCGTCGTTGAAGTATCTCTTATGATAATTTGTGTTTGATATTTTTTTTGGGTGGAATTGTTTATGGAATGATATGTCAACTAGATATTGTGTTAATTTTTGATGATTTGTATCTGGTTCAATGCTCTGTGATGGGTTCATTATGCGACTCAGTGATTGATTTAGTGTGACAATGATTTTGACTCAGTTATTTAGTATTTTAAGGTCTGTATGTAGGTCCTCTTAAGAGGAAGCACACACATACGAGGGTATGAATCAAAACAGTAGCGTATATATTCTGACATATGGTTGAGTAGGGTTTGCAGTGGCGTCAATTGGTTTTTGTGATGCATAACAATGTTTGGCTTATTGATGAGTAGTTGTGCATTGATATGATCTATCCTAGTTTAATTTTACCTATTTGTGTTAATTGATTAAGATTCAGCGATTTCTTTGATGATTCAATTGGTTCAGTGATTGAGTGATTGGTTTCAAAATTGTCATTTGGTATTAGGCTTAAATGATGGTAGTGCAGCCAGTATGAAAATATTATGAGAAGTGGCCTACAGTTTTGAGGTTGTGACTTAGGTGGATCTAGTATGAAATATTATGAAACGTGGTCCATAAAGGTGCTCAGGGTTTGGGCCTTCAATGAGGGAGTTGAAGCTTTCTTCTAATTGTAGATGGTAAATTTGATTAAGGGGTTGGAGCTCCCTTCTGGTGGGTGTCGGTAAACGCGATTAGTGGGTTGGAGCTCCTTTCCAGTGGGTGCTAGATAGTGAGAGAAGGTTGTAGCGTTCTACAGCTGGGTTCCTAAGTACTAGTATGAGTCTGCACCAGTACAAGATAGTAAGATCTTTTCCTTTATAATAAATATGAAGACAGAGACGAAAGAAGTGGTGGTTTTCTACCACATTAGGTTTCCAGCTAAAAATATTGGTTTCCTCATGTGTTTATGTGTTTCTTATGCAATATGGTTTATTTTGTTCTTACTTCTCATGGTTACTATTTAAATAAAGGCTAATGAATTAATGATACATTGGTTAAAGTAGAACAAATGATGAAATATATGAAAATTTAGTTAAGTTGATATACGTGGTTTTCCTTCATCATAGTCTCATACATACGTTTGTTTACTTAATGACAATAGAATACAAAAACATAAAGAACAAATTGAAAGGTTTAACTGAGTTTTTAAAATATCGATTCACCCACCCCCCCTCAGTATTTTTCCCAACACTTTAACTTAGTCATTATATTGTTTTTTCCATGGATATCAAAAAATAAGTAAGAGTATAATGAATAATGAAAGAAGGAAGCAACATTCAGGGTAGGTGTGGTACTTTGTAGCAGATATTTTCCTTATGATAAAATAATGCATATGTTCTAAATGGAAAGAAGATGCTTTAAAAGGTTGGAAACACCTATAATTTGGAAAGTAATGGGATATTGGGAACCAACACTTAGTGACGAGCCTTTTAGTCATGATAGTTGGTCTTAAATAAAGTGAGGGTGAGGAAAGATAAGAAAGGGCAATGAAAATTGGTATTGTTGATGGTTTTAGAGGATAACAAGAAGATTACTTTCCTAGTTCTTTATCAAATAAATAGAGAACACCACCACTACTACTCACGGGCCTCCCCCCTCTAATTATAAATCCAATATATTAAACCATAGACTTTTTTTGAACCATTGATTTAGCTTCACCTCACTACCATTTTGTTTGGCGTGGGATCCCCCAAGGGAAGTTTTGGCACTTAGAGCTGATATTTTGACTAAATTTGATGTAAAGACTCCACGTTTTGTGGGCACGGAGCGCGAAATTGTAAATGAGTCATAGGGTTGTCCTCCCTCATTTTTGTAATGTAATTTCAGCTTTAGAGATCTACCCATGGTCCGCAGACCATGGGATTGTATAAATAGAGCGAGGCTCTAAGTTGTAAAGAGGAGGATCGAAAAAGCAATATATGGAGAATTGAGTCTTATCTAAGTGTAGAGTCAAGTCTTGGGTCGTAGAGTAGGAGAAGGCTCTACAGTTGAGTGGGCAGATGCCTAGTAGTCCACAGCTATGTGCGCGAACCCCTGCAGCTGAGTGCACAAGGCGAGTCGAGTCTATAACCATTGGAGAAGTAATAAAGAGAAGTTTCATATCATTTCTATGTATCTTTTTCTTGTTTCGTGCATTGAATATATTGGGTATAAATTGAAATTTCACTATTTATATGGTGCATGAACTTATATGATTGTGTTGTTTAAGTGAATATAAGATAAAGTATCAGTTTACGCAAAGTTAACTAAGAGTTATAAGAAGATAAGTAAGATCCACAGTGTAACTTAGGGAAATAGCGCATATTACTGCCATTATAGCATGAAAGCACTTTAGCCCCTGGTGAGGGCTGTGGGAAGGTGATTATAATAGATCGTGAAGGCCTTGAAGATCAGGGCATTGTGTGACCATACTGCTTGGAGTGAGACTTCAGTCTGCGCTCTCTGGGATATTGTCGAAAGGGCCAATAGTGTAGGGATTTGTTTCACTAATTAACTCCAAACATGGGTCAGACCCCTTCAAGCCAACAAATGGTTCTGTTGCTGGGACCGAAATCTACATAGAGATGTCTGATGTTGTATCATTGGAATCCAACTAAGAAGGAAATTGAAAGTTGGTTGGATAGGAGAATTCATGAGTTTGCAGTGCAGGAGAACAGGAATTTGCGGCTAATAAAAGAAGAGTGGTTAGACTGCTACATGTACGTAGAGATCCACGAAGTATTCTTCGCATATTTCCCTACTGAGTTGTATGAGTGGATCGTGAAGCTAGCAGATAGCCAAGGAAGGTGGAAACTCAACAATCCTATCGTGTGGACCCCAGAGTTGGTGCGCAGATTGGAAGCATCAGAGGATAAGATCACGCACATTATTGATCACTGACTCGATCAAATTATAGGAGGATTCATTAATGAGTTCACGGTAGATGCTTATGTCAGCTATAGCGATGCAGAGCGATGTTTTCTCAAAGGACCACGAGGTAAGTACATAAAGTCTCTACACACATGGTTTAAAAGGTTATTATGTGAAAAGAGGGCTATGCAATTACCTTGATGTTCAGAGCTACGTGAAGTGGAAATACCTAGAGAAATGATGGAAGTAAGGGACAAGAGAATAACCCTTGATTTCACCTCTATGAGCGAACGAGGAAGAGCTCGTGAAGGTCCAGCCACGAAGTGTGATCAATTTGATAAGGCAGAGGATTCCACGCATACCACCCCCACCTACACTGCCACAAGCTTCACCACCATCACCTCCACCTTCACCCATACCACGTCTGCCACCACCGCAAGTCAATATGGAAAACACGATGAAGTTGCTTGTGTTCAAGGGAGTAGGAAATGAGGATCTAGACTAGTTTTGGTTCGTGATAACAGCTGTATGGGAAGCACAAGGAGTTATAGATGATAACATGAAGAAAGAAACACTGGTTACCACCCTACAGGACCACGCACTGACCTAGTATATTAAGCATTCTAATGATAATCCAAATGCAGGAATCACGGATATTCAAGAAGCACTAAACAGAGAATTTAATAGGCCGAAGTCAGAGGCACAGCCAATCATTGGATTCAAAGAGATCAAAATGCTACCAGGAGAAAGTCCTTGGGAGTGGATAAGAGTTTGAAGTTTATGATTCGTGAAGCTAAGATGAATCTGATGGATGGACAACATCGTGAATGGTTTGTAGCATCGCTAATGCCGCATTTGAGGAGCGTGCTATCACAACAGAAGTTAATGACTCAGGCAGAGGCCTTAGAGATTGCGATGTGGCTGCATGAAACCCCAATACGGGATCCTAACTTGGGAGTTCAGTAGATCCACGTGCAGTTGAAAAACTTATGCCTTGAGATGTAGAGTCTGAAACATGACAAGATAGCTCGCCCGGAAGTGCATGAAGAGGTGTGGTGCATAAAATTCAAGGGTTAGGGTCATGATAAGGACCACTGCTCGACGTTCGTGAATTACCTCGTGGGAGGAGGATAGATGTTATTAAGATAGAAGGCACAAGCATGACCTAATGCGACACCTGCTTTGTGGTGTGTGATTTGTCAAATATGAGGGAAACATGCTACAGACAACTCTCATTTGTTACAGATGTACACGCAGAATTCACAACAATTGTTCTGTAACTTTTGTAGATCAGTAGGACACAATGAGAGCACTTGTAGAAGCTATCAGCTAATGATGGATAGAACTCCCACCTATAGAGTTGAGGCTAAAATACGGCCCCTAGACCTAAATGCAGGAATAGCGCGAACAGGATTTCAGGGGTACATACGAGGCCAAGGTGGAGGAGGACCTGGAATAGGTCACGGACAACTGATATGCTACAATTGCGGAGAGCCAGGACATTATGCCCGTGATTTTATGAATCCAACACGTCCATCATGCCTGTAGTGTACCTTGTTTGATCATGAAACGAAAGATTTTCCTACGCTGATAGCTAGGATACGTGACAAGGGAGCGCTACTGCCTCCCCTGACTCAGAACCTACAGATGATGACGTCTAAGCTATGTGAGGAAGATCCAAATTTGAATATTGTGCTTTGAAGTGGAATTACGACGGGAGATGATAAAGGAAAAAAACCTAAAGATACTACTTGGGTTTGAAAGGTTCCAATGAAAGAAGCAAAGTTTGATTTGGAGCGTGCAAAGGAAACCTTCATGGAAGCTAAGAAGAGCTTCACTGATGCCTCCACTTCAGGAAGAAAAGATAGACCAGAGCCAAAAATGGACCCATTTATGCTTACAACATTCCTGGAAACATGCATCAAGCTACTACATGACAATAAGGCTATAAAGGGACTACATAAACTCATTAACAGATGCATTGGGACCTTGTGAGGAGAACTGTGTGTGGTAAGGAAGATTGGAAAGCATAAGATGAGGACAAGAAGAGAAATGAGTTTAACCATGCGGATTGGAGAATATGAGATGGACCAAGTAGTTCTTGATTTAGGATCAGATGTGAACGTTCTGCCGAAGTAGACATGGGAGCACATGGGGAGGCGTACACTGCAATGGTATCCTATTCAGCTGCGAATGGCGAACCAACAGAAGATAATACCTATGGGAATATTGCAGGGAATCATTGTGGATATTGAGGGAGCGAGCATGCTAGTAGACTTTGAAGTGATAGAGATTGCTGAGGATAGCAATCGCTACCTCGCACTCCTAGGAATTGATTGGGCCACTGACATGAACAAGGTGATGAATCTAAAGAAGCACAAGATTATTTTTGAGAAGAAGTCTCTACGCATAGTTATACCCTTAGACCCTACTTAAGGATGACCCTATACAGAGCTGGTGTGTGACTATGACAGTGATGATGATTTGGACTGCATCTACAAAATAATCGCGTGAGATCAAGATTGGGTAAATCCCGCCATAGATGGACGGATCTCATGGGAGCGCAAAAGCTCCTGTACGTCGGATTCAGATGAGGAGATAGAGAAATGGTAGAACCAGTTACACAAGGTAACCATGCTAAACTATAATATGATGACAAGACCACTGCACTGCATATCAACGGAAGTGGGGGATCTACCTACTTATGATGGGTTAAGTGAGGTAGATAGCTTCCTGAACAAATTTGAAAGGGAGGTGCCAGAAAAGAAACATTTCAAGACCTTGAATAGGGTACTGTGCTCTACGCCCATGAGGTGGTTAGGAATGCACGAAGGGAACTTTTAGGACAAGCACGAATGCATGAGATTGATGCACATGCTATTTGGAAAGCCTAGGGTGCTATTGGACGATAAATACAATGGACGGGATGGTCCGCGTGCGCATATATCTAGGTGGGTACAGGCATATGGAAAACAACCTGCATGGATGCACATGAACTTCACATTGGGAAATAGGTCAATATGCATCTGTTGGGGGGGGGTGAATGTGCAAACAACTCCTCAAGTTGGAATGACAGAATGTGGAGAGAATGATCGCGAAGAAGGTTATCCATGCTGAAGCATTTAACGAGGTGTGAGAAGCACTGAATAAGGTATGTAGTGCACATCGAAGTGATTGGGACCTATGCATACTAGTAGTTTTGTGGGCTTGTAGGAAAATGTGCAAGAAACTGATGGGACAGGTGCCTTCTAGGCTGGCCTATGGAGCGAACGTTGTAATGCTAATGGAGTATATCATGCCTAGTCCATGCATAGCAGTGCCCGTGGATATGATGGATCGTAGAGGCCTGGAGGAGAGGCTCGCACAATTAGAGGAACTCGAGGAAGAATGATTTTTGGTTGGATTTCACCAACAAGTACAAAAGCAGTGTGAAAAGGCCTGACACGATAGACATATTAAGTTGCGCACCTTCAAGATGAATGATTTGGTGTTATTGTATGATAGTAAGTTTGATAAATTCCTGTGAAAACTCAAAATGCATTGGATGGAACCTTATGTTATTAAGGAGGTCACCGACAGAGGCGTGGTGCAGTTGGTAAAGTTAAATGGAGAACCTTTCCTAGGAAAAGTGAATGGCAGTCAGTTGAAGCCATACATAGGTGGCCCAACTATCTGACTAGCCGACCGAAGCACAGTGTTAGCACTCTAGGTAGCTGAAAGGAGGCACGGGACTATAAATAGGTGCAGGGCAGCCATTTAGCTACAGAACAACACATCCAGAAGGTACAACAAGCAGTCGCCCAGTGCATTTTCCACCTTGCAGCGGTTCGGGTAGAGTTGGGTGGTCTCCACGTGAAGATCTTTGCACCGACAGAGTGACTCGAGGGTGAGTCACGATGTTTGTGTTAGGGGCCTCTTGGGTGCAGGATCCCCCAAGGAAAGTTTTGGGGCTTAAAGCCCAGATTTTGACTAAATCCGATGTAAAGACTCTGCATTTTGTGGGCGCGAAGCGCGAAATTATAAATGAGTGATAGGGTTATCCATGCTCATTTTTGTAATGTAATGTCGGCTTTAGAGATCTACCCATGGTCCATGGACCATGGGATTGCATAAATAGAGCGAGGCTCTAAGTTGTAAAGAGTAGAATAGAAAAAAGTAATAGATGGAGAATTGAGTCTTATCTAAGTGTAGAGTCAAGTGTTGGGTCATAAAGTAGGAGAAGGCTCTCCAGCTAAGTGCGCAGAGGCCTAGTAGTCCGCAGCTAATTGCGTGGACCCCTGTAGCTGAGCATGCAGGGCAAGTCGAGTCTGTAACCATTGGAGAAGTAATAAAGAGAAGTTTCATAGAATTTTTGTGTATCTTTTTCTTGTTTCGTGCATTGAATGTATTGGGTATAAATAGTAATTTCATTTTTTATATGGTGCGCAAACTTATATGAATGGGTTGATTAACTGAATATAAGATAAAGTATCTATTTACGCGAAGTTAACTAACAGTTATATGAAGATAAGTAAAATCCATAGTGTAACTTAGGGAAATAGTGCAGATCATTGCCATAGTAGCATGAAAGCACTTCATCCCCTGTTGAGGGATGTGCGAAGGCAATTATAACAGATTGCAAAGGCCTTACAGGTAAGGGAAGTGTACAAAGTGACCTGCACAAAGGTATTCAAAGTTGGAATAAGTCAACCCCTCAGACATCTCAAGGGTATGAAAACCTGGTTCCAACATCCTCGCATACTGCTTCAGGTGAGACTTCAGTCCGCGCTCCGCAGGCTGATGCCGAAAGGGCCAGTAGTGTAGGGATTTGTTTGGCTAATTAACTCCAAACTTGGGTCAGGCCCCCTAAAGCTAACACATTTGAAGAAACCTTTGGATACCTCTAATCATCCATCAAGAAATATCATCAGGTAAAATATAGGTGCTCCTCAATATAGTGAGAAGGTACCAATTATTTAATAGTAGGCTATGTCATACCAACCACATCATTTTTTCTTGTGGTGGAATGACTCGAGATGCTTTCTCACAACTTTGTTGCCACAAAAATTTGGTTGGTTTGGCCAACCAACCAATGATTATTGATAAGGTAAATGGTTTACCTATCTTAATCTTAGGAACAACAATTATTTTCATTTTTTTTAATGTTTATTAATCTACAATTCATTATTGTGCAATTTTTTTCCAGATTAACCACATTGTTATTTTTTTGATTGACACTCAAACCAACAAATGTTGTTCATCATCAGGATTAGTGAAAAAAATCACGGTAAATAGAAAATATGATATAATGGTAAATAGAAGAAAAGTTCATGTTTTATAAACATGTAAACAAATCCAAATATATAATAATATACATAGATTAATTGTAAAATAATATATATGGGTTGTAATTTTTCTTACCAAAATATTTCCCAGGGTAGTTGCTACATCATTTTTCCATTTTCATATATTCCAAGAAATATTGCGGTATTGAAATGCATGAAACTCATTCAATTCTAGCCAACATGAAATATATATAATGTGTGTTCATTCCCATACAAGTAATTAATCATGCGAATTAATGAATTTCACACTTCGGATGGAATAGTTACTTCCACGTACATGCATGTAATTTTTGGCTTAATGGGGCCTGACCCAGGTTCAACATTAGCTATGCCCACCAACAAAACCCTAAACTTCTGTCCCTTTTGGCAAAAACCCACATATCGTAGGCTTCATTCTCACCTGAAGCACTATTGGGGGATGACAGAACCATGTTTTTGTATCCAGAGGTCTGTGTGATGGGTTCCCATCACTTCTAGGGTTTAGTTCTATGTTTACAAACTGCATCCCTTCAAAATAGTTGAAAACAATAAATCTTATACACAATAATTATATCTTTGTGAAGGTCATTAATTAATGATAACATGCATAATTTGTATTGATCTACTACTTTCACACATTAGATAAACAGTTATTCATATAATTTTAGATATAGAGTGGAAACACATAAATTTCAGAAGTAATTACATATAGGTAGATACACAAGGTATGGATTAAAATGGTCTTTTATTAGATGATGTTTCAAAGTACAGACTTTTCGTCCCTGCACACTCAACTGTAGGGGGCCGCACACTCAGCTTGCAGACTTACCAAGGTCTCTATGCACTCAGCTGTAGGAGCCTTCCCATTTGCCTAAGTACAGGAAACAAAATTTCTTGCCTTAGCTTACTTTCCCGAACAATTATTTTCTATCTTATGATGATCTCCTAGACTTGCTATGACTCTTCTATTTATACCCTTTCCTTTTACAATACCATGGTCTTCAGACCATGGGCAGGTCTCAAAACCGTCTTAACACCTAACAACCTAGGGGATTAAATCCCCTATAATTCTTACTATCTTCGCACTCTGCTTCCATGAATCGCGAAGGCTTTACATTTTTACAAAAAGGAAATACAAAATTTAACCGCAGGTACCCCACCACAATAGGCCCCCAACACAATTTGGTGACTCGTCCTCTAGTCACCTAGCTCGCGCTTCAATCTTCACTTGGAGTTTGTGAAACTCTAACTTTAAAACCTATAGATCAGATGTTCCTTGCGTAGCTTCCTATTGCTTTTCCTCGACTAATTTCTCTGTAGTAGGGCCTTCCACCGTGAGGCCCATGGTACTTTGAGTCTACTGCATGCCCTTAATCTTACATTGCATGAATAGATTTGGCTAGCTGGCCACCTCTTTCCAAGGCCACATTCTTTCCCTGAGAATGGCCTATTTTTAGTGTAGCTCTTCAATGTCACTCTGAAGTTGCTTCCCTTCCTGTAGTTTCTCGAACTGCTATACTAGCACCAACATTCGTGCGATCAATATAATTTCATCAAACTACGTTTGTTTTTCTCTCATTTCTACATCAAGATTTTGTAGAGTGGGATCCTCCTACAGTGGAGTCCATAGCTCCATGGCCTGCTCAAACAACATTTTGCAGTCCTTGACTGCTACTTCTAGTGTAGCCATTCCTTCCTTTATAGTAGTTTCTCGCTTCTCTCGAACCTCTCACGGAGTTGTCCACTCCAACATCAATTGCAGCTCTGAAATTTGTAGTTGTAATTCAAATCAGACTCGACTAATTTCATCTTTGAACTCTTTGACCATTGTGACCAGCTTCTAGATATTTTCTATTGACACTACATCAAATGAAATTTTAAGTTCAAGCAGCTCATTGCATGCCTATGTAATCGCTACTTCTAAGTGTTGGTTACGCATAGCAATTTCTGCCTTCTCCTTCAGTGCCTGCACCTTTTCTTCAAAGATCTGTTGGTTATTTATTTTTACTTCATTAATGACTAGTAGCGCACACTGCTTCGTGACCCTCAGTTCATTCAATACTCCTTCGTGCAGCTCATGCAAGGTTTGGATAGGGAATGTCGCAAGGTTGATGCCCAAAGTCTTGATCTATGAAAGTTGGATGTTGGCCTCTTCTGAGTCGAAGCGCAGGGTCCCGTCTAGAAATTGAATCACACAGAGATCCAAAGTACAATCTCTGTCCAATACTGTCACACTCACTTAATGCAAGATCATATGAATCTCGCTCATTTGACCTATTCTTGCTTGTAGTCATCCTATCTGAATCTACAGAATGTGCAGATCCTTTTGCACATTTCCTAATCCCTACTAGTACTGCTACTCAAACTGGGTCCATAATTTTGTCATAGTATCCCATACCTCATCGCCAGTTTCATGTAGGTCCCCTTCAGTGAGGATTAACAGATCCAGATGGGGGAATCTAGCCGACTTATTTTTATTCCATCGCCCCAAGGTTGTCTTCTTTGTTCTTTTCCTAACCAAAAATGGGGTTCCCTTCTCCATGCCCTCGATCCATCTACATCTAACCCTTCCTAGTCCTGTGTCTGCTGAGAGTCAAACTCCTCAACATCGATTATCGTATCTTGGGCCACTTTCTCTTTGTCAGTAGCTTCCTTGGCAGCAACTTCCTTAGTAGCAACTTCTTTATCTGCAACCTCCTTCCGCTGCGCAGCTTTCTCCCGAGCTGCAATCTTCTAGGCTTCCTTCATTTTCTTTATTGTTGATGTTTGCGCGGTGGTACCTTTTATTGCCTTTCTCATTCCCATGCTTGGATCTGATGGGTAAAGCCACTGTCCCATCCATTTACCTACAATCTATCCGACATCTGCCTTACCAACTAGATAAGGAAACTTGTGCCACATCTTCTTCAAATCCCTTATGGTGTGAACATACACATGATTAAAGTTAGAAATGAAGTCGACATAAGGCTCATACTGATCATACAAGGTATGTGATAGCCTTGGCCTTTGGCTAATCACTATGCATAGATTTGTCTCCACCAGCGCCTAGAACATCTTGCTCTCCGTGACCCATGTAGGGTCCTTTGTTGTCTAGAGCGAAGTGAACTTCGCTACCTCTGGGAGGTCAGATTCTTGGGGAGGAGACTGGCTATCCTTTAGTGTCCTCCATATGACTAATGCAACCAATAGAAGTAACTAGGCATAATGAAATGCCTTGCCCTTATCCTGAGCCTCCCGGTAATTCTCCAAGAACTCTTTTAACAGGTACTGAGCCCAGTTGTACTGGACTCGTTTGGCACATTGCGCAGCTGAAGAAATCACAAGCACTGGAACTTGTCCATGCAACACTTCTACATGATCTTGCATGATAATATTTGCACGGTGAACTATACCGCGAGATCTATAATGGAGTGGATTGAAGATTCGTGCGACTATTTAATCAACCCGAACTCCCTCTTCATCTGATCTTTAAGTTTCTTCTCCTTCGTTTTCTCTTCGAACACTTCTACTGGATCCACACCTTCATAGGGAAGCAAGGTGATACATTGGATCAACATATCTGTAATTGGGATGGGTTCTCCCAGCCAAATACACCCATCATGCACAAAAAGTGAGTAACTTATAGACACATACAATGTTAATGATGGTGTGATTGAAGTGCAACACCTAAAGGATGTTCAGGAATCCAGCGGCCTAAACACCTATGACTCACTTCATAGGTTCCAATCGCGTAACCCCATTCTCCTCATAATATATCTTTGACAGGTACTTGGTTAGCGCAAACTGAGGGAACCTCTCATGATATTTGAAATCCCAATTATCTAGCTTGAGAATCGGAATGGAAACCAACAACGTGCGTTCAAACACCACCCTCTCCAGTAGTGGTGTAGAGACCATAAATTTGGCATTACCCAGGTCCTTAAGTACCTTAGTTTTGCCCTTGCATGGTGGGATGTACTCTGGGAGCTGAGTCATAGGCTCATCCTCCTTAGCATCCATCTACTAAAAAACTGGATTATATCAGCAAAGTGATCATCTGATGCAGGAGCATCCGAACATAGCTAGCAATCTGATTGTATGTTCACATGTTGTGGCTAACAAGAGATGAATTTCATTGACCTCAGTGGTCAAAATCAATTATGAGTAGAGATAGTTGGATCTCTCGAAAATTATCTTTACTCCAATTATTGTAATAATTAGAATATTGTTTTAGTTTTAGAATAGGAGATAAGTTGTTAGTATAGGTGTGTATCAGAGCTTGAGAATATGGATTTAATGATTGAGTTGACAAAAATAGAGATTGAGTTGTCAATGCAGTTAGGATAGGATTTGATTCATAAAAGAGGAAAAAATGTAGTGAGAGAGAGATTAGATGATTGAGAATATAGTAAGTAAGTGAGAGTTTGAGTGAGAGATAGGGTTTGAGATTGAAACAAACTTCAAACAAACTGTTGTAATCGAGCTAAGAGGGCCAAGACACTGTAATTTCCATTCTTTTGAATAATTGATTGAAGTGTGGTGTGGATTCACTGTTCTGGTGCAGAAATTCATTTTTAGCTGTGTATCAGCATTCTGGACCCTAATCATGTATTTTTTCTCTCTTTAAATACTTTATTTATAAATCATAAACGATTATTACTAAGGGTTAATATTGAGCTTAAGTGCTAAACCTTTCCTTAAGAACCTTTCTTAAAATATGAATTAAGCATGTGGGTAGTATTTGGAAAGTGGTAAGCGATATCTCGTGTGCCCCAAAAGTTGTAAATGATATTTCTAAATTTCATGCGATTTACCTTAGCGGGTGACATGTAGCACAATAAAACTACTTTTCTCACACACTCTCAACCTAATATCGGCCGTGCAAGAATTTGCATGAGATTGCACGATAGCCATTCAATTAGATGGGTCACATCGATGGTTGAGATCGTCAAGGCAAGTTGGCGAGCAGACGACGCAATATCCATTAGATCTGAGGGAGTCAAATCGATGGCGTGGATTGAAGTGACTGACAAAAGGAAAAGTCAAAGAAGGACCAAGGGTGATTGGTTAGGAAGCTAGGACCCTCAAGAGGAAATACACATACAGAATTTGATTTAAGCACGATAGATTGGTTACAAAGTTAAACAGTAGTCTAATTCCAGACTACCACCTCATTTTCATCAACCTCCTACATCATTTTTGGTATCAGAGAAAGGATTAAGTTTTTCTACAGTAAGCATGCCACTGAGGAGAGGAGCTTGAATAGGTTAGGGAAGACCTGTAGCAAATGAAATTCTACTAGATGATATTTGAAATGTGCATACAAGGATGGAGACAATGGAGACTGCTCAGAGGAGAGCACTTGACGAAGGAGATGCCAGTGCTGCAGAAGAATCTTATGAGGAAGAAGAAGAGGATGAAAGTGAAGCTACCAAAGTTCTCGACATATTGGCCAAAGAAAGTGGAAGACCAAAGGTGGAAATACCTTTGTATGACGAGAATATCAATGTAGAAGAATTGATGGACTCGATCAGTTCATTAAACAAGTATTTTGACTATGAGGAGGTTGATGATAAAAGGAAGGTGAAATATGCAGTTACTAGATTGAAGGGTCATGCAGCTATCTGGTGGGATGAATTACCAACATCCATAGGGAGAAAGGGAAATCCCAAGATCAATCAATGGGATAAAATGATAAGTAGATTGAAAGCCAAATCTATGCCAAAACATTATCAGCTAAATCTTTTCAAATAGTTACAAAATTTGAACCAAAAAGGAATGAATGTAAAAAAATACGCAAAAGAGTTTTATAAGTTGAGCATTAGAGCGAGACATGCAGAGGATGATGTAGAAAAGGTAGCCAGATACATAAATGGGTTGACATATGACATACAGGATGAATTCAGCTTGCTGAGTATGAAGACAATTGAAGGTGCCTATCAAGTAGTTTTGAGGGTAGAAGAGAAAATGTTGAGGAAGCAAAATCAGAGGAATAGAGGAAAAAGTTCGGCAAGTGCTAGAGGAACTACTAGATCAAGATTTCAACACCCTCAGGGTGAACCAGGAGGTTCAAGTAGCATATCACCACAGAGAGGAGAATTTAGTAGAGGAATATTTGCACCCATAGGAAGAGGCCGAGGAAGAGAAATTCGGTGTTACACATGTGGAGAATGGGGACATGGATAATGGGATTGTACTAATAATAAAGTAACAAATTAGAGGAATGTGGATGTGACTGAGGTAATAGAAGAAGAACCTAAAACTGCAAACAAGGAAGAATCACCTAAAGTAGGAGAATCCTTGTTGTGGAAAAGGGTATTGCTTAAGGCAGAGAAACAGACCGGAGAACCAACTTAGAGAAAGAGTTTATTCATAACTACATGAAATTCCAAAGGAAAATGTTGTAAAGTGATAATTGATAGTGGAAGCTTTGATAACCTTGTTTCTAGAAGAATGGTCGACATGTTAGGACTAGTGAAAGCAGTAAACCCTACTCCTTACAAAGTATCATGGCTGCAAAAAGGACATCAACTTATTGTGACAGAACAATGCAAGGTAGAGATATAGAATGGTACTTATAACGATGTGATATTGTGTGATGTAATTCCAATGGATGTATGCCATGTGCTGTTGGGAAGACCTTGGCAGTTTGATCGGAAAGCTATTCATGACGGGAGAAGAAATACTTACACTCTGGAGAAGGATGGAAATAAGCGCAAACTCTTGCCATTGAAGTATGAAGCAGGCAAAGAAGTGCCTCGAGACAATGTTATGCTAATGAGTGGGAAATAATTTCTGCAAGAAGTCAAGAAGGATGAACAGATGCATTTCGTTGTCATAAGGAGACCTAAGGTAATTTTAAATTCCACAAACTTAGATGATTTATCTAAAGAAAACAAAACTCTGCTGAATGGTCTTGTTGATATCATTGTGAATGAGTTTCCAAATGAATTACCACCCATTAGGAGTATTAGTCATCATATTGATCTAATACCTGGAGAAATTATGCCAAACAAAGAAGCATACAGGTTAACTCCTTAAGAAAATGCAGAAGTTGGAAGACAAGTACAGGAATTGATGGATAAGGGATTAATCAGAGAGAGTCTTAGTCCATCTGCTATACCAACAGTACTCAGTCCAAAGGAAGGTGGTGAATGGCGTATGTGTACAGATTCCAGAGCCATAAACAAGATTACTATCAGGTATAGATTTCTTTTACCACCCATGGATTATTTGATGGATTATTTAAGTGGGTCAAGGTATTTTTCTAAAGTAGATTTGAAGAGTGGATATCGTCAAATAAGGACTAGAGAAGGAGATGACTGGAAGACTGCATTTAAAACAAATAGTGGGTTGTATGAATGGTTAGTGATTCCTTTTGCAATCAATAATGCACCTAGCACATTCATGAGATTAATGAATGAAGTCTTGAAGGAATATGTAAGAAAGTTTGTAATTGTTTATCTTGATGATATTCTAGTTTTCAGTAGAAGCAAAGAAGAACATTTGGAGCATCTTAAGTTGGTTTTAAGAACCGTGCAGAAAGAGAAACTGTTGATAAATCTGAAGAAGTGTAGTTTCATGAAAGAAGAAATAATCTATTTGGGATTTGTAGTTTCTAAAGAAGGTTTGAAAATGGATCCAGAGAAAGTCCAAGCAACTTGGAATTGGCATACTCCAAGAAACATATTTGAGGCAAGAAGCTTTCATGGTCTTGCAAGTTTTTAGAGAAAATTTATCAAAAGTTCCAGTCAGATTTGTGCACCAATTATTGAGACAATCAAAGAGACTAATCAGCCATTCAAGTGGACAGAAGTAGTAGACCAAAATTTTAAGTTGTTGAAGAAGAAAATTACAAAGAAACCAGTTTTAGCTTTACCTGATTTTGGGAAAGTTTTCCAAGTTGAAACTGATGCTAGTGGAGTTGCAATTGGAGAAGTTTTGAGTCAAAAACAGAGACCAATAGCCTACTTTAGTGAGAAATAAATGAAGCTAAGAAGAAGTATTCTTCTTATGATAAAGAATTTTATGCTATTCTGCAAGATTTTAAAAAATGGAGACATTATTTTCTACGAAAGGAGTTTGTATTATATTCTGACAATCATGCATTACAGTTCATAAACAACTAGCCAAAATTGAACCAGAAACATGCCAAGTGGGTAAAGTTTTTACAGAGTTTTAATTTTGTGATAAAACACACAAGTGGTAAGTTGAACAAAGTTGTTGATTCTTTGAGGAGGGTAAATTTCATTGTACAAGAATTAAGGGTTGGTGTTGTAGGATTTGAAGAAATGGTTGATATGTATAAAGATGATGCATAATTAAAACATATTTATGCAGTTGTATGAAATCCAACAGTTCATAATAGAAGTCAATTGTTAGATTATCTTATCCAAGGAGGTTTACTATTTAAAGGTAACAAATTATGCATTCCCAAATGTTTTAAGAGGGAAAACATAATGAAGGAGAAACACAGTGGAGGATTATCTTGTCACTTTGGACAAGACAAAACCTTTGCTTAGGTAAATGCTTTTTACTATTGGCCAATGATGCAAACTGATTTTAAGAAATTTGTTGAGAAGTGCAGAATCTATTAGCATGCTAATGGGAGAAGCCAAGATACAAGATTGTACTAGCCATTTCCAATACCAGACTGACCATGGGATGTAATTAGTATGGACTTTGTTTTGGGGTTACTTAGAACTCAAAGAGGGAATGATTCCATTTATGTTATGGTAGATAGGTTTTCCAAGATCGCACATTACATTCCATGTAAAAAGACTAGTGATGTAACACATATTGCTAATATGTTTTTTTAGAGGTTGTAAGGTTACAAGGATTTCCTGTAAGTATTGTGTCTGATAGGGATACAAAGTTTGTTGGGCATTTCTAGAGAACTCTTTGGAAGAAACTAGGAGCCAACCTTAGTTTCAATTCAACATATCATCCTCAAATAGATGGACAGGCCGAAGTGGTAAACAAAAGCTAGGGAAACATATTGATAAGTTTAGTGTATAACAATCCTATGCAGTGGGATTTAGCACTTGCTCAAGATGAGTTTTCTTATAATGACACTTCAAACCGAATAACTGGGATGAGTCCATTTCAAATTGTTTTTGGAATTAATCTAACAAGTGTGTATGAACTCAGAAATTTGGGTAAATAGGGGACAAGAAGTGCAAAAGCTAAAGAGTTTGCAGAATAGATGTAGAGGCTACAAGAAGATATCAAAGACAGATTAGAGGAAAGCAGTGGAAAGTACAAACAGAGAGCTGATATGAGGAGGAGAGAAAAATAATTCGAAGTGGGAGATCTAGTGATGGTATACTTGAGAAAAGAAAGATTTCCTGTTGGGACTTACAATAAACTAAAGATGAAAAAGATAGGGCCATGATGAATTGTGAGGAAGTTTTCAACTAATGCTTATAAGATTGAATTTCCAGAAGGGATTGGAATATCACCTATCTTCAATGTTGGAGATTTTCATCCATACAAGGAGACAGAGTCAGAGCTACAGAAATAACCTGTAGGAGATGAAGTTAAAACTTTAAATTGGGAAGAACAAATGCCAAAGACAGTCAAGGAAGAGGTGGAAGCTATTTTGGAGAAAAGAGTATCCAAAAGAACCAGAGGACAAGTTTGTTTTCAATATTTACGCAAATGGAGGAGACAGCCAATGGAGGATGCCAGTTGGATAACAACGACAGAATTACAAAAGTATGGAGTCAATCCTAAAAGTTTGACGAAGGATTATTTTCTTCCCTGAGAGTCTGATGCAGGACCATCTAGACTTAGCCAACGATGTGATTGTATGTTCACATGTTGTGGCTAACAGGAGATGAATTTCATTGACCTTAGTGGTCAAAATAAATTCTTAGTAGAGAGGGTTGGATCTCTTGAAAATTATCTTTACTCCAACTATTGTAATAATTAGAATATTGTATTATTTTTAGAACAGGAGATAAGTTGTTAGTATAGGTGTGTATCAGAACTTGAGAATAGGGATTTAATGGTTGTGTGGATAGAAATAGAGATTGAGTTGCCAATGCAGCTAGGATGGGATTTGATTCATAAAAGAGGAAAGAATGTAATGATAGATAGATTGGATGATCGAGAATAGAGTGAGTAAGCAAGTGTTTGAGTGAGAGATAGGGTTTGAGATTGAAACAGAGGTCAAACAAACTGTTGTAATCGATCCAAGAGGGCAAAGACTCTGTAATTTCCATTTTGTTGAATAATTGATTGAAGTGTGGTGTGGACACACTATTTTGGTGCAAAAATTCATTTGTATCTATATATCGGTGTTCTAGACCCTAATCGGGTATTGTTTCTCTTCTTAAACACTCTATGTATAAATCAAAGTTGGTTAGTATTAAGGGTTAATATTGAGCTTAAGCACTAAACCTCTCCTTAAGTGCATTTCTTAAAATATCAATTAAGCATGTGGGTGGTAT
Organism: Pinus tabuliformis; assembly: GCA_031772625.1. Classification (NCBI taxonomy): domain Eukaryota; kingdom Viridiplantae; phylum Streptophyta; class Pinopsida; order Pinales; family Pinaceae; genus Pinus; species Pinus tabuliformis. Next base: position 652,546,761 of record CM062808.1, on the reverse strand, counting down.
TTGGAAATTGGTAAGCGGTATCTCGCGTGCCCTAAAAGCTGTAAATGATATTTCTAAATTTCACGTGATTGACGTTAGCGAATGACATGTATCATGAGAAAACTACTTTTCTTATGCGCTCTTGACCTGATATCAATTATGCAAGAATCTACATGAGATTGTGCGATAGTCGCTCGATTGGATGGGTCACATCGATGGTGGAGCTTGTTTGGGCTAGTTGGCAAGTGGATGATGTGATATTCATTGGATTTGAAGGAGTGAAGTTGATGGCGTGGATTGAAGCACCTGATAAAAAGAAAAGTCAAAGAAGGACTGACGGTGATTGGTTAGGAAGGTGGGACCCTCAAGAGGAAATACACGTATAGAATCTGATTTAGGTGCAACATATTGGTTACAAAGTTAACCAGTAGTCTAATTCCAGACTACCACCTCATTTTCATCAACCTCCTACATCATTGTCTGCATCACGAATAGAAAAGAGTTGCACATCAGGCAACCCTTCACCCAAATTGGTAGGCTCATCACCATTCTCAATCTAGGATAGATGATCAAGACCAACATTCAAGCATTCAGGCATCACAATCACCTCAAAAATGTACACCTAAAAGAGAAACACCCATCTGTAGATCTCCCCCCCCCAACATAGGCTTATTAACCTGGTATTTTAGAGAAAAATGGTCTGTATACATCTTGAAGTGCACGCCTAATATATAGTGCCGAAATTTGTGCATCGCGTACACAATTACTAGTCCTTCGCACTTTGTAGTCAAGTAGTTCTTCTCCGCCTTTGATAATTTCCTACTCGCAAATGCTATAGGATGACCAATATTTCCTTTACCTGGTTGGGACAACACCACACCTAGTGTAATACAAGAAGCGTCCACATTGACATGAAACTCCTTTTTCTAATCTGGGAACACCAAAATGGGCATGGTGACTATTTTCTCCTTCAAAATGTCTAAATTTTTTTGACATTCTTCATCCCAGTAGAATGGCGCGTCCTCCTTCAATAGTTTCTCCATTAGCACAGTGACTTGTGCATATGCCTTGATAAACTTTCTATAATACTCCATATGGCCCAGTGTTGTGCACGGCTGTTTGACGTTCTTAGGGGCCTCTAAATTGACAATAACAACTATCATTGTAGGGTCTACCATCAATCCCTCCTTACAAACCACATGACCTAGCAATATTCCATAAGGAACACAAAAGATGCAATTCAGGGCGATCTGATGTCTATGACAGGTTTCCAACACAAGGTGCATAATTGCAACATGGTGCTTTACCAACCCAAATACAGTTCAATCCTCAAAGTATATTTCTAAGAATTTATGGATAAATTCCTTAAAAGTTGTGATTACTACCGTGGAGAAGATCGCACATGCATTCTTCAATCCAAATGACATTACCATGTATTGAAAACACCCCCATTACGTCACGAAGGTGGTATTGCTGTGATCCTTCAGTGCAATCTTGATCTGATGGTACCTCGAGAACCCATCAGTGAATGGGTAGGATTCCTACCCTCTAACATTCTCTATGACTTCATCTATAAATGGTGTTGGAAATAGATCATGAATGCACGCATCATTAGCTTCCTACGATCGACACATATCCCAATTTCATCTTGTTGCTTCTTTTCCTGGACTACCATAAGACTCACCTAGTCTGATTCCTCGATATCCTCAATGATCCCAACCCCTAGGATTTTGTACAACTCTTTGCACACCTTTTCCTTGTATATGGGATTTAAACGATAGGGTACCTATTTTACAGGCTTTGCATCTGACTTCAAAGTAATCTTCATCATGTCCAGGTCCCCTACTATCCCCTTCAAATCCAAGAACTTGGTGGGAAACAAGTTCTAGTATTTTCGTAGCAGTTCTGTTAACTTATCAATGGTATCCTCATCCCAATAGTTTTCTATTTTTATAAACTTTAGTTGTGAATTTGATCCAATTCTTACCTGTCTAGTCTTCAAAGTCTCTATTATGTCATGTATTATTAGTTTGGGTCATTCAACTTTGTGTTGTCCCTTAGACTCTAGATTGTTGATATTCCTAGGGCCATATTCTTCTTCTTCGGTCGTCAAGTTATAACATTCCAGTCTGGTTGAACCCATTCTACTGGTTCCTCAGACATCATAAAGATTGTAGTCTTAATTTCTTGGAGCACCTCATAAATACATTCAAATCCATCCTCAAAGCTAAAGGTTAATAGGGAAATTTCCTTCAGGAAAGCCCACTCAGCCATCCCGTGGCATAGCTTAGTTTCTAGGTACTAGTTCATCAAAATTGTATCCAAAGTGTGACAAAACGTGTGCACTGATTTAGGTTGAGGTTCCTCTCTACAAGCCTTAGTCCACCATGCAAAATGCTCACGTAGATCATCTTTTCCTTTGTATTTCTCCTTCATAGAGGTATTGGTTTACTCGAACCTTAACTTCATCATTCGCTTGTATTCTTTTCAATCAACGAAATTGTCATTTGTGCACCCCACGAATGGGAACGTGTAGCGTGCAACGCCATATCTAGTGCCTAGAACTGATGCTCTTCTGGAACCTCCCTTTCAACCTTATCCAAAAGCAAGTTAACATCATATAAACCATCATAACGAGGTAGATTTTTTACCTCCGTGGATATGCAACGAAGTGATTTTGTCAACATGTTGTAGCATAGCGAGGAGACTTCATGTAATATGTTCTACTAATGCTCAAGTTCTTTTCCAGAATCTTACATGGAGGAGATATCTCTATCCCACGTAATTCATCCATATACATAAGATTGATAGGTGTAGTGATCATATATATCTATTCCAGATCGTCCTCTTCTTCATAATCTCGAACTAGTTTTGTGTATCACGCACCTTCAGTTGGATCTAATGGAACAATAACTCGGAGCACCTTCCACTTAAATGTCATCATGTGCCCCTTAAGATTAATGATCACGTACATACCAAGGGTCCAATCAATGCCTAATAATGGAGGGTAAGGATTACTATCATCCACTATCTTGATCACTTCGAAGTCGGCCACGATGCTTGCTCCTTCAATATCCACCATAACCCCACACATGCACCCCACAGGAATGATCTTCTATTGATTTTCCATGCATAGCTAAATAGGAGACCACTTCAGCACAGGTCTTCCCATTATCTCCCAAGTCTGTTCTGGTAGTACGTTCACATCAGATCTTAGATCGAGAATTACTTGATCCATTTCATACTCTCCAATCTACACAGTTAGCCTCATTTCGTGACCTGTTCATTTGTTTATTTTCCTACTTTTCGTACGATGTGTTGTGCTGGAGGAGTCTTCACCTTACATGTATAGTTCTCAATTAACTCTTGGAGCCCTTCTACAACCTTTTTATCCCATCCTAGTTTCATACAGGTCTTCAGAGAGGTAGCTAACAGAGAAGGATCTATGTCCTATGCTTCATTGTTTCCGCTAGACTCTCTTCACTTCCTGAGGTAGAGGCCTCATTGAAGATCTTTTTGGCTTCCATTAATTTTTTAATAACCCAGATTAGATCAAATCCACTTCCTTCTCAGTAGCCTTATGTACACATCCTTCAGTTTCTGGTTGTTTTCCTTTATCTTCTCTAGTGGCAATACCACTTTGTGACACTATATTAGTTTTAGGTTCTTCCTCGCGAGGCTCTGCTCTCATCATCTGAATATTCTACATAGGTGTTTGAGCCCTTTTCTCCTTCATCTTGGCTATTAGTATCGAGAAATATTATATAACATGATCAAAATTTTGGAAATACTAACAGGAGGGATGCGTTGGGTTCTGATAGTCACTCACAAAATAACTTACTTCTCCATAATTATAGCAAATGAATTGCCCGCGACCGCTTCCAGCCCCTTCTCATCCTCTTCCTTGGCCCTAGAATCCTCTGTGCACTACAAATGTGCCCTAATGCTGAGGCCAATTTTCCGCCTGCATTCAATATGTAGGGGCCCACTCCATCATCAGTTCGTAGCTCTAGAAATTGTGCTCATCATGCCCTACTAATTTACAGAGAGTACAAAATAGTTATTATGGTGTTTGCAAAAAACTCTGTAGGAGACGACAGTTCCCAGTCACATGCTTCCTAGCTATCTGACAGATAACACACCATAAGGCTACCCCTGCACTTGGTCTAGTGATATTTTCTGGCTCTAGAGAAATATGACCTCCTCCAATGAGGTAGTTCTGATAAGTAGGTAAATTGTCCTTGTCATGACCAAGGCCTTTACAGTTTAGGAACCAAACTCATGTGCACACCTTGGTCTAGACCTCCTTTTTCTTCTTAAAGCTTTGAAACTCCATGTGCAAACTTTCTAGCTATGACTAAATATTCTACACCCCTATATTCGTATCCTCCACTAGTGAAGCTTCTAATATCATGGCGATCTACACAGCTTCTACTTGCGTCCTTATTTTCTGCTCCAAAAAAAGTAATATTAGATGAGGTAGGAGAAAATTAATGTACAAGTCTCTATGCTAAGTATCTGTAAAGCTCATATTAGCTTGTTAAATCTGACGCTTTAATCTTTGATCGAAGTACAATGTGGATTTGTTTACCCTCTATTGAATCTCCTTAAGCTTTGTCATAGATTGGGCCTGAGATTTGGGCTTCTCGAGCTCATTGTTCAACGCTTACTGGGTTTCTAGCATAGCCACATTGGGTTTATCTGTGCAGAAATTAATGTACCAAGTCAGCGCTCAGTCCTGCAACTAGCTATGGTTTCTTCATATTCTCATCAGTGATATATTGTGCCTTCCATATAACATCTGCGACAAACCAAAATTGTTCTGGGTCTTCATTACCCAAACCCCTAATGGCTTACATCTTCATCGTGTTCGCCATCGTAAATGGTTGAGGTGGGCGTGAAGGTGGAGGCGCAGGGTTAGGTGTGTGAGGTGGAGGTGGAGGTGGAGGTGGAGTGGATGAATGAGGGATCCCTGTGATACCTTGACTTACTATCTCCACTGCGCTTCATGGTGTTCTCAGAATATTACCTTTGTCGTTGCTATCAGGAAATCCTAACAATAGACTATATTCAGAGCCTGATTCTTCGTTTCTTCTTAATGATTTTCTACTTTGCGTAGTCCCAAACATAAAATTAAAGGAATAACCCTCTTTTCACACAATAGCATCTTAATCTAGGTCTTCATAGATTTCAGGTACTTACCTCTTCGTCCCTTAAAGACCTATTCTCTGCTTCATTGTAGCTGCTAGACGTATTGATTGCGAACTCAGTGATGAATCCTACTATAATACAATCAGTCTAATGATCGACGACCCACATAATGGTTTTTTGAAAATAATCCAAGTGTTTAACCAGTTCTGTGTTCCACACAATAGGGCTATCAAGCTTCCACGTACCCTGACTATCCACCAATCTGGACTTCCACTCGTGCAATTCACAGGGGAAAGAGAAAAAGAATTTTTCATGTTCATCTGTGAATAGGTATATATTCATCCACTCTTCCTTCAACAAGCACAAATTTACACTCTCTTAGTGGGGAAACACTTATCACACATTCCTTAGCTAGATCCTGATCTTGGAAACATAACCATTTGTTGGCTTGATGGGGCCTGACCCAGGTTCAACGTTAGTTGTGCCAACCAACAAAATGCTAAATGGCTGGCCCTTTCAGCAACAACCCACGTAGCGTAGGCTATGACCTCACCTGAAGTAGTATTGAGGGATGACATAACCAAGTTTCCACATCCAGAGGTCTTTGTGATGGGTTCCTGCAGCTTCTTATATGTTCACGAACCCTAGCCCTTTGAAATAGTTGATAACAATAAATCTTATACACAAAAATTATATCTTTGCGAAGGTCATTAATTAATCATAACATGCATAATCTATATTGATCTACTACTTTCATGCATTAGATAAATAGTTATTCATATACTTTTAGATACAGAGTGAAAACACATAAATTCTAGAAGTAATTAGAGATAAGAAGATACGCAAAGTATGAATCAAAAATGTCTTTTAATAGATGATCTTTCAAAGTACAGACTTTTCTTCCCTGCACACTCTGCTGTAGGGGCCCACACACTCATCTTGCGGACTTACCAACGTCTCCGTGCACTAAGCTGCAAGAGCCTTCCACTTTGCCTAAGTATAGGAAACAAACTTTCCTGCCTTGGATTACTTGCTTGAACACTAATTTTCTATCTTATGCTGATCTCCTAGAATCGCTATGATTCTTCTATTTATAGCCTTTCCTTTTACAATACTATGGTCTATGTACCATGGGTAGTTCTCAAAACCGTCTTAACACCTAACAAGCTAAGGGACTAAAGCCCCTTTGGCACTTACTATCTTCATGCTATGCTTCCATGAATCATTAATACTTTACATTTTTACAAAAAGAAAATACAAAATTTAACCCTAGGGACCCCATTCCAACAATAACATAGTACCCTTACCTACACTTAGCTTTAGGTTCATGAGAATTTCCTTTTAGCAATCATTCTTGTATTTAAATGTATGCAACCACATTAGTAAGTAGTGTTCTCAATTTTATTAACCTTCATATGTTTGAATTTCATGGGTGAGTGTTATAGTTTATTTTGTAGCATTCAAACAAATGTCCCCGGGCCCAGATATGTCATCATCCATTTACACCTTGCAAGCATCCACTACATAATCCAAAAGCATTCTCTCTTCAAAAATTATAAAAAACCTGGATTTCATTGGATGAAACCCATAATTTAAGTCCTCATCGCACTTACTTTCTTAACAAACTGCGATGGCGTAGGTTTCACACATGGAAATTGTGTTGGTTAGCACAAGTTTCTCTTACAAAAATTGGAAGGACATACAGAAATGGGTGAAAATAAAATAAAAATTAAAGTTTCTCTCTCTAGAATATTTGAGAGCAGATTTAACCATTTACTGTTCGATTTGATCTCAAGCTCCTTTGAATGAGGTCTTATATGTTATCTCCTAGAACTTTGCTCCCTCTAAAGTGGATCTAAGCACTACAATGGTAAATCCAAAATTACCTATGTTGCCTTATAAATGCATCACCTACCATAGAATCTGGGTTGGCTTTTGGAGACTACGATTACATGCTTATGAGGCTCATTTTTACTTAGAGGTCCATGATTCATCCATGTACTTTAGGTGTGATTGAAGTTTTACCACTATGCTAAAGGAAGGAAAAGATAGTTTAGAGATAGTCAGAAAGTCTATTGCACATGCTAAAATCACTAAGTTGTATTACTAATTTTTTATAATATTAAAAAGGGGGAAAATATTTTTTTATGAGAAAAGGTGAAAAAAATATTATTTTAATGGATTGGAAGCAAAATAATCCTTTATTGAAGGCGAGGAGGAAAAATATTGTTTTAATGGAGATTGGTGGAAAATTATTATTTTATTAAAATAGAGGAAAAATTACTTACTGGAAAATGGCCCCCACAAATAAAATAATAATTAAAAATAGAGTATAGAAGCGCAGGCCGAAATTGTAAAAGGATGACAGACTTACTTGTTGATCATCTTTTGTCTATTACATTTCACCTTTCATATTCTCTTTAGGTTGTTTAGAACAAGAAGGAAAATGTTGTTTAGTAAAGGAATTCCAAGCAGAAATTCTGCCCTCATTTCGGAGAACTTTGAGTGTCTCCCTAGTGAGGCCTTGGGGATTCTACTTCAAGATATCCATTGGAAATAATCAAATATTTCCTGAAACCATTTACATTACCTTATGGAAAAAGGAGAATTAAAATTATCATTTGGAGAAGATCTCTGTGTTTGTAGGTTGTAGGCATTTGGAGGACTTTTTGTCTTGGTAAGAGGAGGAGATTTTGTAGGAGATTTGCAGTTATTTCTATAGGTGTATCTGGATAATTTAATGAGGTTATTTTTGGTTAAACATAGAGCTAGGAAATCAAGGATTTTTGCACTAAATTGGTAATTTTTGGATCAACATGGAAATTGGCCCGATATATTTCGGGGTTTCTCTGGTTTTTGTGAGAGGAGTTGGTGGTTAAAATTTTAATTTTTTTTTGTGTAGTATTCGGGTGGTAAATCAACATTCCTTAAATAGTGTTTTATTGGTAAACTAGGTAATCACACCACTTGGTGGGCATGATCATTGCTTGGAGTAAAGCCAAACCATTTCTAAATTTTTATGGGTTTGGTGTGAGGAGCTCCAGGTTAAATTTTTAGATTTTTTTAAGCAATTGCAAGGGCATAAATGATATTTATGCACCACCACTACCAACAACAATAGTACTTTCTAGGTAATTCATACCTTTTGGGGATTTTTGAGTTAACTAGGATTAACCTAGGATTTTTCCGGGGTTTGTTATATCTAGGTGAGAGAATCCTTGAGTTAATTTTGTAGAATTTTTGGAGAAGATTGAAGGGCATAAATAATAGTTTTTTTTTCTAGTTTAAGACTAACCTAAGTACTCACGGGGATTTGAACCGGTGACCTATCGCAAGGAGTGCCTTAACAGCACACCCATTCACCGTCAATCCAAAGCCCCGTGGGCAGGGCATAAATAATAGTTGACCTTTAGTAGTAGAAACAATTTTTTTGGGCAGTTCAAGTTAGCAGTTTGACCCATTTCTCGGTTTTCATGCTTGTAGAAAATTCACAGATGTAACTTATTGATTTCTAGTTCTATTTTGGAGTCTTGATTTTTTATTGTAGAGGATCTCTTGTGCCCATAATTACAGCTATTTCCATCGAGAGCTTTGTATGTAATTACTCCAGTAAATAAACAAAGTTTCTGAATTTTGTGTTTCTTGTGTTATTTGCAATTGTGGCATTTCTCAGTTTATTTGCAAATGTTATTTTATTTTTGCGGTAATTTCATGGTTCTTATTCTGCAATTGCTTGGAGAATTTATCGTAGAATATTTTAAGTAGGTTCCTAATAAATTTAGGAAAATTATAAACCAAGACATTAGAGTGGTATTAGAGCATGATCTTGGCGAGCTATGGGGAAGCTTGAAATATCATGGAAGTGTAGGCATGCATGCATAGTGATGGGTCAAACTAGGGACATTCCAATGATTCAAGGTATATGGAGTACACAAAAGTTCATGGAGGACACAAAAAACAACAATGAGATAGTTGAAGAAAACTATGAGGAAGTAAAAGAATTGTGGGCCCATCTCAGTAACATTACGGGGGTAAATTGTAGTCATCCTCATCCCCATCATAGGTGTTAAAGCCTAGATCGACCTCAGGTTGAAGGGAGGCAATCCTAGGATAACCATAAACCAAGCTTAACCTGGTAGCTAGCCCTACCAGGTCGAGAGAGGGCTCTCTCCTTGTCAATATCAGTTGAGATGACTGATTAAAATATGGATTTTAGGCTAGGTATAGTTGCTCTAGGGTTTTTGGTTGATTTTGATGGTTTTGTTGCTAGATCAAATGGAGCAGGTAGATTTGGGTCTGGGAAATCAACTCAGAAATGCAAGGTATTCTATGCGGCGAGGTAGGAAGGTGCTTAAGCACTTGAAATTAAGTAAGATTGTAGTTCTAAGACTAGTGAGGAGCTGAGGATGGCATGCAGATAATGAGTCCTCTTCAAACAGTAGAAAACATCAAAAACTAAATTAATTCCCAAGGCAGAGCACTGTAACCAATGTATTCCACCTATCTATCCTAATTTCATTTAATTAGAAGAATGAATAAGATTGTGGAACACATAGCACATGGGAAAAGCTAATTATAGAAGAAGAAACAATGCAAAAACACATTACCACAAGAATCCCACAAAAATAGCTACAAATCCTGGTTTATTTCCTTGCCAAACTGTTGATACAAGTGTACAATGAAGCCCAAAGCATCCACAAGAGTCCAACCTTTTCAAATGACTAAGAAAGTACATAATATAGGCATCAAACCACCTATGCTAGCCATTAGGGGTCGAATTGATGAGAAGAGGGTGGTTTCAACCATATCTAAACTAAGAACAGGAATATAGGTAGTGGAACAACTTACCTCGAAAACCAAGGAAACTGATTCATTTACCCCCAAACAACCTCAAAATGATGTATCTACCCTCAAGAGTCATTTTTCAATTACATTTACATAACATAGCATAATTTACCTTCATAGATTCATCCAAAATTAGAGTAAAATTCAAATTGTAGAGAAACTAGGAGAAATTTTGATTTTTGAGCAAAAATGGTAAAATTCATCCTATACACAGTGCCATTGATCCTATGTGCAACGCTTTTTCAGACCCAATTTTGCGGGTCTTCTCCTTAACCACATTGAGCCCAAGATGGCTTGTTGGAAAGGTATGGCTATATAGTTTTCGGAACATCTTGAATTTCTGAATTTGGAGGTCATTTTCCCCCTCAAAAGTGGAATCTCCGAGGACTGCTTCCCGTGCGTCCAAAAAGTGGCAGAGAGGTCATTTTTTGAGGGTTTTTTTTGGCCATTAAGTGACCAAGATCTGCTCCAAATTTGATGCAACTTTTTGGGTTTTCTTATTTTTTCATTCTAAATCCAAATATGGAAGCCATTCTTCCAACAAGTGCCTCAGTCAAAAGCACAGCGCCAGTGGCGCTACGCACCTATTGCAATTTCCTGTGTTGCAAAATTTAAAATTTGAAAATTACAAAATTTTACCAAAATTTTCCCAAAATTGGCACAAGGCATTCTCATTAAGTGATTTTATGGGCTAGTGAGGCCTCAGCTAAGATTTTTAGCTTGTCATGCTCGTTTTTGCTCCTTAAGGCCTTTTTCAACTTAGCCTTAAGCCTCTGCATCCTTGCATTACATATTTTGTTCCGGGTCAAATAGTGATATGCCAAGTGGCAAAGCATCCTCTTGTCTCTATTGGCCTTCTCAAGCAGCTTTTCAAGGTGTATATTGACCTTTTCAAGCCAAGTTTTCCAGTCATTCTCAATCTCTTGCTCAATGGAAGTCATCTTGACCTTTTCCTTTTGCCGTTTTTCCTTGATCATTTCCATCTCCATGAGGGCCTGCTTGTCAGTCATTTGTTTGTTTTCATGCTCACGATAATTAATGATAATGTATTTGGCCCTTACCAGCTTGCCATTTTGTTGGGTGTGGAGCCTGATTATCTTCTATATTCAAAGGTATCGCCACATAGGACCCCCGTTGCCGCCCGTAAAATATTTGCTGCAGGGGGGGTCCAAGGGGGGGCAGCTGCGACCTTTGGGAGCCCCCCCCCTGGCGGGAGGTTTCGGGGGCAGCGCCCCCGAAGCTAAAAACAACTGTAAAATTGCCTTGTAAAAGTATAGTAATTTCTAGTCAATCTGGGCCGTTCATTAGGCGGATGATCTGATGGTAGAACTTATGTTTAGTTTAGGGTTTTTTGCCCTAGAAGGCAACCCCTCTCTTTGTATGAGGGTATTGTATTTGAGGCTGTGAGATAGATGTGTATTCTGTGTGTGTGAGAAACAGAGAGGTGAGACTGTGAGAGAAAACAGAGGATATTACAGCAGATTTGCTGTAGGTTGTGTCTCTTCATTTTGTTGGATAATAAAAAGGAAGGACTGGCTGTTCAGGGTGGACGTAGCCCAAACTGGGTGAACCACGTATATCTGTGTCTCTCTTGTTTTGTGCGTTTTCTGTGTTTATATTTCTGCAATATTTTATGTGTTCCATTGCTCCGTAATATATAATTTTCTAACAACTGGTATCAGAGCCGAAGGTCTATTTGGATAATAAACTCGTAGGAAAGGAGGATTCCTGGTTCGAGTGGGAGCAATGGCGGAAGATGGTAAGTTTAGGGTCGAGAAATTTAACGGCCAAAACTTCTCGCTGTGGAAGATGC